>JAJEJO010002971.1:101386-272941 GCA_020662805.1 Glaucomys volans
CTCTCACTTCTCATGGTTTCCTCCTTGGTCACTCTCACTTCTCATGGTTTCCTCCTTGGTCACTCTCACTTCTCATTTTTTCCACCTTGGCCATTCTCTCTTCTCATTGTTTGTACCTTGGCCAATCTCCACTTCTCATGGTTTCCAGCTTCGTCACTTTTACTTCTCATTGTTTCCATCTTGGCCACTTTGCACTGCTCATTGTTTCCACATTGTTTCCAGGGCTGTTCTTATTTTGCACTGTTACCAGCTTGTCCACTCTCCCCTTCTCAGTGTCATTGCCCTGGGCCACATTCCACTTCTCACTATTACTACCTTGGATCACTCTCCAATTCTCATTGTGCCATGTTATTTTTTTCTCCCTTTCTTATTATTACCACTTTGGGCCACTCTCTACTTTTTCACTGTTACCACCTTTGTCTATTCTCCACTACTCACCCTTTCCACCCGAGTCCACTAGCCACCTCTCTTTTATTACCACCTAGGTCCTTTCTGCACTGCTTGTGGTAAACTGCAGGCCACTCTGCATCTCATTGTTACTCTCTTGTTTCATTCTTCAGTTCCTTTTACCACCTAGGGTCATTCTTCACTTTTTATCACAATGAGACTCGTCACTACCTAAGGCCATTTTCCACTTCACTTTTCCAACATTTGTCTATTTGTGTCATTGCTGTCACCTTGGCCACTTTTCCCTTCTCACTGTTACCACTGTGGTTCGTCACCTTTTTCCATTGTTACCCCAACATGCTGCCCTCCACTTCTCATTGTTACCATATTTATCCATTGTTGCCTTCTTATTGCCATGAGCACTTTCTACCTCTCACATTACCACCTGGCCCATTTCCTTTGTCACTGCTACTGCCTTGGTCCATTCTCAGGTTTCCCATCTCTCCACTGGTCCATTCTCCATTGGTCATTGTTACCACCTTGGGTCATTCTCTCTTCTCCTTTATCACCAACTAAGTCCAATCTCCACCTTTCTGTTGCTACAAACCATGGTCCATTCTTCACTTCTCACTGTTAACACCTTGGGCCAGTTTTTAATTGTCATAGTTAAATGCTGATACATTTTCCCATTCTCATCCTCACCACCTTCAGCCATTCTCTACATTATTACCACCTTAGGCCATTGTTCCCTCTCATTGTTTCTGCTTATTTACATATTTAATGTGCATTGCTTATAAACAGTATACAGTTAATATTAATTTTTTTCCCATTAGCCTTTTGATTTGGAGAGTTCATCTTATTTGCCTTTAACATAATGGTTATATGATTCGCCTAAGTCTGCCTTCTCACTGTCTGTTCTGTGTGTTCCCTTTGTTCTTTGAGACTTTGTTCCTCCTTTCCTTCTCCTTTCAACTTAATTATTCTTATTATCCACTCTGTTCCTTAACTGCCTTTTTTTTTTCCCTTTTCTTCAGTGCTGGGGATTGAACCTGGCCCCGTACATGCTAGACAATCACTTTACCACTGAGCACTCCGCCCCAACCCTTTTTAAAATTTTGTTTTAAGACAGGGTCTAAGTTGTCCAGGCTGTCCCTGAACTTGGGATCCTCCTGCCTCAACCTCTTAAGTAGCTGGATTACGGGCATTGCCACCACGCCCAGCTGACCAGTGTCCTCAGTATACAATATTATATGTTGCAATTCTATCATTTCCTTTGGTTCTGTTTAAAAGTTTCTAAATCTCTCCTACAATTCTCCACTTCCCTGTCTTTATATGCATTTCTCTTACAGATCCTTTGCCACATCGATTGTAGCTCTTCCAGCTTCTTATCTATTCCTTCCAACATCCGGGTATTTTGGGGGACTGTTTTATTGATGGGTTTGTTTTTTTTTTTCTGGTTTTCAGTTTGTTTGTTTTTTGCTTTCTCTTGGTCATGGTTCACAATTCCCTGCTCCCCCAGTTCTACACAAAAACTGTGGTGTTACTGATCACTGAGGTGCTGCTGGCACTCCCCAGCAAGTTAGTTTCCTTTGTCCTTTTCCTTCACTAGCGGGACCTGTGCTTTCAAATCTTCTGTTTCTTAGGATACCTACATAGTACCTGGCGAGCTGCGGTCACATTTGCTGACCTAGAGTCAACAAGGAAAGGGGCCATCCAGCAAGTGCTGACTCAGGTGCCAGCTTGGGGCTGCGCAGTTAGAAAGTGAAGCTCACGACAGCCCAGGGAAGCAGCCACTGTTGTCCCATTTTATGGGTGGGAAAATGAGGCTCACAGAGCTTCCCCACAGCTACACAAATGTCGAACCAGATTCAAGTCCACATCTTTGTTAATCACTAGAGCACATAGTCAAAGGCCGAAATCAAAACCCAAGGGGAGCTGGGCATGGTGGCGCACACCTGTAATTCCAGCGGCTCAGGAGGCTGAGGCAGGAGGATCTCAAGTTCACAGCCAGCCTCAGCAAATTAGCAAGGCCCTAAGCAACTCAGCAAGACCCTGCCTCTAAATAAAATATTTTAAAAAGGCTGAGGATGTGGCTGTGGTCAAGCACCCCTGGGTTCGATCCCCAGTACACCCCCCCAAAAAAGGAGAAATAATGAATAGAATAACAAGGAATAGAAACAAATGTGTGCCCCGTGCTGGGACCTTAACTACAGCGTGTGCATGACTCAAAAGCCCTCAATCTGTAAGCCAACAGAAAGCCAGTCCAGCACACCACCACGCGATTCACTGAACCTAGTCACAGATGTGCAACAAGCCGGAGCAAAGCTACCCAGCTTCTGGGCACAGGCACTGACTCAAGGAATAGGTGCCGGGCGGGCTCCTCAGGCCAAGGGCTAGCAGGAGAGCGAGGGCCAGGGCTCCCCCCATGGCTGCCGAGAGTGCCGGGGCTCCACAATCAACATCCAGAGATGGAACTTGGAACAGTGGTCACACACCCATGGCATCTGGGACCCAGAGGGCAGTAGAGGGAATGACTCAGTTCCTGGGTTCATCTGCCACTGTTAGCTACGCTTAATGCTGACAGTGACACTCCTTGCCCTCGTGCCAGCCAAAGCATACCCAGGAAAACCCTTGACAAGCAAAGTGGAGAGCACCAGGGAGGCAGGGAGGACGGGGGTCCAGCCAGGTTCAGGGGAACCCCTGCGGCTCAAGGTGCAGAAACCCAGGGGCTCCCTGAGCCCCAGTGATCGGGCTCCTTCCTTCTGCTTTTCCACGACCACCACCCTTCGCTGAGGTTCCCGGGTGACCTGAGATGCAGACCTTCAGCAGAAGAGGCTCAGTGGGGGCAGCCGTCCACTCCTGAGTGGCCGGCGTGTGGCAGCCAACAGCAGAGGCCACAGCTGCGGCGCCCACACTCACAGAGGGCAAAGTGCTGTGGCTGACGTGGTTCTGAGGTGGTTCTCAAGCCAGATGCTGGCAGGGAGCCCCAAGGGCTGGGAGGTCCCCACACATGGAGACCCATCCCCCAGAGAAGCAGAGCAGCAATGCCGCCCCACCCCAGCGCTGGGTGAGTTCACCAGGGCCCTGGAACAAAGTGCCACCAGCCGGGGCCTCAAACAATGAAAACAAACTGTCTCCCATCCCGGAGGCCAGAAGCCCAAGACCAAGGTGTCAGCGGGAGGGTCCCTGGAGGTTCTCGGGCTCTCTCAGCCTCTGGTGCTGTATGGCCCCTGGCGCTCCTCGGCTGCTGGAAGGCGCGGCCTGGTCTCTGACTCCGGCTTCACGGGGCTTCTCTCGGCCTGTCTCTGGATTTCTCAAGGTCACCCCAAAGACCTCCTCTACCTTGGTAACCTCTTAATAAGTCCCCCTCTCCAGGCGAGGTCACATTCCGAGGCACAGGGCTTAGGACTTCAGCATATGAAGTCTGTGGAGACACAATTCAAGATTCATGGCCAGGGTCATGAATACTCAAGGTGAGGCCTTAGGGTACATTTGCCCTGCTCCTGTCTTCTGGAGGTTGCTGTGTTGCAGAGGAAGCTTTTAGACTCTAGGAATTTCTGTTGGGTTGAAGAAGGTGCCCACCCAGAACCTCACAATATGCCCTCGTGCTTGGAAGTAGGATTTTTGCAGTTAAGAAGACGTCACACTGGTTAGGGTTAGCTCTAGTCCCAGGGCACCTTTCCTTCTGAGAGGAGGGGACTCGGACAGAGAAGCACACAGAGGGGAGAAGCTGGAAGGCAGAGGCAGAGTCGGGGGCCATGCGTCTCTGGGCCGAGGCTGTTGGAGCTGCTGGAAGCTGGAGAGAGAGTGGGACCCACCGCCCCGGGAGCCTGCAGCAGGAAGGACCCATGAGATTGGATGCAGCCATCTGGCCTGGAGGACTGGGCGACAGCGCATTCTGTTGTTTAAACCACACTGTGTTAATTTCTTGTGGCAGCCCAGGGCTTACCCAGAAGTAGCTCGCGCCATGACCTTGGGAAGGTCACACCCCAACACAGCATCAGACAAGCCCAGGGTCCTTCTGAGCACCTGTGACTGCCCAGCTGACATGCTGGGACTCTGCCCTGTGTTGGACCCTCCCAGGCTGGCCCCAGGGCATGTGTGCTGGCCTCCAGCTTTAACCAACAGAGAAGAGACACCTGGTGGCACATCGCTGTGACTAAGGGGACCAGCATGTTCTCTGACTAAGCACTTGGCCCCAAGAGCAGCAACCACTCCGGCTGCGAAGGAACCAGGCAGAGTGGCTGTGGGGGTGACATCTGGAAGAGTGTAAGGCTATAGCTTGGTCCCTAGATCTGAGTGATCCCCGTCCAGCTCCAGGAGACCTGCTGGTGGCCAGAACTCCTCAGCACACACCCCCCACTCCTTACAACAGGGCCCTGGCCCCTGCGGCTGGCAGAGGGGGCAGGGCTGCAGTGGGCCAGGAGAAGGAGGAGGCTCTGCAGACCCTGGGTGACCAGCACCTGGCCCCAAGCAGAGGCCCCACCTGGAGGTCAGCTCCCCTCACCTGGCTTCCCAGCTCTGCTGATAGGACAGGGACAGGGACGCCCTCAGGAACAGCCTCACTGCTGACCTGCAGCGGGAACCCCAGGCCCGCTCCCCGCGGACGCCAGTTCGGAGTCCAGCTGCCCACCCTGAAGAGCAGAGAGTCCTGGAGCTCGGTCTTGACATCTGGCCAACTTCAGCTGTAGCCCGGGCTGTGTGTCCCCCGGGGCAGGTCACTCCATCTCTCTGAGCCTCGATTCCTCTGTCTGTAAACGACAGATAAAGGTGAGCCTAAGCCACCGGAGGCTGTGGAAATAAATGCGGAGACATGCAGGAAGCAGCGTGGAGCCCACAGCGGCCCGTGCCAGTGTGTTGAACATTCCTTTGGCTGCAGGCTCCCCAGACAACTCAAGCTACCTGCAGTAAGGAGATCTCATTCGACCCCGCTGAGGTGGGAGAGGAGGGAGCCAGGCTTGGGACCAGCTGCGGAGCACTGTCGCCCGGGGGCTACCTTGGCACTGCTCTGCCTCCGGTCTGGCTTCTCTACGCTCACGGCAGCCCATGTTCAGTGCCCACAAAGGACCTGCCCTGCCTGGCTGTCAGTCACTCTGTCCCCATCCCAAACTCACATAGGGCCGCCAGGGTGACGCCCCTGCTGGTGACGCTTGGAGAAGGTGGGTGGCTGGGGCAGGAAGGCATGTGAGCAGACCTGGTGGAAGCAGGAGGCTCTGAGCAGAGGAGACTCCTCAGGAACCAGGCAGACATCCCCCAAGGCACGGCCATTGCTCTCATCACTGAACCGCAATGGCTGAAGAGGCAGCTTCTCCAGAGGACTTCAGCTCCGCCCAGCCCCTTCAAGCCCTGCATCTCCAGGTCCTCTCAGTGCCATGGACCACCTACAAACTCCAAGAGTGACATCCAGCCTGGGCTTCTGCTGTCTAAGTCATTGGATAAATGTATCCAAAGTGCATTCCCAGAGTGGAGAGAAGACAGGTCAGACAGCCGAGGACCCCGGCTCAGGCCCTCTGCTGCGGTCTTCCGACAGGAAGCGCCTGGCTGATATTCTGTCACTCAGACCTATGACTCTGTTGCCTCCAAGGGTGGATCTGTGGACCCTCCCCCTTGTGATGTGCTTCCAAGACAAGGGCTCCCAGCCAGGTGGGTTGAAGTGACCGTCCCCTGCAGAGCCTTCTCGAAGAGCTGAAGGACATTTGTGCATAAAAGGACTTCCAGGCGTCTCCCGAAGGGGAGACCTGTTTGTCTTTGTTGAATGCAGCATTTCCCGAATGTACTGGAGCCTCAAGAGTTTATTTCATAGACCGCCTGCCCATTATCATGCCCAGGAACCAATGGTCCAGACTGGCTCCCCTGCCAGCATGTCCTGAGAGGTCCGTGCCTGCCAGGGCACCCATGCCACCCTCAGTCCTTCCCTCGGCCAGCCTGCACGGGCCTCCTGCTCTGCTGGGAACCCTGGTGACGCTGACCTACAGTAACAACAGCCAGGCACAGAGGTGCACGCCTGCCATCCCAGCTGCTGTGGGGCTGAGGCAGGATTGCAAGCTTGAGGCCAGCCCGGGCGGGCGTTCTAGGGACACTATCTCAAAATAACAAATAAAAAGGGCTGGGGTGCAGTTCAGTGACACAGCACTCCTGGGTCCAACCCCAGTGCCTCAAAAAAGAAAAGGGAGGAGGGGGGAGGGGAGAAAGAGGAAGCAGAAGAAGGGGAAGGGGGAGGAGAGAAAAGTAACGTGTCTACTGTGAGCCAAACACAAGCGGCGAGGCCTGAGAGCGTGCCCTTGCGCTCCCGAGTGGGCATCCTGCCGTGACAGAGGTTATGGGCCTTCTGCAGCCAAGGAACAGAGAACACTATAAACCCTATAAACCCGTAATTCAGCAGACGCCCTGGGGAGCAGGAGCCAGGGGGCTGCAGCTGGGCGGGGAGATGCCCCCGCCTCCAGGCATCAGCCTCTGGCTGGCTGGCGGGGCCCAGGGCTCTGCTAAGCCTCAGGTGCTCCTGTCGTTGACCCGGCAGCTGCGGATCTTAGGTCAGGTCCAAAACCCAGAGGGCAGGCCATCTTCCCAGGGGCCCAAGCACCCGTGGTCCTGGCTCTGGCCTGGGCGTTTCCTCCCCACAGTCTCCCTGCTGCCCTCAGCTAAGGTCCAACAACCTGCGGGGCTTGGTAAAGAGGCAGCTCCCCCAGCCCCCGCTTCCTCCAGTTCCTCCGAGTCCCCCTGAAATTCATTCAGGCCCCCTGGGAACGGGTGGACGCGGCCTGGCCCCTGCTCAGCCATGTCAAGGCTCACCCGCGCTCTTTGCCAAACCCTCCCCAGCCAAGGACTGCGCCAGAGACCCGGGGCCACACAGAAAGGAAAGACTGAAAACTAAAGAAATGGAAGCCAGAACCCGACCTTGGGGCTCACAAAGATCTCACAGATCAAATCATAACACAAAAATGCAGCGATTCCATCGGAGGAGGGATAAATGTGACAGGAACACAGGGAGCCCGAGGGTGAGGGTGGTCAGGAGCATCAGCAGCACCGGGCACCCACCCTTGCCCAGAAACGCCCACTGTGTGGGAAGGCGCCTTCTCCTTCCCTGGGTGACCTCCCAGGGCACAGCAGGGGCCAGAGGAAGCTGGGAGCCAGCTGGGGTCCGTGCAGTGGCCACGGGAACACGGCACGCAGGGAGAGAAAGGGGTCTTCCAGGATCGGGGGGCTCTGCTTCACCTTGACCTTGGCCAAGGAGGATGAGCCACTGGTCTTGTCCCAGGGGACACTCAGTAGACACTGCTGACTGAGCGGGTGAGTGCGAGGATGGCGGGCACATGAACAACCTGCAGTCCATGGAACGTGGCCCGCTCCGCACTGACCGGCGGCTGCGTGAGTGTTGAACGGCTCTCCCTCTAGGACTGGCTCTCGGCGGAGAGGAGGAGCAGAGCTCACAGGGTGCCCACGGCTCTCCCTGCAGCCTGGACAGCCGCTGTCCCCCTACTGAGCCAGGCCTGACTTGTCTTTGAGGGCCATCCTCCTCCCTGGGGTCGTCTCTCAGCCCTGCCCCGCCTGTCCCACCGACACCCGGAGGCCAGCACTCTCCTTCCCAGAAGGGACATCTAATCTCTGTGCTGTCAGGGTAGCCAGTGGCTGTGGTCAAGGGCTGAGGCCTTGTTCTGAGCAAGGGTCTAGAGTCCCTTCGTAGAGTGACCAGAGGGAGTCCTCTCAGAGAACACAGGGCGAGAGCTGCCACCACTGAGGCAGGAGGCTGCAGCCTCAGCTCCCCCTGCTCCTCCTGAGCTCTTCCCTCAGCAACGTCCCCCCTGGGAATGAGCCACATCCATCCTACACGGGTGCTCCTTCCTGCCTTTCTCAGCGAGATGCGGCTGAAGAGTGGACTGGTCTCTGCCACTCGACTCCGCTCCTCCCCTTCTTGAGACCTCGCTCATCCCAGACTCTCCCTTCCACAGCTGCACACAGTAGGTGCTCTATTGTGCATTTACAGTGCACTGGACCCTGTGCTGATGGACTTTGACCCTTCCAGTGACCCCATCTTGCATCATGGTCTCGTCCTCCTTGGAAGCAAGAAAAGTCACCCACAGGAAAGCTCAGTGCACCTATGTTCTGCCCGAGGCCAATTTGCATTCTATAAACTGGAGCAAATTTCATGAACCATTCTTTGTCTGGATATAAAGAGCTCAGTTTGCTGATGTAAAGGGCTCAGCTCAAACACACCATGCAAATGAGTAAGCAGCAAACCATTTTTCTATTAAGTTCCTAAAATAGATTGGATGCTGGCGAATGCTTGGCCGGGGCCCCTCCTCCTGGGCAGTGCCACCAGGAGGAGCAAAACCAGGCACAGCCCAGCCCTGAGTGTCTGCAGTTGTTCAGCCCTATCTTAATGTGGAGAAATTTCCGGTGATTTTCTCACAAAAAAAGTCCTCAGAGCATTATTCAGCAGAACAAAAAACTTGATGAAATGTTTGTGCTATTTTAAAATTGCTAAATCAAGGACACAGACTGCTTTGAAAAACCACTGCCAAAAATATGGCAAGCATCTTCCAGAACTAGGAAAGAGATCTGAAACATCTGTGCTCAGTTTCCACATGAGAGAATGGTGGGCAGGGGACTGATAAGGATTGAGCTTTGCATTTCAATGATTCCTCCTCCAGGGAAAAGCTGGGTGAGCTAACAATACCTGGAAATCAGAGAGAACAGGTGATTTCATTCTCAGAAGTGCAGATGTGTGTGAGCTCTCAAAGGCTGCAGAGGGACCAGCCCTCAACCAAAATCCCCTGTGGGATACCTCATGGGAGGCAGCAGCAAAATGTGAACAGTCCGGAATACCAGACTCTATCCTGAAGGTATAGAGCCTCCATCAACCACCAAGGGAGCAGACACCAGACTTACTGATCCCAGTGAATGGTGGGGGTGGGGGTGGGCAGGGAGCCTCAAGGTTCCTTTCACAGATACACAATAAGCCAGCCAGGGGCCAGCGTGAGGGACTCCTGCTTCCAGGTCCCAGTGTTTCCTGTGGTTCTTCTGGAGGAAAACAGGGGCTGTGGGTATCCGAGCATTATTCAGCAGAACAAAAACTTGGTGCACTTGAGCCCTGTTCCAAAGCGGCTGGATTTCACACTCCCGCCAGCAACGCGGAGACCTCTGGCCACTCAGCACCCTCACCTGCGCCGGGTGTCGTCAGTCCTAACTGCAGACCTTCCAAGGGTTGCACAGTGTTTTCTTTCTGTGGTTTATTCTGCAGATCCCTTTTGATGGAGATGATGAGGAAGTCCAGCATCTCCGTGCACCTTTGGCCTGTGTATCCATGCCTGTGCTGTGGGAGTGTGGACAGTACCAGGATGGAACCCCGGTCTCACACAAGCACTCCACCACGCAGGGACACCCCCAGAGCTTCTAAATGTTTATTTTGAGACTGGGCCTCACTAAGTTGCCCAGGCTGTCCTTGAACTTGTGATTCTCCTGCCTCAGGCTCCCACAGGGAGGCCAGGTGTGGACACCTCACCTGGCGTGTGTATCTTCTCATATGAGGTTCAAGTCCTTTGCCCATTATCTAAATGGCCTGACTTTCCCTAATTGACCTCTAGGAATTCTTCACGTATTTGGGGGACAAGTACTTTGTCACATCTGTGTTATGGAAATTCCTCCCAGGCTGTGGCTCCTGCTTTTATTTTTACAATGGGGTTTTTAAATTAGCAGCATTTGAAACTTTGGGTGGAATTCAATGTATCATTTTTCATTTCATGATTTGTGCTTTCTGTGTGCTGAATGAAGAAAGGCTTCGAGGAGAGACCAAGGAATGCGAAGAGGGGGCTCTGCTCACACTTTGGCGGCTCGGCCCCAGGAGGGTCGTAGATACAGGATGGGAGCAATGAGGGAGGGTCAGGCTGATAAGGGGGAGAAACATTCCTACCTCTCCTGGGAATGGGCAGAGGTCCTCCTGGAACTCGGGCCACCTCTTTTCACTGGTCTGGTATGTCTGGTCATGGGGCTGCTTGGTGCCTTCAGCCCTGAAAGGGGTTGTGGGGGAGGCTAGGCCAGTCAGGTCAAGCCACCCTGGGGTACGGTTCTGAAGACACGCTTCTCCAGTGTTCAGTGGGGCTGAGTAGGATCTGACCCAAAGGTTAAGGTGGCCAAGGGGACAGACACATGAGGACAGAGGCCGCGCCTTTCATCCAGGTCCAGTCCCCCTGAGGCATCCGCAGGCCCAAGTGAAGGGTCAGTGTTTTCAGCAAAAGCTGCCCCTGGTCCCTGAAGAGTGACTTAGGCACCATTGTCACATAACCCATGAGTCAGAGGTGTGATCCACAGCAGAGCAGGTGGGAGGCCAGCGATGCCCAGCTGTGTGACCTCCAAGCCAGAGGTTTGAAGTCAAGAGCAGATTAAACTCAGGGGCACTTAACCACTGAGGCACACCCCCAGCCTTTTAAAAAAAAATTTTTTTAAATTTTATTTGTCAATAGATCTTTATTTTGGTTTTTATTTATATGTGGTGCTGAGGATCGAACCCAGGGCCTCGCACACACTAGGCAAGTGCTCTACCACTGAGCCACAACCAACCCCTACCCAGCTTTTTTTCTTTCTTTCTTTTTTTTGGCATGTTAGAGACAGGGTCTCACTGAGTTACTTAGGGCCTCACTAAGATGCTGAGGCTGCCTTGAACTCGTGATCCTCCTGCCTTAGCCTCCCAAGTCCCTGGGATTACAGGTGTGTGCCACCATGCCTGGCAACCTTCTCCTCAATGAATTATTTTGGTGACTTTGTTGAAAATCAGTTCAACACAGTGGAAGCCCAACTCCCTAGAGCCTGACTTCCTTTCTCTTTTTCGTCTTTCTTTTCTTCTTTTGCACACTGGGGATTGAACCCAAGATCCTCTACACTGAGCCACATGCCAGCCCTTCCTATTTTTATTTGGAGACAGGGTCTTGCTGAGCTGCCCAGGTCGACCTGGGACTCCCATCTCCCTGTCACAGTTTCCCAGGTAGTTGGGATCACAGGCATCGCCACCGTGTCTGGCTAATTGTGTTTTGTTTTGTTTTAGTGTTTTTTCTCTTTGTCCTTCAGTTTGGGTAATTATACCGACCGGTCCTCAAGTTCACTGATCCTTCAGCCTACACTGTCTTATTAATACTATTAAATAGATTTTTCATTGCAAATGTACTTTTCAATTCTACACTTTCTCTCTGGTTCATTTTATTTTATTTGTTTATTTTATTTTATTTTATTTTATTTTATTTATTTTTTGAGGCAGGGTCTCATTTTGCTGTGCAGGCTAGCCTGGAACTCGTGGTTCAAGTGATCCTCCTGCCTCAGCCCCCTGAGCAGCGAGGACTGCAGGCGTGTGTCACATCAGCCAGCTGGTTCAGCTTTCGCGTTCCCAAATCTCTGCGGAGGTCCCTCTGTCTGCATCTGTTGTGTCCCTCTTTCTCACAGCCAGTGTGCACTGCTTTCTGCCAATGCTAGCATCCATGTTACCCATGAACCTTCACAGAGGCTGCTTTTCCTCTTGACCGCGGGTCTCATTGTCTGGGTGCTTCTTCTCGGTGTTTTCAGCAGGGTGTTTTAGTCAGCTTTTTTGCTGTTGTGACCAAATGATCTGCCCAGAACAACTGAAGAGGAGGGAGTGTTTATTTGAGGGTGCACACTTTCAGAGGTCTTAGTCTTAGTCCACAGAAGGCCAGCTCCATTCCTTGGGGTTCAAGGTGAGGCTGAATATCATGGCGGGAGAGTGTGGCAGAGGGAAGCAGCTCACATCACAGTGGTCTGTTGAGACAGAGACTCCACTCAACAGATACAAATATATGCCTAAAGCCACACCCCAATTCCCGCCTCCTCCAGCCAGCCACACCCCACCACTTCAGCTACCACTCAGTTAATCCCAATCAGGGGATTAAGTCACTGATTGGATTAAGACTCTCACAACCCAATCATCTCTCCTCTGAACCCTCCTGCACTGTCTCACGCATGAGCTTTTGGGGGACACCTCACATCTAAACTGTAACACTGGGCATGGTGGGCAATACTTTGCAAAGACTCTGAATTCTGTTATCCTCTTTTGAAGAGAGTCAAATTTGGTTCTAGCAGGTAATTAATTTATCTCAGTCCTGCATGTCACCTTGATCTTGTGTCTATTTTGGTTTTCCTATCATAGTCCTTAGTCCTGGAATGTGGTCTTAATTAAGAGGCAGTCCTTCTGAAATTTCAGTGAAAGGCTCAGTGTGTTTACTATGTATTAGTCAGCTTTCTGTCACTCTGACAAAATACCTAAGATAAGCAACTTATATGGAAGAAAGGTTTATTTTGGCTCATGGTTTCAGTCCATCACCTCTTGGCATCGCAGCTCTTGGGCCTGTGGCAAGCAACACGACACAGTGAGCAAAGCTGCTTACCTCACAACGGCCAGCAAGCAAAGAAAGAGGCGGGAAGGGGCAGAGTCCCAATATCCCCAGTGACTTAACTTCTTCCCCTGGGCTTCACCAGCTCCCAACAGTGCCACCAGCTGGTGACCAAGCCTCAATATATGGGCCTTGGGGGACATTTCCAACCACGGTGCCAATCCCTCTAACTCAGGAGGACCTGAATTCCTAGCTTTGCCTCCACAGCACCAGGCAGTGACTGGCATCTCTGATCAGACCTCACAGGCGTCCAGCTGTGGCTTGCTCATGGCTTCCTTGCAGTCTCACCCCACACGTGCACAGTTCAGCGTCCAGTCATGGATTCTGGACAAGTTAGTGGCCTGAACCTCAGTCCTGCCTGGGCCCACCTGTTCCCGGATCTCCCCCACTGAACTGACAGCTGCACTCATTCCAGACTCTGACATCTGACTCCTCATCTGGTGAGCCTTGAGCCTTCGTCCCAGCCTGCCTTCAGATGGGAAGGAGACAACCTCAAAGGCTGTGCCCGTCAGTCTCCATCTGCGTTTGATGACTCCTGGGGCCTTCGGATGACTCTTTCCTATACTTGGAGGTTCATCATTGTCCTTGGCAGAGGAATGTTTTATGCAGTGTTACCTCCCTTGCTAGTTGCTGGAAGTCCTCTGGCAACTGTTTTTAAAACCAGTTGATTTCATAGTTGATAAATCCCATGCTGGCGAAACTTGATTCTATTGCTAGTCAATAAGTATGTGTAGCATTTCTCTTCCACTAGTACAAAGAAAATCAGTCTTCACGTCATGTTTTAGATGGCACCTTATAGAAGAGATCGTTATTCAGTCAAACCATAAACATTTCCTAGCCAGTGACTGGGGAGACCAAGGCAGGAGAATGCAAGTTCAAGGCCAGCCTGGGCAACCTAGTGAGACCCTGACTCAAAAAATGAAAAGGGCTGGGCAGGTAGTTCAGTGGCAGAGTGCCCCTGGGTTTAATCCCAAGTACCAAAAATAAATAAAATAAAACTTCCTCAGCATTCATGGTCCAAGCTCTCTAGTGGACTAAAAGGCGATCTTGGTCCCAGTATCAAGAAGCCTCTGACAGCAGCTCCGGAGTGTTCTAAGGGTGGAGGTGCGTGGGTGCCCCAGTGCCCAAAAAGAAAAGAACGGTGTCCTAAGGGGCTGCTAAGGAACTGGTCCTGTGTGCAGGACACCAGCCGCCCTGGCTCTTCTGTTCATCGTCATTCAGGGCATGACATCCTCCTGCCTGGGCACCTTGTCTGTGCAGAATTCCTGCCACTGGGCAGCACTCAGTGAGAGTGAACCTCAAAGCAAACAATGTCACAGACTTCGGCATGCAACTCCCACCAGGGTTAACAGTGGCACACTCACGGGTCAGGATCTCCAGAGCTGCTGCCACCGCCACAGGGGAGGCACCCCGAATTCTGGTGGACCACACCATGGACGGGTCTTTTAGGAGACTGTTCTGGCTTCAGAGTGGATCCAGCGTGGACACACAAGCACCAAAATGGAAGGGAGTTCAGATGACCACGGGTGGACTTCACAGCGTGTCCCTCTAAAATAGGACTCGAATTTCACAATGGTATGCCCTTTCCCTCTCCTGGAAGAGGAACCCAGCTTCCATCAGATTCTTAAAGGAATTCACAGCTCCCCAAATCGAGAATCCCTAGTTTAAAACACAAACATCTCTGATTGGGGACACAGTACTATTTGTTTAAAACCCCACAAGTATTTGTATATTTATTCATGTGCAAATTGTGCTCATAATCGATCATCATTAATTAATATATCAAGGTACAATATCCACTAGGAGAGGGGTTAATCAATGTTAGGAAGTACAAATTTCTGTTTCTGGTAGTCTGGTGATTACTTGTTATTCACATCGCATCTGACAGCCTTCTACTGAGGCATGAAGAGCACTCTCACTCCTACCTGAGCGGGAAGCACGTCTCTCAGGCCTTTGTTCATGATGTCAGTCTCTTTGGGGGAATGCTTTACATATTTCAAAGCCACTTGAATGCTCTTTGAGTTTAAACTAAGTTATGTAATCCATATGTCCATTTAACCTGGGGTGTGGAAATGCATCCAAATCCACTGAAATGCGTCTGGGGTGTGGCTCAGCGGTAGAGGGTTGCCTGGCAAGAGTGAAGCCCCGGGCTCGATCCTCAGCACTGCATATAAATAAATAAAATAATGGTCCGCCAACAACTAGAACTTTTTTTTTTAAAGAATAGGCTGAAAACAATCTAGAGAGGGGCCACTGCCAGCCACCAGCGCCTGAGATGACACGTACACTTAGAGTGAACTCATGTACAAAATGCTAATATGCTTCATTTTTAAAATAAGTTTTAAATATATGCTGATAGAAATTTTAGTTTAGTTTTTACTGCATCCCATGGAATGTGCCTGCAGTCCAATCTGTAGAACCCGAGTTCAGGAAATGACTGACTGCTAGCAACCTAGAAACCAGCACAGTCCCAGGAGGTGGGTCCTGTGCGGGAGACGAGGTCGGGGCAGTCGGGGGCCCCTCGTGGATGCCCTCCTACAAGAGGCTTAACCAGGAGGCCTGTTTGCCACTTCCTCCGTGGGAGAACCCAGAACATTCTGTCAATGAGGAACGAGCCCTCACCACAGCATTCGCTAGCACCTTGATCTTGGGCCTCCCAGACTCAGAACTGTGAGAAGTGAGTCTCTGGGGTTTTAGTGGAGAGTGTGGGATTGGGACAGTCCTGCAGCACTAGGGATTGAACCCAGCCCTTTAACTTTAATTTTGAGACAGCATCTTTTGACGTTGCCCACGCTGGCCTTGAACTTGTGATTCTCCTGCTTTAGATTCCAGAGGAACTAGGATTACAGGCGTGCACCCCTGTGCCTGGCAATTTCTGTGCTTCACAAATTACTCAACCTAAGATGTTTTGTTACAGCTTCCCAAAATGACTAATAGTGAGTATTAGTATTGCCATTTAAAGGTGAGGACTGAGGGGCTGGGCTATAGCTCAGTGGTGGAGCACTCGCCGAGCATGCGACGGCCCTGGGTTCCATCCCAGTACCACAAACATGAATACGCAGAGCTGAGAAACAGTTCTAAGGTGAGAGCCAGCTGGACTGAAAGTGTGGTCAGAGGAGAGGCCATGATGCCTAGGACCACCCGAGGATCAGCACCAATGTGTGTGGATCCTGGGAGGTTCTCTGGCTGGGCAAGGGGTGGGGATGAGGTCTGAGAGCACTGCCTAGAGTCTGGCCCCTCCAGACACACTGCTGAAGCCGGAGGCGGCGAGGCCGCTATCTCTGGACAACAGCAACTGGGGGGCGTGAGAAGGGGTGCAGCTGGACTCACTGCCCTTGCTCACCCTAACATTCTCAGAAGGCAGCAGATGCTCCACGCCCAGCGAGGGGCAAAGGATGAATCTGACCCCTGGTGCACTCCCGCCCCTACCCTGGCGGATTGTGAGGGGCGAAGTTAAGTGCTGGCATAAAGAGGGCAGAACGGGAGGAAAGGGCATGTTATGGTTTGGATGTGAAGTGTCTCCCGAAAAGCTCCCGCGTTAGGCAATGTGGAATGTTCAGAGGTGAAAGGACTGGATTATGGAAGCTGCAATCTCAGTGGGTTAATCCATTTGATGGGGAAATAATTTGAACTACTGGGTTGTAACTGTAGGCAGGTGGGGTGTGGGTATATGAAGTAGATTACGGGGGCATGCTCTTGGGGAGTATATATCTTGTCCCTGCCAGCTTCCTGCATTGCCTTCTTCTCTCTCACCTTCCTGACTGCTATGAACTGGATTAAGCAATTTTCCTCTACCAGGCCCTCAGGCTATGATGTGCTGCCTCGCCTCTGGCCCAACACCATGGAGTCAGCCCACCACAGACTGAACCTCTAAAACTGTGAGCCCAAAATAAACATTTCCTCCTCTAAGTTGTTCTTGTGGGTATTTTGGTCACAGCCATAAAAAGCTGACTACCACAGCAGGGAAAGAAGGGGTAGGACTCAGGGAGTCAAGGAGACTTCTTTCCAAAGGGAAAAGTTGGGTCTTGGACCTGGCTTTGGAAGGAGTCTCCGGCATCTCCAGTTAGCCACCAGAGGGCAGCTGCCAGGTCTATCTCCTTTACCTCATGGCCCAGCCTCCAGCTCAGTATCTGGCAGGTACCAGGTGTAGATGAAGAAGTGAACTGATGGGAAGCAATCAGGTCCAACCACCTTGACGTTCTCTCCAAACCTCAAACACCTGAGTGGCTTTCTACCTCAAGCCTCTGTGGGTCCCTTACTTATCTAATTGAAGACTGACGGCTAACACTGGGCAAGAAGGTGACGGCTTTGTAAACCTCACCTATTCCACAATGTACTCTTAAACCCACTTCTGTGGAGGGAGTGGACAGTGAGCTTCAAGAGCTCAGGCCAGTTCATTCAATTTTCTATCAACTGTGCATTAAGAGCAGGGGATGCTCCCCATCCCCGACGCTGGGCACCCACGTGTGAAGCGTCAAGTGCCTGCTTCAGGGGCAGACACGGCAGATGCGGGCACAGAGGACAGACAGCGTGTGTGCAGAACACAAACATTTCCACTAGGATTCCGAGAGCACGGGGAAGCACAGCCCAGGGGGGCTGGCCATCTGACATTCTGACCCCGGAGCCTAGCTCTTGCCCCCTTGGGCATGGACTCAATCTCGCCTCATCAGGAGTGCAGGACCCAGTCTGATCCACGTCCTGGCCCATCCGTCTGTGCAAACCCCTCTCGGCCCCACGGCCCGGAAAGCCTTCCAAGGACTCCGCTGAGTCCAAGCTCAACTGTACCCAGCGACCCGGGGTGGGGGTGCCATTCCGTGACAACCTGCAGTCAAACAATTCCCAAGGGGGCTGCGCTCCTCTGCCGCTCCCGGGTCCGCAGCGTCCCCCAAGCCCCGCCCTGTGAGTCCCCAGCGCCCCGCGCCCCGGATCTAGGGCCCGCGGTCCGGACCCCCGGCGTCCTCAACCCGCCCCGACCCCGCGGGTTCTTCTGGCCGAGCCGCCTTCAGCCCCTGCCCTCCCGCTGCCTCCCACCCCGTCCTCACGGCGCCCCGGCCGCCCCGCTGTCGCGCCCCCGGCCTCCCGCGTCCCCGCTGTCCCCGACCCCGGCCCGCGTCCCCGCGTGCGGCCCGCGCCGCTGACGCCATGACGCCGCGCGGAGGGAGGGGCGGAGCGGCCGCGGCCGGCGAGGGGCGCGAGCGACCGGTCGGCGGCGGCTGGCGACGCGGCGCTGGACATGGGCACGCAGGGCTCGGGGCGCAAGCGGCTCCCCACGCGGGAGCGGCTGTCGGCGGAGGACGACGCGCTGAACCAGATCGCGCGCGAGGTGAGCGCGCCGGGGCCGGTCGCGGAGGGCGCGGGCGCGGGTGGCTCCCGCGGTGTCCGGCGCCGGGCGCGCAGGGGCGGGGGCGGGGCGGCCGCGAGCTGGGCGCCGGACCCCGCGCCCGTCCTCGTCGCCACGGGCCCTCGTCGGCCGCTGACCCCGTGGACCCGCAGAGCCCGGCGCCGGAGGTGTGGCGGGTGCACCTGGTGGGGGGCGAGCGCCCTTCTGTGCTGGGCCACCCGGGGTGGGGGGAGGAGGAGGCTAGGCGACCCTGGAGGCCAGTGCCGGTTCCAGAGGCCACGTGGCCCTGCTGAAACGGTCAGTGGGGTCAGTGGCCGAGTGTGGTCAGCGCCACACAAGGCGCAGCTTGGGGATGAACTTGCGGGCGACTGAATCCGGGTTCTGGACCTGGGCTGGAAGCAGGTCCGGGCGCACTGAAAGGTCTCATCAAAGTTTCCCGGGGCGGTTGATCGCCACCGAGATCACATTTGGTCATGAACTTCAGGGAGGCAGAATGAAGGCACAGGCGTCCTAGAAGTGCGGTGCACTTCTTTCTTTTATTAATTAATGTAGAAGACACCTGAGGGCACCTGCCATGTGCCCGGCATCCTATCAGGGATAGAGGGAGATGCCCTGTTTTCTCCCACAGGATTCAGCCTTGAGGCTGAATGGCACGTGTACCTGGCATCTGGAAAGCTGTACAGCCCATTGGTAGCAGCGGCTTTGGGGAAGCGGGTCCGTTGTTTGAGGCTTTTTTCACTGTACGTTGACTAAAGCCTTTGCGTTGTCTACGCAGCCTTCGTCACAGGGTCTCTTTGGTCAGGTGTGATGGAGAGTCATCCTACCTAGCGTCATTCCTACCTGAAGAAGATTTTGGTGATTTAGACTGTGGTGTCCAGTTGCACCAATCAGATATTTATTGGGGTTTACTCTGACAGTTTCTTAAGGTGTGTGTAGGTGTAAATACCCAATTTTGCATTTAGGGACATGCGCCATCCATCAGTATTTGTTAACCATTGAATGAATGAAGACCTGTGCTTCTCTGTTCATGATGGGAAAGGGCTTTCCAGAAAACTCCTCTTCATCCCTCACAGCCCAGTGTGTATGCTCTGTCCATTGGGAGACCTCACCCTTGGCCCTCCCAGGCCTGCTCCCTGCCTGCACTTGGCTCCCCTCACTCTCACTCGCACCTGTAGGATGCCTCATCATTATTTACTCACCTGTAGAAGCTGACACCCAGGCAGGCAGCATCTTACTTTTTATCCCAGGAGCTCAACACAGAGCCAGGCATGTGGGAGGTGCCCATCAGTGTCTGTTGCCCTGATTAATAAACAGAAGAAGAAGCAGGCACTTACAGGACCTGGGCTAACTTGTTTGCTAAATGTAGCTTGAATATGATTCCCTGTTAAGATGCTGTGTGTTCGACTCTAACAGAGGGGACCCATGAATCGTGGGCCTTGTCTAGCACTGGTGGCTACAGTGGTTATGGGACAGAGGAATGAGAGGCATGAGAGTCCCCAGCGTCTGCAGCTTATCTGCTGGTTTTTATAAAAATAGACTGAAAGGCAGGGCAAAAGAATGCTCCTGGTTGACAGCCCCGCAGCCCTGCCTCCTGCCCAGGCAGATGCGGCTGGCAGTTACAAAGATAGATCGGGAGTCAGACCCGGGCTTCCAGGCCATACCGCGCTTCCCGAGCTGTGCCATGCCAGGAAACTGGCTTCCCCAGCCTCCTCTGAGCCTGTTTTCTCATCTCCAACATGGGGAGGAACACCTTGCCACTTCAGGGTTCAGGAGTGGTTGCAGGCAGAGTATCTTTGAGACACTCAGGAAGTCTGGGCAACCCTCCACGTGCCCCCCTGATGACCCCAGCCGCAGACAGCAGGTACCAGTGCTGAGCGGCACTCGCCAGGATTGGAGGGAGCAGGTGCAGCGCTGTGTGTTTTCCTACAGACTGAATTCTGTTTCAGCTGTGAAAATTAAAATCTCTATTCAAAGGGCCCATATCTATTTGCTGAGTTCTTAAAGAATTTTTGTGAAAGTTAGCAAAATTGCCTTCAGTACTTTTTTATTCACACATTGATTGAACAGACATGTGTCTTTGTGTCCAGATCCCTGTCCTGGGGAGCCAGGGAGTCGGGAAGGAACCTGGCAAGGTTCTGCTCTTGCGGGGTGCCTGGTAGGTGGAGATGTGTAGATCAGCAATGCTGATGGAGGCCGGGAGGTGGTCTGCTGTGAGGAGGGCCTGGAGAGCCCTGGGGGTTTGGAATGAGAAGCCTTCCAACACAGAGATGGGCTCAGAGGTGGCTTCCTGGAGGAAGTGGCTTTGAGTTCTTGGAGGATGCACCCATCAGCCCGAAGACTTTGCTGCTGGACCAAAGCCCAGTCACACTGGAGTGGAGGAAGGGAGGTGGATTGGCCCAGGTGCAGATGGCCCGGGTCAGGGCAGGACTCCCTTCAGCTTCCCCAGCAGTTTCTCAGGCCTCTGCTTCCTGCGGCTGGCTGTGTGCAGCCTCATCCTCAGGCCAGTGTGCTTGGTGAAGGTGACTGGCCTTGGCCTCCCCGGCTGCCCCTGGTGAGCCGTTTTCTCTTCTGGTGGCTGTTCCAAGAGCTACAAGTGCCTCCCTGGTGCTCCTGTGCTGAGCTCGGGACCCATGCAGCCCCTGTGGCAAGGGGGATGAGCCTCCAAGGGATCAGCCAGGCCCTTCTGGAAATGGGGTGGGCCAGCTTCCACTGAAGCCCTTCGGAAGCTGTTGAGGCCTGCAAGGACATGAGGGCCCTTGGGGAAGTGGCAGGGTGGTGGTGATACGCCGCAGAGAGGACAGCTGGAGGATTCCAGGCCAGGCTCTTGGGAGGCGGGGAGCAGGGGACGCAATCCCGCTGGGTCGGGGAGCTCGCCTAGGGGTCCACACGTTCCAGGAGGAGCAGAGCCTGCACAGTAGGTGTGGTTCCAACTCTGAGTGAGCTGACAGCAGACCAAGCTGTTGGAAGCTGAGGGTGCGCTGGCACGTAGGTGTCCAGCCCTGGTCAAGGCAAATTCTAGCAAGACGCTGGGAAAGGGTGGGTCAGCTCTTGGAGAGACCCAGTGCTGCTTCTCAGGCCTGGGGAGAGGTGTTTCCATGACATGCAGAATTGTCCCTCCTGCCATGGTTGATGCTCTGCTAGTGACTTGGGAGGTAGCCCCAATGTCTCATTCGACACTTCGCCACTGAGTAAGATGACATGTGACCCCAAGGGAATTCAGAGTGTCCTTTCAGAGGAAGAGTGCTCTCCCTGCACCCGAAGCAGCACCTGTGTGAGCCGTGCTGGTGACTGGCCCCTGGACACCTCGCCCAGTGGGGAGTCCGTCATCACTCCTGCTCACTGACAGGCAGCCCTCCGGCCCTTAGCTGCTCTTGGAGCCTCTCGTCTGTGACTGTCCTTTGGGCAGAGGTCCTCCTGATGGGTGTGTTGGTGCCCTGCTTGGGCCCCCTTCAGCGTCCTGGCCTGTCTGGACTCCCCGGCCTGTGAGGATGGGATATTCAGGGCCATTGTCGGTGCTCCCTTTGGTGGAGAAGTACTTAGGGGCGTGGGGAGGCTGCTTGGTGAAGGAAGCAGCCACCGGCAGCCCCCAGGGCAGCCTGAGCCATCGGTCACCCATGGGAGACACCTGGCTGGATTTGTTTTTCTGAGCCTGTGCAGCATGGTGGGGTGCACCTGTGATCTCAGAGATCTGGGGGCAGGGGTGTGTGTGAGGCAGGAGGCTCACAAATTCAAGGCCAGCCTGGGAAGCTTAGACTCTTGGATTCCATGTCCAGTACCAAAAAAGTGAAATTTACAATTTGATATTTATTGGCTTATTTCCTGAACAGGTAGTTCAGTTATGTGTTCAAATATCAAGTGTGAAGTCACACTCCGCAAGCCTGCTGCCACCTACTGCCCACACCACTTCCACTGTGGGTTCTGCTGTTCTTTAAGCAAATGCCAACAAATAACAACCTTTCTCACCAAAGGAAGCCGGCTATTTCCATTTTCTGCACATTGCTGTTTTCAATTAACAGTACACACTGAAAACCAGTTCAAAGAATGCATAGAAATCTGTCATTCTTTAGAATATCATTTTTAATCTATGACTCTATCTATAACCACACTGTCAACCAAGCAGGAGGGTGGAATAGAGCATTTATAGACAGGCACATACTTAGAAAAGGCATTCTTCCTCAGAAAGCTACTAAAGGACATGCTCCAGCAAAATGAGGTAGCAATCCAAGAAAGAAGACAGGGTACAATTCACAAAATAGGGCTCCAACCAAAGTAGGGGGCAGGACAACAGGAATTCTCAGAATGGTGGCAACAAGAATGGCAGTCTAGTGAACCCCGAACCCCCAGACCAGACCTACCATAGGTCTGTAGGGGGAGATTTCCAGAGGCAAACTAAAGGAATCAAGAGATCATCTGAGGGCTGGGACATAGCTCAGTTGGTAGAGTGCCTGCCTCGCAAGCACAAGGCCCTGGGTTCAATCCCCAGCACTGCAAAAAAAAAGAGATCATCTGATTATGTGGTTATCTGTTTAATCATGTATAAACAGTACTGTGAAGGGTTCTGCTGAAAAAGTGCACAAAGAATCAGAAGTGATAGAGGTGAGCGATTGAAAAAGAAGTAACTCCAGGAAAAGCAGGAAGTTGTGCAAGGAAGGAGTGCTGAGTACCCGCTGGCCCTGCAGCCAGCACCGTGACAGTCTGCGGCGCTGTGGCCATCGCCAGCACTTCCTGGACATCTGCAGCTGCCTGGCATTGCTCTGTAGTCTTCTCAGGAAGCAGCTCATCTGTCCTTGGGACCACCCTGTGAGGAGTGTACTCATGTGTCCCCACCATCCTTATGGGGAAACCGAGGCACAAATGGTTAGAAAAACTCTTAGGTCGTGAAATTAGGGATGGAATTAGGACTTGAGCCCAGGAACTCTGACACTAGCGCCCGTACCCTCAGCCAGCCTGCCATCCTGCCAGTGAGCATCTCATTTAACCCAAATGACAGAGTGGCTGTAACCTGACATGAAGGGAAAGAAAAGTGGGAGAGGGCTGCCCAGGCTTGTGCAAACCTTCCTCCAGCAGCGAGCCAGCAACAGTGTCCAAACGTGAGCAGGTCCTTCAGGGGTTTGGCTTTCACTGGGTGAAACAAGAGGCCACTGGAGAGTTTCATCAGAGAAGTGATGTGACCTTACACATTTTAAAAGGACCACACAGCTGTGGTCTGGAGAGCAACCCGAGAACATGGGGCAAAGGTTAAATATATTATTTTGATGAAATAAAATTAAGTTTTTAAAGAAAAAAGAAGAGAAAGGAAGATGAAGATGAGAGGCATAGTGAGGCAGAGAATATGAAACTCTCATGAAATGCTATGCCTGATGGCTCAGGGTCAGCTGGGGACAGCAGTCCCAGGGATGGTGAGAAGTTGGCCTGACTGCAGGACATACCTGGAGCTGGGTCTTGGAGGCAGCCAAGGAGCTGATACAGGCAACGGTCTGGTGATCAATGAGCACCGCTTAGTTACTGGGTGACCGTGGGCAAGCCCTTGGCACCTCCAAGCCTGTTCTCCCTGCGTTCAATAGAGACAGTCCAGACTCTTCCCGCAGGATTTAGTGTCTAAGGGAAGGCAGCTTCCAAGAGCACCCAGCACTCTCTGGACTTAGGAGCAACCTCCGCCCCGGCTTCTCTCCTTTCTTGTCCCACACCTTGACATGCTCACAGGGACCTAGAATCCAGGCCCCTCAGTTCCACCACACCACACAGACGACTCAGCCCTCCACTTGCAATTCCCAACCCTCAGCACTGAGCCAGGAATCATGAAAGACTTGCCCAGAGTGGGAGGGGACAGCTGGAGCTGATAGAAATAGCTGTGGGATGGCCACAGGCACCAGCCCCCAGCAGGCTGTCCACAGCTGACGTTCTGACTGTCCCTGGTCAGGAGTATCTTCCAGAAATCATAAACAGCCCAAGGTCACAGGCACAGGGACACTGGCACATCCCCAGTGACTCACAGGTGATCCGAGATGCCTGTCTGTGGGGAGGATCGGCTAAGCTGGGGCCCTCGGTCACCCCACGCTTGCTGTGAGGACCTGAGGCAGGACAGCTCCATGCTGGACACTGAGTGCCCTCCTGACTCCCCAGCCTGCTCACCAGGGACCACTGCCCCTGACTGCAGCTGACGGTGACCCTGGGTGGCACCGTCCAGTCAAGGTCCAGTGGGAGCTCGGTTTTGTTTTACATTTCTGTTGGATTTTGAGGCAGGCTCTACTCTTGGTCTCCAGAAGCTCTCAGGATCTCTGTCCTCACCTTCTGGATTCTCCCGCCCCGTTCATTAAGCGCTCACTGAGTTCATTCAGTCTGAAAACTTGTATCCTGAAGTTCCAGGAGATGTTCTTGGCTTTCCCCATCCCACCATTTTCTCTGCTGTCTCTTATAGGTGCTCCTATGGAGCCAAACTTCTTCTCACTCTTATTTTCTGAATTTTTTAGTCTTGTGATTAGACTATGAAAGATCATTTGGCTGTTCTTCCACCCCTTCTACGAAGTTTACCTGTTCGACATTTGCTTTCCAGAATTCATTCCCTCTCCCTCTCCCTCTCCCTCTCCCTCTCCCTCTCCCTCTCCCTCCCCTCCCCCTCTCTCCCTCTCTCCCTCTCCCTCTCCCTCTCCCTCTCTCTCCCTCTCCCCTTCTCCCTCTCCCCGTCTCCCTCTCCCCTTCTCCCTCTCCCTGTCTCCCTCCCTCTAACCTGATGCCTCTGGATAGAGCATTGCTTTCATTTAAGGGGACTAGGGATTGAGGAAAAGGTTGGAAATTCATCTGAGATGTATGCTGGGGAAGAATAGCTAACCGCTAGTGTCCATGTGGCACAAGTCAGGAGACCATTGGCTGGGGATCCTTTACTGAGAATTGAATAAAATGCCAGATCAGATGAGCCAGCAGAGACAGCTATAAAATATAAGATTTTCAGAGCTTTGGGCATCAAGAGTAATTAATTCATTTATTTGCTTGGCAAACCCTCTAAGACCTGAGATATGCTTTTCATAGAACAAACACCTGGAGAGTTGGGTAGGCAGAATGTGATAGGGGCTTGGTGGTGGGGGAACTCTGGAATCAGCAAGTGTGTGGGAGCCAGCAGTGTCCAGTGTCCCTCTGGTGTATTCTATCACACTGTCCCCACCCTCTTCTCGGCATGAAGAACAACAGCAGCCGCGAGCATATTTAACACCAGCAGATTTAGTTGTTCATTGTGTTTTAACCTCCACCATTATCCATTTGCTGCCTTTAGCCTTGATTTCTTTCATTTCTATTTTCCCTTCTTTAATGGCATCTCTTAGGCATCTGGGAAAGCCTGGGGTTCTGGGGCAGCTCTCCTAGACGTGGCATTCCAAGCAGACTGAACAGCTGGCACGACCCCACGCTGGATGCCCCAGGATACTGCTTCCTGCTGCCTAGGGTATAGGTCTCACCCACCCACAGCAGTGTAGTCTAGGGGACTCCACTCCATGATGCAAATGCTCTGCATCTCTGCAGGGAACTAGAGGAGTCACCGTCTGTGTCACCAGCTCACCAGCCAGTACTGGAAAGTGATGAAGTCCAATGGAGGGACTGCATTTTCAATTATATCTCATTTAAACCAATTTAAGTTTGAATAGCCACATGTGACTGGAGGCCACCATGTTGGATGGGAAGCTCTGGAGCAGTGACTTACTCTATGGGGAAAAGTGTGGTGATAGAGGGGTGTGTTCCATGGTTTGGAATCTTTATGGAGTCCCATGGGGCCATATTATCGCTCATGACTGAGTGTAGAAGAGTGATGTGGTGACACAGTGGTCAGGGCTGACCTGTGCAGGCTGGACCCAGGGCAGAGCTGTGGCCTGAGGCCAGTGTGGAAAAGATGTTCAGCCAGGTGGAAGGAGCATGGTTGGCCCTTCTCAGGGCTGTGGCCATGGTCAGGCCACCCTTAAGTCTCCTTCTTCTTGCTTGTGAAGGAGGCATGGTCTCCTGGGTGGCAAGGCAATGAGGTAGGACACCCATGTGGCACCTGCAGGAGGCTCAGGTGCTCAGGTGGCAGGAGGAGGCTTTGCTTCGTGGCTGGTCAGGATGTGCCTCAGAATCCAGGGCTGGGCCGGGGCGAGGAGAGGGCAAGGGAGAGGGGAGGGGGAAGAGGGACACACACAGGGCTTGGGACTGGCTAAGTGAGCTTGGCATCTTGGTGGGCACTGCTGAGTTTAGAGCAGGGGTCATTCTTGACACGGAGACAGGCAGTGTCTTTTGCACTTCTTGGTCCTAAATCTGAGAGTCAGCAGTGAGAGGCCATCAGAAACTTCCAGATGCTTGGTTCCCAGGTGCCTGTGGGCGCCTGGTGTTAGGTTGGCTTCCTGGAGAGAATGGGCCTCTGTGACCCCCCAGCTTGTCCTGCACTCTGTGTCTTAGGGCTTATCTGACCTCTTAGAAGCTACTTAGTCACCTGCCTCTTTCTAACCTGTGCCCAGAGCCAGCCAGAGTACTTGCCACAGGAGTTGAGATGGGCTGGTGGGCCATGGGCTTTCACCTCTTTGGTTTCTGAAGTTTTTTCTCTTATTTTGGCTTTTGGTCAAGTTTCTCAACCTGGGCACTGTTGATATTTGGGCCAGATAGTTTTCTTTTGGTGGGGAGCTGCTCTGTACTTTGTGGGAAACTCTCCATCACCCCTGCTTCTGTGGAGTAGATGCCGGTAACTCCTCCCCATCCTCCTTGTGACAATAGAGGACATTTTCAGACACTGTCCAGTGCCCCTGGGTTTCCCTCCCACACTACCAGGTTTGCACCTGGAGCTCTGAACCTCTGGCCTCAGCCACAGAAGCCTGGACGCCCTACTTCCACTCTTGTGGTGGCTGCGCCTCTTCCATGAGGGGCAGGGAGCACTGACCAGCCCTTCAGGGAGCTCCCTGAGAAGGGCTCCTTCAGGGAGATTCTTGGAAGAGGAGTACCCTCTTGGAAGCGGGTACACAGGCGCCTCACTCCAGAAAGCTGCTGGAGCGGTTGTAGAAATCAGCTGCAAACCTGGCGACTCGTGGCTGCGTTTGAGAGGTGTGCTGGGTGGACAGCAGGGTGGGCTGCCACAACAAGATGCTGTGGACGGGGTGGTTGTCACAGACTGCCTGCTCCGTTCCGGGGCGGAAGTTGGGTCAAGGCTGATTCAGTGTGCACCCTTGGTCTGCATCATCTGCTCCCTGGAAGTCCAGGTGTGGCTGCAGGAAACAGGCCCACTTCAGTCCCACCTGTGGGGGCTGCAGACTACCCCAGAGGCCCCCCAGCTGAGAAGGGCAGAGAATAGTTTCAAAAAGACCAGTGACAGCCTGTTTCCGTGGGTTACAACTGTCCCATGTCTCCTACAGGACATGTCACTGGGCTCTTTAAACAGAGGCCGGGTTGCTCTCTTGTGTGGGGCCCTCCCCTACCTGCGATCTGGCTCCCCCTCCCACCTGCCTGGTACCTCCACTGCCCCAGAGGCGGTGGTGCACCTCTGCCCCGCTCCTGCTGTTCCCCACGGAAGCACCAAGCAAGCCGGACACTCCCTGGCTCCCTGCCCGCTGCTCCCCCAGCCTGAGGCTGAGCGTGGGCAGGCAGGAGGCTGGCCGTCATCTGGGCACCCGCTCGCCCATCTTCAGCTTGCTTCTGGTTTTCTGGGAAACACACACGTGACGTTCTTTTCTCTAAATGAAACGCAGCTTTCGTCTTCCTTTTGGTTGAAGTTTAATCGATCTTATTTACTTGGATTTCTGTTTTTGTGGATAGTGCTGCTGCTCTGATCTGTTTTATTTCCAGTTTTCCTTACACGGAATGCGATAGCTCGTCACTCACGCTGGGCCTGGTGGCCGTGGCGGGCTGCCCTCCCGCGTCACATGGCACCGTCCCATCCATGGCTACTTTCAGAATGGGAGTCTTTTGTTTTTGTTGTAGTTTTTTCTTGTTTGTTCGCTTTGCAGTCCTGGGGATTGAACCCGGGGTGCTCTACCCTTGAACTACATCCCTGGCCCTTTTCATTAATTAATTTTTGAGACAGGGTCTCAGTAAGTTGTGAGGCTAGTCTGAAAGTCGTGATCCTCCTGCCTCAGACTTCTGAATAGCTGAGGTTACCGAGCCGCACTTGAAGTGCCATCTTTTAATGGTGTAGCAGGTTAAAAAATCACAGCCAGCTGAGATCACGGCATGTGATTTGTCACGTGCACAGTTTCACACTGCGTTCAGAGTTCTGGATTATCTCGGACACGGTACCAGAGGTGGCGTGGCAAGTCCTCTTGGGTGTCACCGTCTATCCGCAAGGTGGGCCACACTGCCGGCCCCGCTCCCCGGTGCACATCGGATGAGTGGTGCCCACGGCCCTCGAGGGCATCTCAGCGGGCAGCAGAGGCCCTGTTCCGTCAGGAGCTGCGGTCCATGCTGGGGCCCTGAGCTGCCGCTCCTCGGGGCTGCTCCTGAACAGGTCAGGCCCCTGCCCGGTTACTGCTGCAGATGCAGGCTCGGGAGTGGAGGTGCGGAGGAGGGCCCAGGAGCCCTCGCCCAGGCCCATTCAGGTCCCCAGGGAGTGGGGAGAAGGCCTAGAGTCACCATCGCCATGATGTCAGTGTGTCCAGCAGGTTCTATGTGACTGATCTGCTGCCCGAAGGCTGCACTTTGAGAACCACTGATTGGAGGTGGAGTCCAGACTGCGCAGTCACCGCCCAGCACGCCACTCAGACCCTCCCCGCGGAGGCTCCGCTTGGGAAGCCCTGCTGCTCCACGTGGGTCTGCCAGCAGAGAGGGGCCTGAAGGGCACAGCTTCTTCTCACAGGACGTCTCACTAGGCCTTCCCTTGTCACCATGGCTGCAGGCCCCTCCTAACCCGCAGTCCAGCCTGGCCATGGCCTGCCCTGTGGTGGGCTGGAGGCCCTGGGGGGCACTGTGCTCCCGGGTCATGGTGAGGGGGCGAGAGGGCTCGGCCCCGCTGCACAGTAACATCTGAAAGTTCTGATTCTCTGGGACTGGAGTGAGCTGTCAAGGGTTGTCCCTGGTCACTCACGCAGATGAAGACGGACTGGAAGCCCGTGGCTGGCGGGCTCGGGTGGGCAGGGTGCTCGTTCTCTGAAGCACACGTTTGGGTGCCGCCTTGCCTTGGCAGGACGGTGTGCCGCCCTAGCCCTGTGAGGCCTGATGGACTCCCAGGGAGAGCCGCAGCCAGAAGCTCAGCCCTCCTCCTGCCCCGCCGCCCTCTGCGGCCTCCTCCTGACCTGTGGCTCCTGGGCCTCCTCCATTGGCTTCTTCCTCACGTATGGGAACAATCTTTCCAGTGATCCCGGGGTGGGACCATGACCTCACTGGGCGTCCTGTGGCGATGCGATCGGGTTGCTGTGCACATCGCAGTGCCGTGAGATGGCACTCCCTAAAAAGGCACTCGCTGTGTCCAGGAAAACTCTGCTCGGGTTGGTGGCACTCGCCCAGGGGCTGAGGTCACTTGGACGGTTTGCAGAACATTCTTCCGTGTGGCTTCCCTTCGGGGGAAGCATTTGAACTGGAGGAATTCAGGTGTATTAATAGACCTGCCAGGGGCAATAAATAGCTGCCTTTGCCTGACCTTAACCTCACACCAGTCCCGGCTTCTAAAAAGCCCTGGGCGCCCCCAGAGTAACTGGAACCATTGGAGGAGGGAGCTGGTGCCCAGGGGCCAGAGTCAGTCTCTGGGAACAATGAGGAAGAGGTTGGGGATGTTTGGGGGAAACCAGAAAGCTCCGCCGGACTGGTCCTTCTCCCCACAGTGCTGGAGATGGAGTCCGGGGCCTCGTGTGCGCGGGGCGGCACCACCCCAAGCCACCCCAGCCCCGCGAACTCCTTAAGATGCAGGCCCTGTTCCAGGGTGGACTTCGCACAGGCTTCCCTGTCTCCACAGAAGCCTCCTTCTGCTCTCAGGTCCGTTTCATTTTCACGTGGCCTTCAATCCTCCAGTCCAGGACAGTGTTTCGGCCTTCCTTGCCTTTCATGGCGGGGAGCTTTTGAAGAAGAGCCCTCAGGTGTTTTGTGGAATGTTCCTCCATTGAGATTCGTCTGATTGAACTGGGCGAGGAACTGGGGGCGCCCTCATTGGGATGCTCAGTGAGGCCGAGGACGTGGCGCAGGCCTCCCCACTGTCAGGCTGGTTTCCCTCTCCTTTCTCTTCACTGGAAGCAGGTTACTGCGTCCCACACACACAGGGAAGGGGACGCCATGACCGGAGGATGGGCCATCACAGAACCAGGTCCAGGGTTAAGCCGTCTGTGCACTTGGTGAGCTTGGGGAGAGGAGCTGGGAGCCTGTGCCCACACCTGCGTCACTTGACGCATTCGCGGTGGGTGTGAGATCCACTCTTGGTGTGAAAAGCAGGTGTGCAGCGTGACCCGTGAGCTTGGGGACAGGCCTTGGAAGCCCTCATGACGCTGTGGCCTCTGACATGGCCACTTCCTGCCCCGGGCACTGGCCTAGGCTGTCTCCTCACTCCTCACGGCCGGGACCCCGCTGGGTATCTGGGCCTTGCTGACACCTTTAAGTGGTCTGTCCCCCACCCCTTCCTACCCCACCCTGTCCCCACTTCTCCCCTGCACACCAGGTCAGTGGCAAGAAGGACCGTGCTGTCCATAGCAGCTCTGGGCTCGGGCTCCCCTTTCTGCAGCCAGGAGGGGGCGCTCTGGCTCCTGCGACTGGGGAAGCCAGGTGTTCTTGGGAGAGCACTGGGTGCGGGGGGTAATGGCTACACACTGTAAGCAGCCACATGTGGCTGGGAAGAATGGTGGCTTCTTCACCTGAGTTCACGTCTTTGCCCGCCTCACTCGGCCTTCCCTCAAGCTGAGATGAAGCTTTGCTGTCATGATTTTATTCAGTGCCACGTACCGCCATGCCCGGAATCAAGCCCAGAGACTCCCCCAGGGCAGGTCCATGCACTGCCCCCGACCCCGTCCCCAGGCCTGAAGGTGGCAGTGATGAAAGAAACCCACCAGCAGCGGCAAGGGTCTTGGCCGGAGCACATTTGGCCCCTTACACTTAGAAAACCACTTTTTTGGGACACATTATTTACTGTCTTTTCTGATTTCTGCTATTAAGACGAGCAAAGACGGGGCGTCCGATGGAAAGAAGGGAAGCATACCGCCTTTTAGTGACATCCCTAGCCACCCTGAGGCACGGGCGCCAGGAAGGGCAAAGCAGCTGCAGAGACTGCTCGGGGGACACACAGGTGCTCCTCTGGGTCCCGGGAGCACCGGGAGTCCCACCCCTCGCCCTGGCCTGGTCCCCCCGCTGTGGGAACCATTGCTGTCTCTGCTTTTCCTTCGCTGCATCACTTCCCGTGGGAACTTGGGTAAGGTTGGCAGCAGTGGCTCACGTGGGGTCTCCGTGAGTGTGCACCCTGCGCTCCGGCCTGGGACCCGCAGCTGGATCTTCACGTGGTGCTGGGAGGGAGGCGCCTCCCGCCCTTCGCCTCCATGAGGAAGCCTCTACGCTCCTGTACCCGGAAATGGGCTAAATGAGGTCAGAAGGGTGGCACCGTGAGGAGGTGCGTGCGTGTAGGGAGGAGCTGTGGACACCGGCAGGAAGGCAGCCATCTGCCAGGCGGGTCTGCTGGCTTTGGACTGTGAGCTTCCCCAGACGGGAGCAGACGGCCGCCGTTGAGGCTGCGGGCTGCGGTGTCCTGCTCTCGCAGCCTGAGCTGAGACAGGTGGGTGCTGTGTTAAGTGAAGAAGCGGTCGGAGAAGGGCCGTGGGTCCTGGCCTCTCGGAGGTTTCCCTCGCTCCCGGGCTGGGCTGTCCACCTGTGCACGAGGTCTGCGCGGCTCCCTGACAGCCCGTGGTGACCCTGCCTGCTCAGCCTCCGGCCTCCTCTCCCGTGTTTGGCGGTTTCCCTCTGAATTTCCTGTTCTCCAGTGTCCAGCCTTTCGGGTCAGAGTGTAGTAACGGCCACTTGAGCCTCGGAGGCCTGCAGTCGCACCCACCAGCTGTCCGCCGTGGGGCCGCGGGGCCTCTGCTCTCCACACTCCCTGGGCCGCCCCTGGGCCTCACCCCCACGGGCTCCTGCAGCCCATCCCTGGCCCTTAGCACCTCTGCCCAGACCTGGCCGCCCTTTCCCGGTGCAGGGTGCAGGGAGGGCGCCCGGGGCTCCTCTCGCCCGTGTGAGCCTTTGCAAAGCAGAAAGGGGGGCCACCACAGTCACAGGCCTGGGGAGGGGAGGCTGCCCTCCCGCTGGTGGGCGTGTGACTGGGTGGGGAGCAGAGCTGGTTCTGTCCAGGACCCACGCGGGGCGCTGCCTCTCACCGCGGTGGCCCTGGTTCTGAGCACACTGCAGTTCACCGAGCAGCACAGGGCCACCTCGGTGGCCTCCTGGTCCCACAGAGGCCCTGGCTCGGCCTGGGGTTCTCCCAGCCTTCGCCTTCCCGTGCCTTCACGCGTCTTCATGAGAGCCGGGCTGGTGGGACTGCACTCCTGCCAGGGAGCCACGTCTGCATGCTGATCCTCCCAGGGTCCTGGGAAGAGCCCACTGTTTTCCCTGGGGTTCTGGAACCCTGAGGACAGCTCCTGAGTGTGGCGGCCTCCCCCCTGGACTCTCGGCAGTCTGAAAGAGCTGGTCTTTGCGGTTTGCTTTCTTTATTTGGGATCTAACGTGCCATTCATTCTATTCCCATGTTCAAGTTATATTTGAACGACCTCGGCCTTCTCCTCCAGCACAGACGGAGGCCAGCCTGCGCCCCACCCCGGCCTGGATTCCCAGTGCAGCCCACGGGTTTCGGGAATGCTGGAGACTAGAATAGCTGCCACGCTGACCGTGTTTCCTGGCAGCGCCCACTCTTTCTTTACTCCCTAATGCTGCTCTCTCCCTGTTTTAGGGATTTTTAAGAATTGTGCAGCAACACATCCACGGCACGTTGTTTCACACGCATCCAGAGTGCCTGCTGGCCCTGGCGTGTAGATGCTTTCGCTCCGGATGTCCGCCTCCTGCTCCTGGGCAAGTCATGTAGCCCAGCATTTTTTGTCTCTCTTGCCCTCCTGTGACCAGCAGCTGAGATCGTTTTCCTGGAAATCACCACCACGCCCAGCCCAGCAGGAGCCTTCCCTACTGGGGAGAAAGGGGGCTGTGTCACTGGGTGCAGAGGGTCCCCTGGAAGCAGGAAGTGCGGGGAGGAACAGGAGCACCCTGTGGCCAGCGACCTCTCCCACAGCTCCCGGGGTCCCTGGAGGTCTCTCACCTGTTCAGGATTTCCCCTCTTCTTCCTGGTGCGATCACAGGACGTGGGTCAGTGTGAGTACCGCCATGACAGGGTGCTTGGGGCAGGCGTGACTGCGGGCTGCCGGGTGTCTGGGCCTCCGCAGCAGGTAGTTTAGAAGCCCCTGGTCCTGGCATCAGGCCCTCATGGCTCAGAGCTGGCCCAGCCCAGCCCAGGGTGGGCCTCTCCTCACCCAGATGATCAGGGCGGGTGGCAACACCCAGTGGGAACGCTGGCGGTGGGTGGGAGTGGAGGCCCACCCTGGGCACACGCATAGGGTTCCAGGTCTGGTTTTGTTTTTCTAAAAGGAAGGTGACTTTCTCCAGGCTGCTGTGGGGTGAGCCACGTGAGGTGGCCCCGTCCCTTGTGTCTTCCTCCTCTGATCTCTGCCTCCTCTCTCCCTGCCATGGTGCGGGACATCCACAGGGTGACGCCCTGGCCGCCCCAGACCTCCGAGAACCACCAGGGCCCAGCAGTGTCTTTGTTTAGGTGGGTTCCCTCGTTCCCTTGTCCCCCCTGCCTGGCCCCAACCTATGCCCATGTGATGGCGCGGGAGGGAGGAGGCTCTCACCCAAACGCCTCACTCCCTGTCCTTCCATCCTGTGCAGACCCCCCGCTGAGCCTGCCCTGCTCTGGGACTTCCCAGGCATGGGGACTCTGGTGCACAAGAGGCCCACCTCTGTAACACTGAAGATCCACCACTGAGGGCTGGGTCGTGGCTCAGGGGTAGAGCGCTTGCGTAGCACCACGAGGCACTGGGTTCGATCCCCAGCACCACATAAAAAAACTAAATAAACAAAATAAAGGTATGGAAAGAAAAAAGATTAACCTAACCACTGAGTGGACGGCCTGGTGAGGTGTCCAGTGCTGCGAGGGCAGGCAAGGGGAGAGGCATTAGGAGGGCGCGGTGGGAGGTGCTGCTGTCCGTGCTGGAGAGGACTCCCAGAGAAGGTGACACTCGGGACAGGGGACCCGCAGGTGCAGAGGCTGGGATGCAGGGAGACCCTTGTGGCTCAGGGGAGTGACCCCAGGGAGAGGGAGAAATGAGGGTGGAGAGGTCACTGAGGCCCTCTAGGCAGCTCTGAGACTTGAGCATGGCCTTCTCAGTGGCCTTGGGCAGCTGTGGGGCTGCTGGGATGGAGGCCAGGCTGCTCTGGTCTGTTGAACCACCATGGACACCAGGAAGGCGCTGCACCACAGGAGCCCAGGATCGCCTGTCCCACTGACCCCTGTGGATGGCCGTCCCCTGCCTGAGCAAGGTGATAAGCAGATGGCCTGCGAGGTCAGGAACAGGAGGCCGTGCCTCCAGGAGGAGGAGTAGCCACACAGGAGAGAGGAGCAGCGGGCGGCGAGCTGCCCCTGGCACATCCTCTGTTGGAAGAGCCGCAGGGCTTGCTGGGACTGGGTGTGGGATGCAGAGAGGCACCTCAGATGATCCGGGTTCTGCCCTGAAGGACCAGGGGAAGGGAGGTCGAGGTTTGGCCTAACCAGCTTGGGTGACAGGGCAGTAGAGCTGGGTTGGGGGCCTGCGGCCCCGTCTGCAGTCTGTTCTCCTCCCATAATCCCCTTGACGTGCTCACCCCGCTGCCCCCAGGCGTGGACTCCTGATGGTGAGCCCCGGAGAGGAGTCCACAGTTCCTAAGGGTGCACTGAGATCGAGGGACATGACAGTCCCTGCTCTGGGTCGGAGGGCCTTCTTGTGTGACACATGTCAGGCCACCAGGCCCGGGGCTGTACAGAAGCCCCACAGCTCCCGCCCAGACCCGCCAGGCTGGCGTGTGTGCTCCGTCCAGCTCACGGTTCTGCTTTATGTCAGAGCAGATTCCGGGCGTCCTCTTGCTTTGCCCTTTTATCTTCTTGTCTAAAACAGACCGTTTTCTTACATAAGCACAGTGCGCTCACTCAGCAACACCGATACGACTTCTCGATGTCATCTCATACCTAAAACATAGTGAAACGTTCCTAATTATCTCGAAAATGGTTTCCATGGTTTTTCTGATTCAGGGTCTGCTGGAAGCCCCCCTGCTCACGTCTTGGTGGGAGTTCTGCCTCCTGCGTCTGCTGTAGTCGAGGGAACCCCCCAACCCCCTCTGGAGAAACCAGGCCCTGGGCTGCAGTGTCCTGCTGCCCAGATGTAGCTGGCCGCTCTCTTCCAGGATTATTTCACTGTCCCCCTCTCCACGTTTCCTATAAGTAGAAATGAGCTCTTAAGCTGTGCCATCCATTAGAAATGGAATGTGAGCCCCACATGCAATTTTTGATCATATATTAGCCACATTTTTAAAATGTAAAAATAGGTGAAATTTTATATAACACAGTGTAGTGAAACAGCATCATGTTAGCATGTAACCGATATAAAAACTATTTTTTTGTAGGGGGCAGGGTACTGCCAATTGAACTCAGGGACATCCGACCACTGAGCCACATTCCCAGCCCTGTTTTGTATTTTATTTAGAGACAGGGTCTCACTGAGTTGCTTAGGGCCTCACTTTTGCTGAGGCTGGTTTTGAACTCATGATTCCTTCTGCCTCAGCCTCTGGAGCTGCTGGGATTACAGGTGTGCGCCACTGCACCCCCTATAAAAACTATTAATGAGCCGGGCATGGTGGCACACGCCTGTAATCCAAGCGACTTGGGAGGCTGAGTCAGGAGGATCGCAAGTTCAAAGCCAGCCTCAGCAACTTAGCAAGGCCCTAAGCAACTCAGTGAGACCCTGTCTCTAAATAAAATACAAAATAGGGCTGGGGATGTGGCTCAGTGGACGGGTGTCCCTGAGTTCAATCCCTGGTTCCAAAAAAAAAAGAAAAACCATTAATGAGACATTTTACATTGTTTCCCTGGGACTGAGCCTTAGGCATCCCAAGTGTTGTGCACAGGCCATGTGTCACTTGGTAGCCCATGTTCTCAGGAGCCCCCGGGATGTGGAGGTCACAGCAGCCTGGCAAGGGCTGGCTCCATGGGGTAATGAGGGTGAGCACCTGTGTGGAGCAGGTTCAGGAGGGAAGGGGGTCCTCAAAAAGCTGAAAATAGAGTCACCACAAGTCTCAGCAACTCCACGTCTGGGTGTCTCCAAAGATGGAGGGCAGGGACTCAGAGAGGCATTTGTGCACCAGGGTTCCCAGCGGCTGACACTAACAGGCTATCAGAGAAGGAAATCAGGAAAACAATCCCACTTACAGTAGCTACAACAATTAATAAAATACTTAGGAATAAGTTTAACCAAGGCCATAAAAGATCTGTGTGCTGAAAACTATAAAAGACTGATGAAAGAATTTGAGGAAGCCACAAAGAAATGGAAAGATATCCCATGTTCATAGATCAAAAGAACTAGTGGTGTTGAGATGTCCCCACCACACAAAGCAATCGGCAGACTCAGTGCAATCCCTACCAAGATTCCAAGGACATTCTTCACAAAAATAGAAAAAAAATCCTTAAATTTGCACCAAACCACAGAAGATCCTGAACAGCCAAAGTAATCTTGAATAAAAAGAACAAAACTGGAGCTATCCGTCACCTTATTTCAGAACCTGTTAGAAAGCTACACTGATGGAACAGCATGATTCTGGCCAGTGGAACAGAACAGAAAATCCAGAAATCAGTCCCTTCATGTAGTCAGTTGACTTTGACCCAGATGCCAAGAACACAGCGTGGGGAGCAGACAGCCTCTTGAACACTTGGGGCTGGAAAGCTAGATGTGCACAAGCAGGAGAGTGAAACCAGACCCTCAGACCACACGCCGACATCTACTTAAAGTGGATTGAAGGCTTAGAGTTAAGACCTAGGACGTAGAGCCAGCAGAAGGAGACCGCGGAAGCCCCGCAGCACTGGTCTAGACGGTGCCTTCTTGGGTGTGGCCTAAAATGCACAGGCAACAAAGGCAGAAATAGACAAGCAGGGTTAAATCAAACTAGAAAACGTGTGCACAGCAAAGGAAACCAGCAGCAGAGTGAAGCGAGACAGCTACAGGAAGGGAGGAAATATCTGCAACCATACACCTGATAAGGGTCAACGTCCAAAATACACATACCGAACTCGAACACCTCCATAGTAAGAGAAAAAATTGCCTGATTTTAAAAATGGGCAAAGAACCCAAATAGATATTTTGCAAAGGAAGACACACAAATGGCCAAAAGGTACGTGAAAAAATGTTCAATGTCTCCAAGCAGGAAAATGCAAGTTAAAACCACAATAGATTCTCACCTCACGCCTATTAGAAGGCTATTACAAGAAAAAAAAAAAAAGATGAGCATTAGGAAGGATGTGGAGAAAGGAGAACCCTCGTATGCTGTTGGTGGGTACGTAAATCCATGCAGCCATCAAGGAGAACTGTATGGAGGTTCCTCAAGGAATGTCGAGTGTGATCCGGCAGTCCCACTCTGGGAACACAACCAGGCAGTGAGATCGGTGGATCAGAGAGAAGTCTGCAGCACTATCCACAGTGTCAGCGTGTGGAACCGACCTGCGCCATCAACAGGAGAATGGGTAATGAGAGTGAGGTGCATATGCGCAGTGGAATACTACTCAGCCTTAAAGAGGGGGGAGACCCTGCCATTTGCAACAATATGAGTAGATATGGGAAAACTGTGTTAACTGAAATAAGCCAGGCACAGAAAGACAAGATTGAGTTCTACATTTGAGTTCTGGAATTTAAAAAGTGGAACTTAGAGAAGCAGGGAATAGGATAGTGGTTTATCAGCAGCTGGAGGATGGGGAATTTGGGGATGGGGATGTTGGGGATGCAGGTTGACATCATGCATCATGGTGGCTATGGCTAATAATATATATGGAATTGCTAAGAGAGTAGTGTTTCTTGGTTTTGGTTTTGTTTTGTTTGTTCTGAGACGGGGTCTCACTACATGGCCCAGACCGGCCTTGAACTCCTAGCTCACACCATCCTCCCACCTCAGCCTGCCAGGTAACTGAGCCTCCAGTGCACACCTCCATGCCAGGCTGGGCGAGAGATTCTAAACGTTCTTACCACACACACACACACACACACACACACACACACAGTCTATGAAGTAACGCGTGTGTTAGTTCACGTGACTTAGCCATCCACCACATGCGTAGGAACATCATGTCACACGACACAAATATGTACAATTATTTGTCAATGAAAATTAATTTTTCAAAAAAGTCAATACCAGTATCTTGAAGAGATAGTCACACACTAGAGCATTACCCACGGTAGCCCAGGGTGAGCACAGCGCAAATGCTCTGACAAAGGCACGCGGGAACAGAATGCAGCCTGCATGGATGTGGAGTATTGTTTAGGAAGGAAGCTCTGGACACATGCTGTATCGTGCCCGAACCTTAAGGACAGAGTGAAATAAGCCAGACACAAAAAACAGGTACTATGTGATTCACTCACATGAGGTCCTAGGGTAGTCACAGTCAGAGATGCAAAGTAGAATGGTGGGTGCCAGGATGGGGGTGCAGGAAGAGAGAAGTTGGGGCTTAATGGATACAGAGTGTCCTCTGAGAAGTCTAGAGTGCCACTGACTGCACACTTCAAGCAGTGTGGAGATTGAAAGTTCCAGAAAACTTGGAATGGACCCACCTTTTGACCCAGCTATCCCACTCCTTGGTTTATATACAAAGGACTTAACATCAGCATACTACAGTGACGCAGCTACATCAATGCACATAGCAACTCAATTCACAATAGCTAGACTGTGAAACCTAGATGCCCTTCAACAGATGAATGGATAAGGAAACTGTGGTATATATACACAATGGAATATTATTCAGCCATAAAGAAAAATAATATGGCATTTGCAGATAAATGGATGGAATTGGAGAATATCATGTTAAGTGAAATAAGCCAATCAAAAAAAAAAAAGCCAAAGGCTGAATGTTTTCCCTGATATGTGGATGATGATATATAATCGGGTTGGGGGGTTGGGGCATGAAAGAAGAATGGAGGAACTTTAGATTATGTAGAGGGAAATGAGGGGGGAGGAGGGTATGAAAAATGGTGGAATGAGACAGACATCATTACCCTATGTACATGTGTGATTACGTGAATGGTATGAATCTACATCATGCACAACCATAGAAATGAAAAGTCATACCCCATTTGTGTACAATGAATCAAAAATGCAGTCTGTAAAAAATAAAATAAAATAAAATAAGGTGCACGTGAAACCGGCACAGGACAGCATGCCTGATCCCTAGCCATTTGGTATGCTGAGGAGGGAGGACGGCAAGTTCAAGGCTAGCCTGGACAACTTAGCAAGACCTTGTCATGAAATAAAATGAAAAGGCGCCCATGGTCGAGTGCGGGCTTAGCATATGCAAGGCCCTGGGTTCAGTCCCCAACCCTGAGAAGAAAAGGAAAAGAAAAAAGAAATGGTTCACATGGTTATACTGCATCGGGTGTATTTTACCAGTTTTTTAAAAGGCGGAGAGAGGGGTGGAAAGCTGAGGCAGGCTGTCCTGCAGGGCCAGTGTGCAGAGCGGGCGCGGGAGCGCCAGTGCGGTGTGGCCAGGAGGGAGTCCGGCTGAGAGGTCAGAGGCGCCCCCCGTGGAGGCAGCGGCACAGGAGGCAGGGCCACCCTGCTCTCCAGAAGGCGTGACATTAAGGCAGGAACTCTTGTTCGGGCTCCCTCTCCACCAAAAACCACGAGGCACCCTGGCAAGTGCTCTACCGCTGAGCTGCACCACAGCCCATGACCTCTGGGTGGTTTTGTTTTCCTATTGAAGAAATTCTGTTTTATTAAAAAGACACAAAGAAATCGCCCTGTCCAAATGACTTCACTGGTGAGTTCTCAGATTTTATGGAACAAAAGCTGGGGTCTGGCTCCCCGGAGGGGGTGTACTTAGTATGCTCAGGGCCCCAGGGGGGTTCCATCCCCAACATCAAGAAAAAATGATGGAAGAAATAGCATCACTATTACATGAATTCTCACTCTAGTAAGAGGATCTGGTGAATGCGGTGTAGCTTCTGGCAGGGCTGAAGGCGCTTCCAGGGAGCGATCAGACAGGCCCTGCGGAACAGGTCTTCATCAGTACATTAGAGCTGCACAGAAGGTAGGACGTGTTACATACTCCTGCACGCACACACTCTAACCATATAATTTGGCCAATAAAAACAGGTTCTTTGGGGCGATGGAAATGCTATTGGATTGTGGTTGCTTCTCTGTGAATGTACTAGAGGTCCTTGGATTGCACACTTACAGTGGATGAATTTTTCAGTGTGAGAATTGTCCCTCAGTATGGCTGTCCTCATGGTGGGCTCCCACACACGTGCACACATGCTTACACACGCACGTGAACACACATGCACAGACATGCACGCGCACAGCACGCCCTGCACGCCCTGCCCTCCCTGTTCCCAGGCCTGCGAACTGCCGCGGTCCCTTAGCCAGACGTTAGGAGGAAGTGCGGCGGGGAGGTGGCGCGGGCGCGGTGCCCTCGCTGCCAGCGGGTCCCTCCCTGTCCGGATTCCCCGCTGTTAGGGCTTCGAATGACTCAGCCGGCCAAGTCCCCGCCATCGGTGGGGCGTCGCCCAGGGTTGGACGCTGTCCCCGAGCCGCCAGGCGGGGGCGCGACACTGCAGCGGAGGGGACTGGCCGGGAGAGGCCGAGGGTCGGCGGGGGGTGACGGCGGGCTGCGCGGTCGCCTCGCTTCTCCGGGCTTTGTCACTCCGCGCTTTGTCACTCGGCGGCGTGCCATCCGGTGTGCAGAGGCCGTCCTGCGGTGTGGACTGCGGAGGCCGGGGCGCCTGGGCTTCACGAAGGACAGCTGTCACCTGCAGGGCCCACTCCAGGGAGACATGCCTAACGGCATCACGAACTGCCTGCTCAAATCAGACGCACCGGCCCAGGGCTGCCCAGGTGCATGACACCAAAACCACCCGATAGCTCAGAGCTTCACCGGGTCCCAGGGCTTGCCCAGCTTCCACAGCCACGGAGGGCTCTGGCCTCCCCTGAGGGCTGGACCTCTGCTGCTCCACCCCAGGCCCCAGCGCCCAGGGTCTTGCGTTGTTGCTTGTCAACTTGAACCAGGCCTGGCTGCTCATTGAGAAGGTTCACAGATTCCTAATAAAAGCGACCTGACAGTGTAGGAAATAGATGGGTGACTTTGACTCACAACGGAAATAAATCTTAGCTGGGAGTGTTATCAGTTGTGACAAGACTGTGTCGGTCTCAGTGGTGGGTGGATGTGTTTCCCGAGGCAGTTCTGGTGTTTCAAGGCATTTAGTTGGTTTTCATTGTTTATGAGGAACTTTTCAAAAAGCGCTGTGTCTGAGACATCGAGCATGCTAAAGAGTCACTGCTGTGAAATGTGAGTCGATCATTTGGAAAGCCCGCTGGAGGGCTCCAGCCCAGGCTCAGAGCCTCTCTCATCTCCCCATCTGACTTCCTGCTCTGAGCCGGGCTTGGGCCTGATCACTGAGCAGTGTGTTCTATGTACAGATCTTAAGAAGGACCACCAGGGGCACAGCCATCCCAGTGTTGTCAGTTCACAATTGTGCAATAAGAGCTGACAGCTGCTTTAGTTTGCTTTTCCCCTCAGCAGACTCAAGGTGAGCCTGGCCTCTCCTGTGATCCCACCTCCCAAGGGAGAGGGCTCACGTTTGTGTGTGTGTGTGTGTGTGTGTGTTTGTATGTAGTACTGGGGATTTAGCCCAGGGGTGCTGTATTATGGAGCTATACCCCAACCCTTTTTTATTTTGAGACTGTCTGGACAAGTTGCTGAGATTGGCCTTGAACTTGTGAGTCTCCTGCCTTGGGCTCCCAAGTGAGAGGGTTCATGTTTAAATGAATGATTGGCACCTGCAGTTTTTCTAAGAAACTGAATTCATGATGGCAATGCAGACAACTATAATCTCACACTGTTGGATGTTAATGATATTCCCATTGAGTCCCAAGTTAGCTGCACATCTGTCACTTTGAAATGAGTAAGGAAGCACACAGGTGGACTGACAGTCTTGTACATTGGCTGAAGCTGATTTGCGTGCTTGCTTTGTGACTAAATGTGTATAGGACATCTTTTGAATTCTATAAAATGATATCTCTGCCAGCTATGGGGACATGTGTCTACAGTCCCAGCTTCTTGGGAGGCTGAGGCAGGAGAATTGCTTGAGATGTGGAGCTGGAGACCAGCCTGCAGGCGACATATATACAGATGACATAACCGAAACAGCTCACACGTTTGCTGTAGAAAACAACACGGCAAGTCAGTGTAGATTGAAGCCCAGTCAGACAACCAAAGGGAGAATATCCATTGGCATTAACCCTCCATTGAAATAGTAAAAGGCAAAGCAAAAGACATCCTCTTTTGTTTTTCCTTCTTGGGTTGCTAATGAACAAGATTCCTGATTCAATAGGGAAACAGGGTAGACGTCTCTTTTTGGTCTCTTCTTATTTTCTGAAATGTGAATAATTGGTTCTGATGTGAAATTTACTGATGCAATAAGTGATCAGTTATTTAGGTTTTATTTTGTGTTGTGTTAGTTTTGGCCTTAACACTTTGAGCCTGTAATCTGTACATAGGAGATTTGGGAATGGAAGGTAAGGATATCCAGCAGGCATTACATATGTAGACTAAAATAATTTTTTTTAAAGACTTGGTATTTGAGTTATAGTGAGAAAAAAATTTGCAAGTCAAGAGCAATTATATTGAGCAGGAGTTGGGCATAGATTTTAAGATATTTGAATGTTTCAGATTTACTCAAATCATATGTCTGCCTTTGTTTCTGCCAAACTGTGTGATAAATAATGTATCATATCTGTTGAAATACCTCCTGAGGTCTGTAAATCGACTGTTAGTTTCCAGGCATCTATTTAGACAAGATTTTGGCTCAGTTTCTTTACCAGTGGTCTGGGCTCTGGGCCTGAGATCTCAAGGACACAGTGCCTGAGATTCCTGTGTACAGACCAAGCACCTAGCTTGTCTAGGACAGAGCAGAGGGTCTGGTGGACACACATCCGACTCACTTATGACTACCCATTTATAATGTGTGCATGTACTAACTACACAATAAAAGTTCACTGCACAAAATGAAATTAAACCTCTATCTCTCACCCTGCACAAAAATCAACTCAAAGTGGATCAAAGACTTAGGCACTAGAGCAGAGACCCTGTGCCTAATAGAAGAAAAAGTAGGCCCAAATCTCCATCATGTTGGCTTAGGAACTGATTTCCTTAACAAGACCCCTAAAGTGCAAGAAGTAAAATCAAGAATCAATAAATGGGATGGAATCAAACTAAAAAGCATCTTCACAGCAAAGGGAACAATCAATAATGTGGAGAGTGCCTACAGATTGAGAGAAAAATCTTTACCATACATACCTCGAATACAGCATGAATCTCCAGGATATGTAAAGAACTCAAAAAATTTAACACCAAAAAACAAATAACCCAATCAATAAATGGGCAATGGAAATGAACAGACACTTCACAGAAGAAGAAATACAATCAATCCACAAATAAATGAAAAAATGTTCAACATCTCCAGCAATTGGAGAAATGCAAATCAAAATGACAGAGATTCCATCTCATTCCAGTCAGAATGGCAATTATCAAGAATAAAGCAACAATCAGTATTGGTGAGAATGTGGGGGAAAAGGTGCACTCATTCATTGCTAGTGGGAATGCAAATTGGTGCAACCATTGTGGAAAACAGTATGGTGATTCCTCAGAAAACTTGGAATGGAACCACTATTTGACCCAGTTATCCCAGTCCTCAGTTGATACCCAAAGGACTTAAAATCAGCATACTCCAGTGACACAGCCACATCAATGTTTATAGCAGCTCAATTCACAATAGCCAAACTATGGAACCAACCTAAGTGTCCTTCAATAGATGAATGCATAAAGAAACTGTGGTATATATACACAATGGAATATTACTCATCCTTAAAGAAGAATGAAATTATGGCATTTGCTGGTAAATGGATGGAACTGGAAAATATTTTGCTAAGTGAAATAAGCCAACCCCAAAGAACCAAAGGCCAAATGTTTTCTCTGATGTGCAAATGCTAATTCATAATAGGGCTGTGGGGGATAGAGGTATTTTGGACTAGACAGAGAGGGGTGAGGGAGGGAAGGGGCATGGGGGTATAAATGATAGTAGAATGATTTGGACATTATACCCTCCGTGCATTTATGATTACATGACTTGTGTAACTAACTCTACATCATGTACAACTTGACAAATGAGAAGTTATACTCCATTTATATATGATATGTCAAAATGCATTCTACTGTCATGTATAACTAATTAGAACAAATAAAGTATTTTTTAAAAATTCACTGCACAATACAAATAAGAACAGAAATTTTAAAACAGGAAGCCAAAATATAACTAGAAGATCATGAATTTTGCTCTGAGACCTAGACCTATAGAACAAGTTAAATATGTGCCATACTAGGACATCCTTCTGCTCTTCAAACATTTGTAGGTAAAACCACTGTTCTAGCATTTTCATTTTCACTAAAGCATGCTTGCCCATGAAGGGGCCTTTCTTAGGAAGAAAACCAGAACCCTTGTTTGTATCAGCGGAGAAAGGCTGGGGTGTGGGGAGGGTTCTCCTAGGAAGGTCCCCCCACCTTACATGGTTCCAGCTATGGTGGAGCTGAGCTGAGTGAAGAGTCACAGAGACAAGGCAGCTGTGGGGAGGCAGCTCCCGGCAGAGGAGAGAGGATGGACATGGGAGCATGAGCACGAAGAAAGAGAGGAAGAGGCAAACGCCCAAGTCTGGAAGACGGGCAAAGAAGATCCAACATGCACAAAACCGGAGTCTCCAAAGAAGGAAGCCAGAACAAATGGGGCAGGATGAGCATTTCAAAATGCATATGAATAAAATAAAATTCATGAAGAAGCAAAGATCTCTGTGTCCCAGAAAACAGGCAGTGTAAGCAATGATGAGCACAGCCTAGTGCTGTCTCCTGGTGGCTGCAGTGAAGAGCTCCCCGGGAAGGTAGGCAGAGAAGGCCAAGATCAAGGAGCAACATCCACACTGGCCTCAGACTTCGTGCAACACTCACTGGAAGACCGTTGGGGCAAAGCTGTGGATCCTCAAGGAGAAGAGGTGTGTGAGAATTGTATGCCTTTCCAACCACCATTCAAGCCTCTAGGAGGGAAAATGTATTTGTTTATACATGCAGAGAACCTCCCTGCGAGAATAAGAAATGAATTCCATTTATGAAAATGCAAGAATTCCAGAATCTCACTCCCATGAGCCCTTCTCAAGTCCTGAAGACAATGGTTTCCATCCAACCTTGCTCAGTGGAGTCATCCCAGGCCCCGCCCACACCCATACCAACTGAATCAGGAGCTTGGATGGTGACATGAGCCCCCTGTGCTTCTTAAACAACCGAGACATGAGTGAAAGAACAATACCAAAGAACTGGCCGTGAGCAGTGCGCTCATGTCACTGCAAGACGGACACTGGAACCACTGTGGCAAGGGCTGAAACCCAGAGGACAGCCTGGGAGGGTCACAATGGAGGGTTCTGGTGTGAGCGACTGCGCGGGGGCCGGTGTGAGCTGCTGCACAGAACCGGTGGCCTCCATGTATTCAGGGAAAACCCATGTTTAGTAACTATGAAATGCACAAGGTTCCAAGGAGCAAGGCTAACATGAGTGTCATGTACTCAGAGGAGTCTTTAGATCGCTCCTGAGCGATGCGGGAGGAGCAGCACGAAAGGCATCAGGCCCCACCAGGTACACATGGGTATACACGTCGCTTTAGTTAGCTATGCGTCACTGTGACTGAAACACCCGACCAAAACAGCTAGAGGAGGAAAGTTCGTCTGAGGCTCACAGGTTCAGAGGTCTCAGTCCACAGACAGCTACTCCATCGCTCTGGGCCCAAGTGAGGCAGCACATCATGGCAGAAGGGCCCAGCGGAGGAGAGCTGCCCAGCTCATGGCCAGGTCAGGAAGCAGAGAGAGAGGGAGAGGGAGGAAGTGGGAAGGGGATGCAGGGAAGATGAACCCTTCCAGGGCAGCCCCCTGACCCAGCTGCGCACAGTTACCACCCAGGCAGTCCCTCCAAACTGGGACGTGCTGGTTAAGTTACAGCCCTCACAGTTCAATAATTTCACCTCCAAATGTTCCTGCATTACAGAGGAGCCTGGAGGACGCCTCCCAGCAAACCATACGTACGTTTTCTAGGGATCCCATGACAAATCGCCACAAGACTTGGGAACTTAAGAAACTTATTCTCTCACAGTTCCGGAGGCCACAGTCCTAAGCCAAGGTGTTGGCAGGGTTGGTTCCTACTGAGGCTCTAGGAGACTATGTTCTGGCCTGTGTCCAGATTCTGGTGGCTGCCACCCCCTTGGTGTCCTTAGCTTCTATCTGCAATACCACAATCTCTGCTTCCACCTTTCTCTGGGCTTCTCCTGTGTGTCTGCATCTCTGTGTCCACATTCCTCTTTTTCTATGAGGAGGTCATTGAATGAGGGCCCACCCCCTCCAGTATGGCCTTATCTGAACTTGATCCAATCGGTAAGGAGCCTGTGTCCAATTTAGGGCATCATGTTTGTTGGTTTTCTGTTGCTGAAACAAAATACCAAAGACTGAGTCATTTGTAAAGAAAAGAGGTGTGTTTAATTGACAGTTCTGCAGGTCCAAGGGCATGGTGCTGGCTCCGGCTCCGTTCTGGTGAGGGTCTTGGGCTATGTCACAATGTGGCCTGTGGCATCTGGTGTGAGCTTGTGAGAGAGGAAGATGGTATAGTGGACAGAAAGCCAGAGAGATTCAGGGGTCAGGCTGGCTCTTTTTATAACAACCCGATCTCCTGGGAACTGACTGGGTCCCAAGAGAACCACATCAGTCCCTTCCAAGGGTGGCGCCTCCATGAGCTAACACCGTCCACTGGTCCTGCCTCTTAGGGGCCCTGCCACCCTGGGATCAGCTTCTAGCAGTGTCCCCTGGGGCACACTCAGGCCGCAGTGCTGGGTTCACAGGTCCTGGCGGGGTGGACTTCTGGAGGACTCTCGCTGTGGTCACGTGTGGCGTTGCTCTCAGGGCTGGCACGTGGTGCGCTGTCTGCTCCCAACCCTCTAGGTGAGATAATGAAGACATTTTTGAGCTCCAGCTACTCAAATGTATTTTTTCCCTTTCTCTTGGGATTCGAAGACATATAACAATATGTCATAAACTGACCTGAAATTCTTGTTTGTTCTGCGGTGGAACCCATTAAAAATACCTGTAACTGGGACAGGTTTCTGCTCCCGTTCTTGACCTGGCTATTTATAGTGAGACCTATTTTCTCTGAATCACGGTGCATTGGTTAACATGAAAAACTGGAACTGGTTTAACCAAAATGATTAGAATTTTTGGTTTTAAAATTGATTGATAAAGATTGTGACGGTTCAAGCGGATGAGGAGATCACTGTGGTCTGAATGTTAGTGTGCTCCCAAAGTTCATATGTCGAAACCCTAACCCAAAGGGTGACAGTGAGAGGAGGCGGAGGCTTCTCACTAGGTGTGAGGCAGGGCCCTCCTGGGTGGATCTGTGCCCCGTGAAGCAGGCTCAGGGAGGTGCCCAGCCCCCATGCACCCTGTGAGGACACAGTGAAGAGGCGCCATCTGTGAGCCCTCACCAGTGAATCTGCCAACACCTTGACCTTGGGCTTCCAGCTCTGCCAGCACCTTGACCTTGGGCTTCCAGCTCTGCCAGCACCTTGACCTTGGGCTTCCAGCTCTGCCAACACCTTGACCTTGGGCTTCCAGCCTTCAGGACTGTGAGAAACAAATTGCTATTGTTTACAAGCTGTGGGGTCTGTGGTGTTGTGTCACAGCAGCCTGAGCAGACTGAGAGGTGTAAGGAATGACTTCCAGGCTTCCAGTGGGGGTCCCTGGGGGGAGGATGGCACAGCATGTGGCTGACAGAGCCTGGAGAACATTCTGGGTGGTGGTTGGGGAACAGGGAGAATTTAAGCTCTGTTCTAGAAATGTCGTGGTTGAAGAGGCAGAGGACTACGAAAATGGGAAGGTCCACAAATGGTCAGACCTGTTGGCTTGGACCGACATGTCCAGGGAAGCAGGGGAGACATCAGTGGACAGGCCTGGTCAGAGCCATGTGGTTCCATGGGATCTCCTAAGGAGATGGGGTGAGTGAGCAGAGTGTGGAGGTTGGAGTCTTGGGTATCACAGACAAAGAAGGAGTGGGCAGAGGGTAGCTGCCCTCAGGCGACGGGAGAGGAGGAGCAGGAAACAGGGTGGGGGCCAGGGGAATCCTCAGAGGCCCAGATGGACACCTGGAGGGGAGAATCCCTTGTGCCTCGCAGGAGGTCAGTGGCCACAGTGAAGCTGTGGATACGGAAGGGTCACAGGTGCCTGAGTCACAGTTGGGGCTTCAGTGGGGGAATGGGAAAAGGGGCCCTGTCACAGGGGCTGGATCCATGGCAAGCAGGCTGGTCACTTTCTCCAGTGTGGTCTGTTCACAGGGGTCCCTGCTGAGGGCTCCTTGCTGCTTTTGCTGGTAGCTGCTCTTCCATTCTTGTGTCCACCACTGATCGACTGTGGTCTGTCAGCATCAGTGGAAGTGGAGAGATGGGACTGGATGTCCCAGTGCTGGAATGTCACTTTTGGAAGAAACCAGTGATGCTGTGTATAAGGACCCTCCAGTGAGGAGGGTTAGTTCTACATGAGGGAACTTTCCAGAAAGGAATGTGCTCAGAGACTGAGTGGACTTCCTTCTGAAGGGACGAAGGTCTGATCTCTGGAAGCACGATCTTGCTGCCTTCTTTGAACTTCTCTGAGATTCTGACCACTGAGCAAATCTCCACTTATTATTTTTCTCAATGAACTTTTTCTGCCTGGTGGCCCTTGTATTCTCTCTGTCTGTGCCGTGACTTACAGAAGCCCTTGCCGCTCCTGAAGACGTTGGGAGGAACACCCACTCACAATCTCTCTGCGTGCATCTCTGCTGTTACTAGAAGCAAAGCCACTGGGTTCAAAGGAGGTGACCATTTGTTAGACTCTGGAGCACACTGACTTCCATGCTACCTTAATTTAATTTTCCATTACTGTGCAGAATTCAATGACAGCCAAGAATTTCCGTTCATATTATGTCTCAATTTTTAAAAAAACCTAGTGCAGAGTTTTCTTTGGAAGCTAATAAATGACTTGAGGCTTGTCATTAGACCATTGCACTTGCTGACTCGAAAGGATATTTGAGTTTTTCACATCTCTTAAAAAAAACTTACAATTTTATTTATTCATAGAACATTTAAATAAGCTCCTTACTATGAAGTAATCAACATTTCTTATTGTGGAATGTACCATTTACTTTTGCTTTTTAATGTTAATGAAATTAAAGTCTAAGAATTTCATATAAACATTAAGACAAAATACAGTAGTGATTTAGTTCCAAAAATAAAGAAATGCTAATTTTCTTACTGCAATGAATTGTTCTGATGTTTCTACATCATATATTGGAATAATTTTAATTGATGAGCCTGTGATTTTGGACAAAACATATACAATTAAGGTAACCTGTAATCTATAAACATAGGGATCCCAGGTTTTTATTGGAGCGCCAGGGTTAGAGTCTGGAGTTGGATCTCAGAGGTAGGAATAAGTCCAAGTTTCGTAATTTGATGGCTGGCTTATTTATTATCAGCATAATATTTAAATTTGGGGTTCTATTCTGAGTATCTCACCTCTTGCCATGAAACTGCCAAAAAGTACCGCAGAAATACAAACACAGTCCTTATGAACTCACTTAATACGAAAACGGGCCTGGGGGCAGCGTGGCCGGTGTGCGGGAGGCCCAGCTGCTCACGCAGAACCCGGAGGCTCCTCGGCAGCACCGCCTGCTCTGTGCTGAGGGGCCCGGAGCCGTCAGGGCTGGGGTCCCGCAGGGGCGGCCCGGAAGGCCGGGTTCCCAGGAAGCCAGAGAGCCTGAATGGCGATGCTCCGAGTTTCCATGGCAACCCTGTTCGCTCCAGTGATCCCTGAGCCGGAGTGTGGGGGGTGAAGCGTCCAGGGGCATCCCAGGGTCCTGCTACAGGCCTGGGTGCCAGGGCCGCCCCCACCTGGAGCAGGTGCTCCTCCCGGCGGGGTGGCTCCTGTCCTGGCCGGTGCATCGCGGAGGCTGCGCAGAGCCGCCTGCGCGCAGCGCTAACCCTCACCCTGACCCTCACGGTGGCCGGCACGGGCAAGCTCTGGGATGCCCCCTCCGCCGCTGGCGCCGCAGTCCTTTGGAGGTGAGCACACTGGCAGCCTGGAGGCCCGCGAGGCTGCGCAGCGACGTGGCACCAGGTTTGCCGAGGTTGACCGCCGCCCCGGGGGCAGGTGCCTTATCCCCAGCCCGTCCTCCCGGGCACAGGTGTTTCCGTCCGGCCTGGAGGCAGGGGAGGCCCCGTGGCCTGGGGGCCGATAAGGGCATGGGCCAGCCGTCACCTAAGGGCCGTGGAGGGGGGACAGCTGTCATCCCTGAGCGCTGCTTGCCTGTCCTCTTCGCACTGCCTGCGCACGGCTGCCATGGCACCCCCTGGACACGGAGGCCGCCTGGCCAGACACCGGGAGCGGTTTCCCCAGTGGCCCGGCTGGTTGCTCGCCTCACGCTGGCCTTTCCTGCCGGCTTGCCCTGGTGCGGGTGCTCTGCTCCTGCTGCTTGGCCCTGGTCACCAGCAGCATGTCTGTATGCAGTGCCAGCCACACCTGTGGCCACCACTGCCACACGGAGTCCTCTGTGACCTGCCCTGGCCCCTGTGAAACTCACCACGACAACTCCACACCTCTGCTCCCCCAGCTCTGAGCATCTGCGCGGAGACCCCTCCCCACCTCTGGGGATGCATCTGGGCAGAGTCCTGGCCTCCCTGTTTTCACAGGAGCTTCAAGTCTGTCTGTCTGTCTCCAAGACTGGTCTCCACCTCAGCGCCCTGGCCATACCCAGGAAAACCAGCCTGGGGGCTGAGTCCAGTGGCCCCCAAAGCAGCAGCCCCTTGGCCTATGGTCACGGTGCCCCTTGAGCAAAGCCAACATTACCACCTCTAAGGAAAAAGGAAGGAGGGAAGGAGAGGGTCGGGAAAGGCACACAGGCCTCAGCATGAGCTTGCTTCTCCATCCTTAAGGACTCCCTCTAGCTTCCAGGACCAACTTCAAACTTGTAGAACCCTCCCCAGCTCCCCTCTCGGCTCTGGGGAAGCTGCACTGCAGCCTAGCTGAACCTTGATCACGGTTGCCCAACCCCACTCCTTCCAGACCCGGCCCCTCCTCCAGGACGCCTCCCTGACTTCCTCCAGGCAGCAGTGCAGCAACCCACTGGCGCTCACAGTCAAATAAGTGAATAAATAATTTTTGTTAAATAAGTGAATAAATCACCAACAAAGGTAATTCTCATGGATGGAAGGTAATGTTTGGCTTATTATATTAACTGTACCACATGCTTGTGGTAGAAAAATAATAAGGAAAATTCAGATGATAATGAAAAATAAAAATTATGCCCATCCTCTGACCAACAGAAGACCTGACAACATTTTGTCTCATTTGTTTCCATTCTTCTCTGATATTTTTGAACAGAGTCACAATTGAATGTTTGGAAATACTGCATGGATTTTTTTATTATTATTATTCTGTTTTAAGGCAAGAACTCAGCACGACACCTCTTATACCAAATGCTCTTAAAACATTTTTTAAAACATTTTTTTAGATGTTGATAGACCTATATTTTTTATTCATTTATTTTTATGTGGTGCTGAGAATCGAACCCAGTGCCTCACACATGCTAGGCAAGCGCTCTACCACTGAGCCACAACCCCAGCCCCAACTCTTAAAACATTTAATGATCAGAGTGCAGTTTTGGACACTAAAGTTGCTGACAGGTTTTGGGTTTGTTTACTAGTGTGGAAAACACAGCACTGACCGTATTTCAGGGGAAATAAATTTTTTCACTCCAAATTAATTTCTAAATTGGAACACAGAAGTGCAGCTCAGCGTGTTTAAGGACCCCATCCTTGCCTCCCATCGCCGCCCTGCAGGGAAGGACCCCTTTACCTTGCATCTGCACCGTCTGAACGTCTCTTAGCACAGAATCATGCACTGTGGTTACTCTTGCCCTTTGCAAATTTGATAGCTAAAAACTGGTAACCAGTTCATTCTTAGTTATCTCAAGTTTTTTTTTCAAATTGTCAAAACATGTCTTAGAGTGTTAATATCTATTTTCTTGTGGATCTAGAGTTCTGATTAACCCTTTCCATAGCTGCAAATATTTTTTTCTCATTTTAGGAGTTGACCATCTCTCTCATTCCCTTAAAGAAACATGCCTACCCACCTGCTTGGTAACCTAGAACAGATTTTTCTGCCGGGCTCTGTGTTGTAAGATGTCGAAGCCGTCACCGTCACCGTCACCGTCACCGTCACCGTCACCGTGTGCCGAGCGCGTGAGCAGAGCTGGAAGCTGAAGTCGAAGCGACAGCTCCACTTGCTCCTGGCCGCACCAACAGCTCAGTGTTGCTAAACACATCCCTGCAGTTCCATTACACTGTCCCCTAGGAAACAGCTGCTGACGGGCGGGTGTCTCGCAGGTTCCACACATGTGGCCATGTGCGGGCGGCATGGTGTCCCAGCTTGGGCCATCTTCTGGCAGAGGCTCTCGACAATCTTTGGACAAATTCAAATGTTAGATACCAAGTTCAGTAATGAAAGTCAGCCGGAAGAAGGAGGTTTCCCTGCATCCTTGGACAATTGACAGATGGTGGCAGATGGTTGTAATTTTAAAAAGGAAAAAGTAATGCATACTCTTAGGATGATTCGTCAATTGGATTTTACACAGAGAGGAAAAGTCTGAATGTCCAAAATGAAGCTATTTCTGTCTCTGTAGCGCATGGGTGGGGCAGAAGGCAGTGCTGTGGAAACAGAGGGTGCTGTGCATCAGGAAGTCTCCGTGCTTGGTGCGTCTGGCTGGCCATGAGTCACCTGTCAAGACTGGGATGATGACATTGGCCTGCCAGGAAGGGTGGCCCCAGCAGATCGTGTTAGGAGGCCCTTTACAGCTGAGGTTTTAAGAAAGAGGGGCCGTTTGTCCTGGGAAGCCAGGGAAGCCAGGGATGGTTGAGAAACGGCCAGGGCCGAGCAGATCCCCACAGAGCTGAGCAGCTGCCGGCTACGTCGACCTGAGCGCATCACTCTGCCCTGAGCCTGCTCCTGGGGCACCCGGGAGACGGGATGCTGACTCTCCAGTGCCGTCAGGGCTGGCATGAGCTCGGATGTGGGCAGTGCCCACCAGAGTGCTGTGTGGGGTGTGCCCAGGAATGTCCGATGGACGTCCTGCAGCCACACTGTCCATGTACGGGAGGCCCGCGGCACCTCTGCCAGGGCGGCGGCACGGAGCTCCTGTGCCTTGGCTTCCGCAGCGGGGGCTGGAGAGTGTGGTCGTCCTGTCAATGGGGCTGTTGTGTGCAGCGCTGGCTGGGTGCCTTCATCATGTCTGGCACCAGCTCAGCAGCGTCTTGTCCTCCTCCTCCTCCTCCTGCTCCTAAAGAGCACTTTCCTGAGTCCAGCGAGCTCGGGTGGACAGGGTGGTGCTACCAGCCGTGTGGGGCAGCCCCAGCTCACCTGTGCAGCTCCGCTCCGCCTCTCAAGATCTCCAAGGAGAGCCCCGGTCCCTCCCGGGAGAGCTAGTGTGTTGAATCTGTAGCAGCCCAGGGGTTCCGAGCCCAGGGAGCCCTCCAGGTGCACATGGCGGTTAAAGACGGACTGAGGATTTGTGTTGGCTCACATCGTGACAGGGACCTGTGTGACATGCACGCAGGTGTTTCCAAGCTGCCCCTGCAGAGCAGAACCAAGACCAGAGGCCTCTGTTAGCTAAGGCTCTGAAGCACTCCGTGGTGTTGGTGCAGAGATCCAGGCATGGCTGGTCTGCTTGCCAAACCTGGACACCCAGAAGCACAGCTAGATGCCCTCGTGCTGGCTCACAGGTCCCGGCCACGTCTGAATCAGAGGCCAACCTGTGAGAATGACAAACGTCATGTTCTCTGAGCCTTTTGTATTGTAGCAGCAGCAAAAGAGAACTGTGCTGGGCAGAGCTGAGGCCCAGGCTGAGGAGGACGGGTCCCTTGGGAAGGGGAAGGGTGCGGGCTGTGTCCCTTCTGGAGGGGGCCCACCTGCACTCCCCAGTCTGTTCAATCCTGGTTTAGCATCTGGGGCTGCCCCCCCACACACTGGGCACGGCCACAGTGCTGCCCCTGTCTTCAAAGAGCCTGCCAGTCTCCTTTCTGCCCCTGCCCTCTGCAGGTTGTGCCATGCCGAGCCTTTCTTGTTACCTGCCCCACCGCTGCCCCAGCTCCTTCTCATGGCTTCCAGAATGCTCTGAAGAGCAAGTGGCTCAGCCTCTGGACAGATTCCTTGTTTTGCTAGTGAAAACAAGCAAATTGCCTAGGGGAGAGAGAGTCCCTGTTCCCCTTGGCTCATATGTGGGCTCTTGGTTTGGTTCTAGGAACTCAATTAACACCTGAGCTGATTAACCAGAGAAAAGCAGTTTTATTCACAAGAGAGTGAAATTCAGAGAAATACCAAATCATGCTACCTTCATATTTTATAGACAAAGAGCAACAAATCTGTAAAGGGACGATGGGACAAATGGATCCTGACCTGGGCAGTAAGTACATTCTGGGGTGCTATTTGAGGCGTGTGGGGCTATAGAAGCTCCTGGAGGGCAGGTGGCTTCGGATTGCCTGTTCAGGCTCCCTGCAGTCCCACGGCAGTCCTGGGGGTCCAGTCTGCTTCCCAGTCCAGGTGTGTGGAGGACGCCCCTCCCCAGAGCCTGTCTGACTTGCTGCATGCAGGCAAGGTCAGCCATTGGCCCTCCTGAAGGCACCATCTGCAGGGTGGCTTGTCCTTAACCCCGGTCAGTAGCATCTCAGAACTCTACCATAGCAACACATGGCTCTTCAGTGGGTTGGGGGTGCAGTTCATATGCAGTAGAGTTGAGAGCTTTGTGTTCAATGAGCATTTAATATTTGAAAAATTTTAAAATGAGCATAAATAAAAGAAAAATATTAGGCTTCCACTTTGATTAGATCATTCATTCAAAATGGATAGTAGGGAATTTTCTGTACCCTTGTAATACAAAATTTGTCCTGTCCCCCCAAAAATATTAAACTGTGTTTAAATTTGGTTTTCTTCTGCGTGTCCTAAGAGACTATCTACTTTATCATATATTAAAATAAGACCTTAGGGATATCTAAAGGTAGATTGTATCCCAGGTGTGTGTGTGTGTGTGTGTGTGTGTGTGTGTGTGTGTGTGTGTGGTTCTGGGGAGAAACCCAGGGCCTCCAGCATGCTAGGCAAGCGCTCTACCACTGAGCCACATTCCTGGCCTTTTCATTTTTATCATGAGACAAGTTCTCACTAAGTTGCAGAGGCTGGCCATGAACTTTAGATCCTCCTGCCTCAGGCTCCTGAGCAGTGGGGATGACAGGCATGTGACACCACGCCCAGCCTATTTATAAATATTCCCTTATAGATTGAGTTCCAAACATAGTGTCCCCATTTGAGCCATCTTGGGTTTTTGAGTGTTGCTATAGATAAGCCACAAAATACTGTCTTTAGGAAGCTGCAGTTTCCAGTTGTCCCTGGAACATGATGCAATTCTTTCACAATACAGGGCACGTGCTCTCACTTTTTGGACTAAGGGTAGACTTGTTGACAGGGCCTTAGCACATTCTGCTGTCCGTTCACCATATGAACAGTGAAGGAGTGCTCTGGCCCCGTAGTAAACACATCTCAGATGGCAGCGGACTGGCTGTGAACTCAGCTCTTCAGCTAAAGGCTGGGCCTTCTTCACAAATACAGCTGGATCTTACAAATTGTTTCAGTACAAAAAGAAATGAGGATTCACTCCCCAGGCATGCATCACCAGGAGGCTTAGCAGAACCTTCTGTCCCTGGTCTGTAGGTCTGAGGACAGCAGTGGGGGAGCGAAGGGAAGGGCCCGCACAGCAGGGGGCTTGGCCGTGTCTAGGGAATGTGGGCTGCACCATTCTCCAGGGGGTGCCCTTCAGAGGCTTTACAGACAGGGCGGGACCCAGAGGCTCACCCTGCCCCCAGCTCTCCCTCCCTCCCCTGAAGGCTCAGGTGTTCCTGCCAGCACTGGGGATATTTCCAGCTCCAGTCACGGCCTTATCTCAGTCGTCATCTGTGACTTACATGTAGGACTGTTCACCATCAGGTTCCCTCTGAAGTTTTTATTTTTTTCAACCGCACTTGGCAGGCAGCATGACTCGGCTTGGCCCTCATCCGGACTTGTTGACTGAATGAATGAATGAATGAGTTTACATTGGCAGCAGGGGGGGGCAGTGTTGGGACAGCTTTGCTCATTCCGAGGAGACAAGCCGAGGCCTGAGTGAGACAGCAGCCTGGGGAGTGTGATGCAGTGATGTTAAGGGAGGAAGCTGATTCAATGATAAGCGGAGTGGGAAGGAGGGAGAGGAGGCTGTCTAGGGAGAAGGCCAGCAGCTGGCTGGCACCTGCGGTGTCTGAGCCTGGAGCACCGTGTACAACATCACCTTCAGGCACCAGCCCTGCAGAGCTGTTACTCTGTCCCTCCCTTGCTAGCCAGGAGGAAGACAGGATGTGAAATAAAGCCTCCTGGGGCAGTGCCAGTTGGTAGCACCACCACGGAAAAGCAGGTGCAGGAGGAAGGCCCAGGGGTGGCAGGAGCTCCTGTGGACTTGTGTGGCATTTGAGAGCCTTTGAGACTTGCAGGTACCTGTGTCCAGCAGGCAGGAGCTAAAGCTTAGAGAAGTCAGGATTAGGAACAAGGACCTGGTGCTCAGTAACATCTAGGTCATGGTCAAAGCGGTAGGGCCACTAGAGCCCCAGGGAACAAGAGCATTGTAGGAAAAGGTTCTGCAAACCCCAGGGACCTAAAGTGCCCCTAGATGAGTGGACAAGGATGTAAGTGCAGTTCAGTTCTGTCCTATGTGGCATTCAGAAGCAGGTACGCTGTAATGAATAAAATGCTAAAGTTACTATTCACCGTCTGCAGGTCTGGTGATCAGTATCATCAGTTAAATGGGACCTGTGCAGAAAGACATTAATTTGCATTACTATTTTTGCTTTCAAAATGTAAAAAATAATAATAACAACCAATGTGTGATTTAAAAAAAAAAAATTAAGGAAGACCAAAGAACTGCATTTGACATCTTGAGAGACCCAGAATCATTCTTAACCTGGCGTCCCCAAATCACCCAAGGGCCTTTGGATAGATTCCCGAGATCCTGAAATCGGAGAGCAGCATCACCTTACGTTTTGAATGCAGGCTGGAGACCTGGGCAGTCGTGGGAGGGCGCGTGCCCTCGTCTGCACTGGAAGTCACGGTGCTTTCACGTCTCGCAGTTGTTGCAGGCAGCTGGGGAAGTCTGCGTGCGTCACTTCGCTGCTGCGGAGACCGGCGCTGCGGCTTGGCGCCTTGATCAGGAGGCGCGGGGCGCTGAGCGCCGGCCTCGCGCTGCCCGCCGGCCCTTACCTGGCCCCGCGGCCGAGTGCCGGGCCCGGCGCGCCCGTCAGAGGGCGCCCGTGAGGCGGGACCAGGCGCCCGGCGCCGGCTTCCTGTTTCTGCGCGCATCGCCCCGGCGACGGTCTCCGCCTGGCCGCAGCTGCCGGTGCGGTTCCCAGCGTTTCCTCGCTCCCGGAAGCCGCCCTCCGAGTCCCCGCCCGGGCCTCGGGCCCAGCCCCGCCACTGCGGCCACCCGTGTCCGGCGGCCTGGCACACATAAGTGGCTTCTCTTAAGGTTTCCGCTGCGGCTTCTTTCTCCTGACGCGCGTGGGTGATGCGCTGTGTCAGGATTCCCGAGCGCCCTGCGGGGATGTGCTGGGGACTCCTGACTCCTGTGTGCCCGCGCTTTGTTCCCGAGACCGCTGGCTTCCCCAGCCTGCGGGATCCGGTGCGAGGGGACAAACCGGGGGGATCCAGTGCGCCCCGAGGGGACAAGGGCGAGTGGCTCCCAGCCTGACCCGCTGCAGCCTCCTGGGCGGCAGGAAAGCCTTCAGGAGCACGAGGCGTGAAGGGCTTGCTTTCCACTTTCTTTTCGTATGAAGTTATAGAGGAAAATGAACTTTGTGTTTCTTCTTTTAAAATTAAAAGTTCTACACACTCGTGGGAAACATCAGAAGATGGAAGAAAAAATGTCTACGTCCTCATAATGATGCAGACAACCGCCTCAGTTTTGCTGTTGGTGGTGATTTCTGTACCGCTGTGACTGGCGCGTGCGCGCGTGTGCGCACTTGACTTTGTCGGACGCATTTTGCATTCTTGCTCCTGGTAAACACCGTTGCTATAGTTGGATAGGATGTCATAAAGTAGTAGCTGGATTGGCTTGTTGTATAATGTGAACCTTTTAACCCACGTTTTTTACTGTGGTGAAATATACTTCACATAAAATTGACCACCCTGATATTTTTGGATACACAGTTCAGTGGCATTAAATAATTGCTGCACAACCATCACCACCTCCACCTCCAGAACTGTTCTCCCTCCCCAATGGAAACGGTCCTCATGAAACACTAACTCACCCCCATCTGCCCTCCCGCTGCCCCTGGCAGCCATTCTGTTTCTGTCTGAATAAACTTGACATAACATTTATTGACATAAGTCTTTCCTGCTATGCTTTGCTTTTCCTGTAAAAGATCATGGTGCATGTTTGAGTGTATATGCCTATTGCATGGTGCCTGCTCGTCTCTCCTCCTTTTTAAATTAAACTAGCAACTGTCAGCGAGCTGCCATCTTGCCAGTCCTGATTATTATTTTTCTGGTGATACCTGGAAACTCATGGGGTTGTGATGACTTTCCATTTCTGTGAATTTCAAATGTCCAGAGCTTGTGGCAGGAAGATGAGTTTAAAATCTTTCACTCTCCAATGATTTCTCTCCACACAGACTTGCCAACCTCTTCTGTGTCTGTCTCATCCGGAGCTTGCTGGAGCTCACACGGGCACTCTAGCTTCCCTCTTCCCTCCCACTTTGGTGATTTTGCGTAAACAAGAGCATGTTGGCTTTTTGAAATACATTATTCACAGTGTGGTAAAACACACGTGACCAGACATCAGCTCCTGGCCAGGTGCACCCCAGCTATCCCTCACCCGCCTTCAGCTGCCTTGCAGCGTCACCATGGTCCACCTCCTTGCACAACTGACACTCTGTCCCTGCTCAACGCTGACTCCCACCCTCCTCTCCGGCCCTGGCAAACACCATTCTGACTTCTGTGTCCACAGATGGGACTGCTCCAGAGCCTGGGCTGGGCATGTAGCTCAGTGGTGCGGCCAGTGCTTAGCATGTGAGGCCCTGGTTCCATCCCCAGCACAGGGAGGAAGAAAAACCCTCCAGGGACCTCAGATAAGCAGAATCATGCAACATCTGACTCAGATGGTTGTGTCACTTTCAGTGCATGAGTCTCCCCTTTTCCAAAACCTATAGGGTAGGAAAGTCTCTTCACCCTGAGGGAGTTCAGGAGCTCCTCTTGCCTAACCCCATTCTTTGGAGACACAGTCATACCTCCTTATCTGGCTTGTGAAGTTCAAGACCAGTGACCTAAAGTGTAACTCTCAACAAGGAAGTGCCCCGTGTCTTATTGAAAATAGCCGTCACAAAGTTCAGGCCTCTTATTAGAGAAAAGTAATATGATTATCCCAAATGGAACCTCAAGAAATTCCAATTAACAAGAGGATCTGTATGTTTCACCAGCCTACAGAATTCCCTGCACCAGGGCACGGCAGGCTGGGGGTTCTGAGCCCCAGAGGGAAGGCTTAGAGGGAAGCACACGGGCATGGCAGGAAGGGAGGGGCGGGTCTGTCTGGGGCAAACGTTAACTCCCACATCCCATAGTAAACCGTGGCTGGTACATAGGGTTAGACTACTGCTGCTTGAACTCTTGACGCTTGCATTGTATAGACTGAGCATGCTCACCTCACTTACACTTAGCATTACATTGATCAAAATCATGATTATGATTGACAACTCGTTTAGTCCTTACAAGCCCTGTGACGTAGGTGCTGTCATCACTCCCATCTTGCAGATGAGGAAACTGAGGTACAGAAGCAGGCTACATAACTGGCCCAAAGGTGACAGTTTCCCCCAGCGGGCAGCGGCTCTTGAATCTGTGCTCCCTGTGGAGCCTGGCCCTGCAGGACACAACTGTATTCTAACATCGACAACAATAACAACTTTTCACTGACTTAAGTATAACTTCTGCTCCAAGTTGTTTGCCCGTTTATCTTTTACTGGTCAAAATTAGATTCTAGCCTTCAGGCAAGAGTGTGTTGTTGGAAGACTTGTAATTTCTTTCTTTTCAGGTGCCTTACTGCACTATTCTGTTTACCTGGTAGGCAATTTTAAATGCTATTTAAGTTCTAACAAGCCTCCATTCCTGCCCTGTATTATTACAGTGTGAGCACTAGCTCACCAACCGGCCGTGTCCTCATTCTCTCCCTAATTGCAGAGTATCCACTTTAAGAAGGAAGATTGTGAGCAGGGTGACTGTACAGCTGGAAGCAGGGCATGTCCACCCAGGGGCGGGGCATTTGTAACTGCCCACAGATCATGTGTGCACAGGATCCCAAAGTCAGCCTAGAACCGAGAGCTCAGTGAGAGAGTTTGTAACAAAATAAACCAACTCTAGAACATTCCAATGTCCTACCATAACTTTTTTTTAAATAATGGGGAAAAGATAAGATCCCATCCAAAGCAGCATACAGAAAGAGAGAAATACACAGGGCCCGCAAGGAGGAGGACTGAAGTTCACTGAAGGACACAGGACTGAAACCAGGACAAGAAACACCTGGTTCCGGAGTGAGAGGACTCAGTGTTGGAAAGCTGCTTACTCCATCCCCAAATAATTTATAAAGAGAATGTCATCAGGGCTGGGCTGGGGCTGAGTTCCGTCAGTCCTTTCCAGAGGTGCCAGTGGTAGGGCGCTTGCCTAGCGCGTGTGAGACGATGGGTCTGATCCCCAGCACCACATGAAAAGCCAAATAAACACAATAAAGGTATTGTGTCCACCTACAACTAAAAATTTTTTTAAAAAGAAATTAAGATAATGTAATCAAATAATCCAGTTTAGGGGACGCTTTGGGGTCGGTCTAGAGCTTAGATTCAGAAGCTGATGCAGAAGAAGGAGCACTGATGGCTGGGGTGTCGCTCATGCCAGAGCACCTGCCCAGGATGGGCTCAGTCTCCAGCACCACCAGCAAATAAAGAAAAGAAGAAGAAGAAATTGTGAGCCCAGCCAAGAAATTTTTGAAAAGGAATAATGAGGGAGACTTCCAACTGTTTTGTAGCCACTGGGTTTCAGGTTCTTTGCTCAAACCAAATCTTTTTCCCCTACACAGACACCTTTGCTGGGTCCTTTATTGACTGCTTCCCAGATAAAGTTCAAACTCTTTAACCCGAGGATTGAAAAAAACACTCTAACCACATCTAAAGGAATTCCAGAAGGCAGCACGACTCCCTGGTTCCGGCAGGGACAGAGAGCGGCCCTGGTCGATTCCGCATTTCCTTCCTTTTCTGTTGTATTCCAACATGTTTTACGTGATCACATTCATAAGTACTCGTCCAAAACCCAGGAGCACTAAAAGTTCGGTGTTGGGAACAAGGAAACTGCAACTGCAACATGGTGGACTTGCAGCGGGCAGTGGCCCCAAAGGGCAGAAGCTCCCTGAGCGCTCAGCCATGGGGATGAAGGCCTTAAACCCAGCCCCAGGTGACCAAGGGGCCAGACTCCGCCCAGACTCATGGAACCTGTGTGTAAATTGTATCCGTGGCATCCCTGGTCCTGTAGGAAAATCATCTATGTACTGTAAAGTCCCAGATGGAACAAGCTGCCAGTTCTCCCTGAGGCCTTGGTGTGGACCAGGCCCCACTCCCCTGCTCTCTGCTGTCCTCGGGCCAGTCATGCCTGTTGGCAGTGCCTCTCCCAGATCTACCCAGGAAGCCATGCAGGATTTGCTAGAAACCATAAACTAAGTGGCAGAGCAGGAATTCAAACCCAATGGTCTGTGTTGGAGTTTGAGGTCTTCCCCACAAGTCCCTGGTGTTCTCTGCAGGGGTGAGGGTGCAGGGGTGCATGCTCCCGGTCAGTCTCTGCTCGACCCTCAGTCCTTCCCGGAGGTGCCAAAAAGCAAACCCACATCCCCCGATCTCCTCACCTCCATGTTCTTCCAGCCCATGAGCAGAATGGCATCCTCCCTGCCGCAGAGATGACACCTCTGACCACCGTGACTCCCGCTTCCTGCCTGGGCCCCTGCCACTCAGTGCTCCTGGAGCCCACTTCCTGTTCCTGACCTCCAGCCCTGCTTGAGCTGGTACTTGAAGGCACCAGCTTCTAGGCAGTGCGTTCACACACCTCCTTCCTGACCACTCCTGTCCGTGTCTTCCACAGCTCCACCACGCGCGGCTCATCTGGGCCAGCTGATAAGCCAGCGGGAGTGGGCTGTGTCCCTCACATCAGGGAGCCATGGGGCAATGCCTGGGCTGTTGCGCACGTGGAATGTGGGCTGATGCCTGGTGGGTGGAGGCCAGATGCTGTTGGTCAGCCTGGGATGCGCCCCACAGCCTCCCACAAAGCATCGACCCCAACCAGTGGGCTCTTCACACCAGTGCTTCTCGGTGAGGCCTAACACCACAGTTAGGACGCTGCCCCTGGACGGAGGTGTGGGGGCACTTCATATCATCTGAGCAACTAAAATTAAACTGGTGGTCAGAAGAAAACCTCCACTTGGAAATCCTGTGGCAGTTGGGACCACACCCTTCCATTACGCACAGGCGCTGCCCAGCGAGGAACGGGGTGGAAAGGTGACGCGCCAGCAGTAGCTATTTGATCTCCAGTTATTCCAGAATTTCCACTCTTGTGCCAAACATGTCTCTCCAGGCTGCTGTGAGCTGCTGGTCCTTAGACTCCCCGTGAAGTTCAGCTACAGTCCTCCTTTCCCAGAGGTGAGGCTTCTGTGCTCTCTACAATCTTCTCTAAAGACGACGTGCAGGTGGATGGGCAAGATGGGGCTGCTCCTCAGCAGGCGCTTGTCTGTGGTCTAGCGGCTGGGACAGGGCTTGAACCAAGATTGGGGGGCTGGAGTACAAAGGGGGAGCCGTGCGAATTCAAGCATGGGCACGTACTTTTAGTAGCATGCCGAAGTGTGTTTTGCTCTTTGTTTTCCTCAGGGAAATTCCTTTTCTTGGAAAGTTTGTTTGAGGGATGCTGCTTAAGGAATTTCTGTGCCGTCGCCTAGAAGGTTGCTCACTTTCCTGTCATTTCCGACTGTTCCTAACGTAGGTCATCTGCAAGCCACTGTGCTTGGCAGCAGTGCCTGGACTGTGAACCTCTGAATCCATGGTAAGCCTCCTTAAATCTCCCTGCTTGCTATGGTGGTGTTTAAATCCACATTATATGGTCCCGTCACCCCCACACTTCCTTTCCGAGGATGACATTTGTCAATCAAGTTTGTAGCCTACTCTGTTTCTGGAGTTTTCAGCTAGTAAGACAAACATTTATTCCATGACTCTGATCGTTAGGAACATTTTGTCTTTTCTAGAATGTTAAACTCATAAGCAGGATCACTGAGACAATGCCAAATAAATGGGTATCTGGAAAAAAATATATATATATATCTTTCAAAATTCCCATTTCTATTCTAGGCATATATTGAAGTATTTGATCTGTTGTTTGTGGTTGGGGTCTTCTCTTTGCTAGCGAATGTAACTGCTGAGAGTGAACCCTGCTTTCCCATACTGCATCTATTCTGATCAAAAGCACCTTAAGTGGATTAGTCTGTGCATGGATATCAATATATACTTTCTTTTACATTTGAGGTGATTCAGGCAGACTTTTCAGTTTGCTCCTATTTGACAGGGAAATTCATGATGGAATTTAGTGGTCTTGTTTTCAACATTTTTAGAAAACAATCAGGAGGGGTTTGCAATGCACCTTGTTCATGAACAGCAGAATCCCTTCTCCTCAGGGATGTTCATTGGCGGGGTTGGTGGCCTCTTCCTCAGTCACCACATACAGGGCATGTTCCATCATCTCTCTGATCTGGCCTCAGAGATCATCAGCTCTGAAGGTGGATTGGAAAAATAGACACTTTGGGATTGCTGTGGACTTTTTCCTGGACACTTTTAGAGATAATTTCACCCTTGGTAACACAATCAGTCTTGAAGGAGCTCCCTGGGAGGCTTCTGTGCCCGGGTTCCAATGAGGGCATGACCCTGGCTGGCCAGATCCAGCTCTGCCATGGACCCTTCTGACTTGGCCCCTGCTGCTCTCCTCCTCCCTCAGCCCCACCCTGCACCGTCCCTGAATCAGGAGCAGCCCTGCTTCTGGCCTGCCCCTCCTGGCCACTCTGGTTCTCTCACGCCCATGCAGGCAGGTCAGTCTCTGAGTCAGTACTTGGGGCCAGTGTCTAGTGCTCCCTCCTGCCCCTCCCATCCCTTAGCTGGCAGCTCTGAGGCCAATCCCTGCACCCCCACCCCATTTTCTCTCATTCTCCTTCCAGCCTCCAGACAGGATCAAGTGCCTTCCATCCTTAATAACCCCCCAAGAGTCAAATGAAGATGTCTCCCACTCAGACCCTCCCTCAGTCCAGCCTTTCTCCCAGGCTACCGTCCTAGAATTTCATCAAAAGAAAGCAATAATCACTGTTTTTCTACTTGCAAATTAAAAGCCTTCTCAACCTTGTTCTCTTTGCTCTGTGGCTTGCAGGAGGGCCTCTATTTTCTGTTTCTCTAACTACCCTTGTCTGTCTCGGCCTGTTCCTTCGCCACTGAATTATCCACTGACTGTGGGAGTCCCCACGTTCCTCCCTTTGGCCTCTTTTCCACTTTACCATGCTGGCAGTTTTTATCCTTGCCTTCAACTGGTCAGAGCTTCTGTGCCAAGATGCTTATTAGGCACCTCCACTAAGGCTTCACACTCAGCCCAGCCAGCAGTCCAGCTCAGTGAAGTGTGGGGAATTCTGGGTGCTAGGTAGTTATGGGGAAAAAATCCTAAAGACATATTATTAAGAGAGGGTCTACTTCCTAATTGCTACAAATATATAAAATAGTTAAAGATCAATGAGAGTTCATGGTTACCTCTCAAAGTCCTGCATTTTACTAAGAGAACTCTCCAGCCATCTACCTACCTATCACCCATCATTCATGCAGAGGCCACACATTGATGTCCCAACCCCTGAGGACATGCCCCCATTCTAGAAGAGCCCATCACAGGCTGGGAAGGAGGTTAAGCAGCACCTGGGTTGCAGGGCAGCTGCAAGGAGGAGAGACACCACTGTGTGCAGCCCAGCCCCGGGCTCTACAGACCAGCCAGCAGCCTAGTGCTGCCTCCAGCACTCTGGCTTCCTGTGCTCCCAGCCACTCAGGCAGACAGGATCCTTGCCTGCAGGTCAAGTTCACTCTGGGCCTGAGCTGACTGGGGGGTGCCACTTTCTTTGCGGATAGCAAGTAGGGGCTGACTCTCCCATATCATGCTCCTACCAGTGCCCCCCAGTATCCCTGGGAGATCTGTCTGGCTCCTGGCCCTGACCTGGTATGTGCACTACCTTGCCAATGACCCTGAGTGGGAGGTGGGATTGCTGGGCCAGGCTCAGGGAGAGCCAAAGGCCTTTCCTGAGCCCACCTGATGAAAGCCTGCTCCCATAGAGGACCCTGGATGTCTTGGGGGCACCCATGTCAGGCAGCATGCCGGGTGCTTTCCATCATTGCCTGCTCAGGGGCTTTCAGTGGGACCCGGGTCAAAAACCTGGTTTCACTCTTCCAAAATGCATGTGGACAAGCGATACCCTTGGGAGCCTCCGCATGGGTGCACTGTGCTTGCCAAGCTGACAGGTGCTATGCAAATCCTGGGCAATTGTTTCGTGCACCACATTTATAAAACGTGTTTTTAGGTAATTGTCAAAAGGATCCAAAGTAGTAACATAAATGTAAATCCATTGTGTGTACAAGTCATTTAGAGATGTTTATTCTGTAGTAATCGATGTGGACCGTGATTCACATTTGTGAGAAGCAGATGTCAGGGCTGTGATCTAGATAAGTGATTTCATGTTAGCTTCCTGACCTGCGGGGGAGGCGGAGAGCCACTCAACCCTGGCTGTCTGCCTTCTGCTTTGTGCTGTCTTCCTGTAAAGATGTCTCCAGCCCTTGCATGTAGCACCAAGCCACAGTGCAAGGCGAAGCTCCTGCTCCTAGCAACAGGCGGTTACCAAGGAGACCAAGTAAACCAAGTTCAGGCGTGGCCCCAAGTTGGCTCCCTGCTTCTGGTCTCTGCTGGTGAGCTGTGATTCTGATGTTCCCCAAACAAATCCAGACCATTCTATCCACCTCTGGTTCTTTTCTCAGGAGTCCCTTTCTGTGAAGTCCCTGCATATGATCTGGCACATTCGAGAGCTGCTTTCGACATTTCAGACGTGTAATGTCCATTGAGAACACAGAGCAAGGAAGTCACAGCACAAGCACAACAGAGAGACCCTCCCAGACCTAACATGCCTCTCAACAGACACCCTGGCTTAAATAGTGACAGGTGGTCAAGTCTGCACGTTTGCAGGTCACTGAGTACCTGGCAGTTAGGAAGGGTCAGAAACCCAGTCAGCTTGTTAGAAGTGGCTGTCCACCGATTGTCCTTACCAAAGGAAGGAAAAGGCTGAACTCCGCACTGTGGACCCCACAGCTCTTTATAGAAAGACTCTGCTCCCCGCCTCCCTGCAGTCCAGGTGGACAAGGGTGCCTTGTGCCACTCGGACTATCAAAGGTGTCCTTGGGTTTCTTCTGCTAAACCTGCTAACCAGGCTTCTTGTCTGGTTCTTCATACCCCTAGGTGGGTTTAGTTGTGTCTTTCTCAGGGTAAAGGGTTTTATATTACTCTGCCCAGCCACCTTTCAAGCTGTGAGTATTGGGGTGAAGAATCTGTGGGCCTCCATGTTTCCCATTCTGCCAACATCATTTTCTAGTCCATAGCCCTTAGCCTGATTTCCTCCGGGCTTTCCTAGCTCCAAGTTTGCAGGTTCCAGTGACCCATTCATCCCCGTTACAATTTGGATAAGAGGGAGATTGAGGGAGGGGTCATTAATTTTGTATCAAAATTAATGGAGGCAAATGTGGATCCTCTACACTTTAATTCTGGTCCCCTGGGACCTAAATAATACCCCCAGGGGGTTGCAGCAAGCATCCCACCAACAGCAGAGACTTTCCCATTTCTCCTAGAACTGGGAATGGCTCAGAGATCAGCTCCCAAGCTGCAGGCTGGGTTGACCAGCGGCAGGAAGTGGTGCCCTCCATCCAGACGTGTGTTACTGTGCTGCTGCCCAATGGGACCCGACATCTCTGCATTCACTCATGTGCCGCTGGTCTTGGTTTGCTCCTAGGACTGAGTCATCAGTGCTTCCTACTTCCTGGCAGTGTCCCAGCACGGTCCACCTCCTTGGCCTTCCCGCAGTTTTTGTGGAGGGTACTTTGTTCTCTTCCTTCAGTTGCCCCCAGTCTCTGGCTGGCTCACCCCAGTTCTCAGCTTTTTAACCTGCTTCCTTCTTGCTGAAGAGAAGGCTGGGTGTCTTGAGTGGGGGCATCTGCTAGGGGGACCGGAAAAGAAGTAAGGTGGGTGTCGATGTGATTTTTATGGAACTTCCTGGACACCAGATCACCCTTGGGTCCTCTGCTTTAGGGGGCGTGTATCTATCAGGGTGTGTTTTACAGGAGACTCCTTGAGACAAGCTAAGTAAAGATCCCACAGTGAACAGCAGAGCTGAGATCTAGGCCGGTAGTTCAGCTCTATTGCCCCCTTGCTCACGCAATCCTGTGGTTTCCAGAAACTGATGGCTAGTGGGTGACTGGCTGCCTTGGGATTGGGAGAATGCTCCCTGGGCCAGATAACAGGTGTCTTCAGGCACTGCTTTAGGGAAAGCAGAGCAAATGAAACTGTCCCAATGTCCTGCTCTGGGAGATAGGTCACAGGGTTCCAGGTGGCAGGGAGCTTTAGAATCTGCCCATATCAGAATATTCAAACTGAAGTCTCAGAGCATTACTTTACTAGGTGGCTGCCATTCTGATCTGTGCCTTTGGGACTAGGAAAATTATAATTGTCCTCCAGGATAAATTCCATAAATCCCATTGTTGCTGTCCAATTCAGCGAATGTTGTAGAATCCAGAATTGTTACACCAACGTTGTTATTGTTTTTTGGGGGGGAACTGGGCATTAAACCCAAGAGCGCTTTACCATTGAGCTACATCCCCAGCCCTAACTAAGTTGCCCAGGTTTGCCATCCTCCTGCTCAGCCTCTTGGATTGCTTGGATTGCAGGAATGTGCCTCGGCACCTGACCATGCCAGCATTTCCAAACAGTGTTGCACTGAGAAGCCAGGTACTAAAAGCCAGGCATCCCACTCCCTGGGAGAGCTGTTTCTGTGAGCCTGGGATGTTATCCATCAGAGTCTGCCATTCTGTTCACTTTGACTTTAAACCCATTGAGTTTCTCCCACAGCGACTTCTAGGCCTTTACTGAGGCTTCCTGTTCCTTACCCTCCACCCCAGAAAACCCACCTGCCCTGCTGCCCACCCTTCGGGGAGTCCACTTCTGAGCTCCTTCCCTGAAGCACTGGGTGCTCCGCCGGCATGACCAGTCCACGTGCGAAGGCGAGTGCTTAAGGTGTGCGTTAACTTGTTACCAAGAGTCAGGGCTGCGGGAGGAAGTGGGGCTTGTAAAAGCTTAAATATGAATCTGTGGTCTTTCCTCGATTCTTTCTGGAGCTGCCTGGGCAGAGAAGCAGGCCCGGTGATTCTGCCGAATCCCGCTCTGAGCTGTGACAGGACCTTTCAGGGCCTGAGAAAACGTTTCCCCGGGATGTGATCTGGAGAGGGCCTGGATGACGCAGAACAGGCCAAGAGCGCCCAGGAACATTTCAGGCGCAGAGCCTCAAGCTTGGCCAGGACAGCTGACTTTCTAACTTTCTAAGATCCGCTCCTCTTCCTTCCCGTCGCTTCTGGCCAGTTCGGGAAGCGAACCTGGCGGTCTCTTTGCTTTGCATGTAGGACTTTTTTTTATAGTAGGAGGGCGCCGGCTCAGGGGGGCGCATGCTGGAAGTCGGGTCACTGTCACGGGTTGGGTCGCGGCGCAAGGAGCCGCTCCTCTCCGCACGACGCCGGGCGGAGCCTGGCAGTGTTCACCGCGGAAGCCTGCACGGCGCAAAGCCCGCGCTCTGGGACGCCGACCCCGCCGGACGGCTCACGCTCCTGGTGCTCGTTCTGCCCCTGGGCCGGCAGTGCGCGCGGCCCTGAAACCGACCCCTTGGGGCGGTGACACTCTAACAGGGTACCCCGCGGGCAGGTGCGGCTGGCTCCCGCAAGGGCTAGTGCGTCTGGAGGTCAGCTTCGCCCCGCCCGAGCCATCCCCTTCCCCTGCAGGCCCCGCCCCCGCAGGCCCCGCCCCTGCGGCCCCTCCCCTTGCGGCCGCGACAGGGCCTCCCCCGCTGACTCAGCCACGACCCGCAGCGGCCAGGGCGGGGCGTCGGGCGGGGCCGGCTGGGTCTTTCTCCACCGCCTTTCCGGTGTGAGTCGGAGGGATTGGGTGGTGATTGATGGCCGTGCAGCTGGAGCGCGGGCGGGGCGCGCCCGGGGCGGGAGGCGGGGCGGGGCGGGGCGAGGGACCGGGCGGGACCCCGGGGGCGGGGTGCAGGCGGCCCGGGGCCCCTCTCTCCGCGATCTCTCCGCCCCCGGGACCCGCGGCCACCTGCGCCCCGCCCCGCGGGCCGCGCCCGAGCCGGGGATCTGCCGAGCCGAACGTGTGGGCAAGAGGGCTCCTCGCGCTGGCCAAGAGCCCGCGTTTCCGCGGCGAGTCCCCGGCCGGCGTGGACCGCAACACCCGGGATGCGGCAGCGTTGAGAGCTCGCCCGCCTGCGGACACCGGAGCCGGTCTGCGGAAAGTCCTCCTGGGGCGGGAAGTTGGGTCTGCACTCCGACAACATGGCCAGCCCCGCCGGGTCGCAGAACAAGGAAATAGACTGTCTGAGTCCAGAAGCTCAAAGGCTGGTAAGAGGAAGGCGCGTTTCCCAGGCTTTGTTTCCTGACTGCGAGCGGTCCCGGCGAGCTGGGCGCCGGTCTGCTCTAAGGTCAAGGGCAGCCCGCGCTCTCCGCCGCAGCCCTCCGTGCCCGAGGAGGGGCGGGGTGAGCTCCACCAGGCAGGGACCCTCAGCGGATGTCCCGGCATGGATCCCGGGGTGAGAGAGGCTTTGCTCTCTGACCAGTAAGTTGGCTGAGTGTCCCGTGCCGCTTGTTGCGCGCTGGGAAGCACCATTGACGCCTGGAGCCCCTTCCAGGGACGAAAAGGAGCGTGGTCTCTGCCGGTGGTGGTGGAGTCTTGACAGGTTCTGCCCCTTGGGTTGGCTCTGGCGAGGACCCAGATGAGGTCAGATAAGGACTGAGCGGGGGTCTAGAGTTTCCCAGGAGCTACTAGTTTGTTATTTTGCAAAATGCCACACCTGGGAGCTTATGCTCCAAGCTGCCCAACTCACCCGTGGGTGGACACCACCAGGACTGGAATGGTGTGGAGCATTTCCCTGACCTTAAGACCACCTCCTTCAAGAACCCCGGACCCCAAGTCCATCTAAGCTGATCTCCAGGGGTCTCCCAGGTCTGGGCAGGGCCATCCACGTGGCAATCCATTACCCAGCACCCCACTCAGTAGATGTCAGGGTAGTTCCCCCTTAAAATTGGGTAAGGGGCAAGGTGGGGAAAGTTTGTAATTACCCATTTTCATGCAACTTGTGGTTGATTATTAATAGAAATATTTAAAAGTAAAAGGGTGGAAAAATACTTTGGAAAATAAATAAGGAATTGGTACCACAGAGAGACTCTAGATTTTCACTTGATCAAGTTTTTAGGGAACCTTGATTAAAATGTGAGCCCACTACAGGCACTCTTTCCCAGGTGGGAATTAATCATCTAGTAGGTGTTCATGGAAGATTCAGGACAAAGGAGACAGCTACTCTCCTTGGGTGCTTACTAGGAAATGCCAAAGAGGTACAGGTGAAGATTCTGACAAAGACACACTCAGAAATCAAGTTCTTGCTGAGGACCATCAGGTGTGTTTTTGGGTTTTGTTTTGGGGGGTTTTAAATGTTTATTTTAAAGTGCTTCTCTGACCTCATTTAAAGTTCAGGCAGTAGGCCAGACTCTTGGATCTGGTTCCTCCACTTAAACCTCATGAGTGTCTAAGGGCCCTGGGAACCTGCAGAGAGACCCTGGACTCCCCATCAGGGAAAGGTCTTGAGGAGGGACAGCAATGCCCTGTGTTCAGAGAAGCAACCCAGGCAGACCATAGAAGGCAAGACTGGGTGACGTTAACCCTGGGCAAGATCCTCACACCAAGAGCCAGCTGCTCCAGTCCTAGAGGAGGAGGAGTAAACATCGGAACAGGGTGTGAGGAAGGCAGGGACCCGCTGCAGCACGCCAAGACACTGGCTGTGAATCCCCTAACTCAACACATGGAGCCTCCCAGGGGGCCTGGGTTAAGATGCTGCTGGGAACTGAGAGGGAAGCCTGGAGCCAAGTCCTGTTCAGTGGGTGCTCACTGGGCCCAGGCCCACCTTCCCTCACCCCCAGTCCAGAATCAGTAAGCTCAGAAAGCAGAAAGGGGTGGGTGTGTCAAAGTCTGAGGTAGCACTCATCTGGCAGTGAGGCCTGCCTGACCCCGGGGAGGCTATTTTTAGTCTTTTTTTTTTTTTAATCTCTTTGGTATGAAGGTCCATACATTTCTCTGCGGCCTTGTTCATGTATTGATTAAGGGCTGCGTGTCTGGGCTGTTACAGGATATATGCTGCATGTGTCCTTGTATCCTTCTAAAATCCAGAAATGCCAGGTTTCTGGAACATATCTCATCCTAGGGGCTGGCAATAAGAAGTAGTGAACCCGTGGAGGTTTTTTTGTTTTTGTTTTTTTCCTTTTCTTTTGGTTTGCTTTGTTAAGTAAATAACAACAACAAAAAACTGTTAAAAAGGGACACAGAGAACAAAAGAAAACATGGCCCCTGTTTATGAGGTTATTAATCGTCTGGTTGGGAAGGAAGCGGCTGAAGGAGATGGCCTAAGGCTGGGGGCATTAGGAGGGCCGCCCTGGCCCTAGGGTGGGTAAACAGTTGGAGACTAGCACTGAGCCTTTCAGACTGCCTTGTGCCACTTGTTTTCTGCATTACACATCCCCGGCTCCTGGGAACTGGAAACAGGTCCGGTGGAAGGAGGGAGCGACAGGGACCAATGGATAGGAGGAAGCAGGTGTAGCAAGCCTGTCCTCACCCAGCAGCGGCAGGCAGCAGTGTGGGCTTCTGGGGAGTCCTTGCTGCCCTGGGGCTGCCAGACAGGACCCGCTACAGCGGTGTGGAAACTGGCCTAACTTTCGTAACTTCCGCACGTTTGCACAGGTTGTGGCAACGCTGGGCTCTTGCCACATGCCGATGAGCTCTTGGCACTAGCCAGGACCAGGCCTGCATTGGGGAGGACTCAGTCTGCCCAGTCCCCCTTACCATAGGGCTGTGCTCAGGCCCCCAGCTCTTGAGCAGTGTGTGTATGGGGGTGTGACTGGTGGATAGGGCGTGGCACCAAAGTAGGTGGCTGGCCTGCTGTCGTCAGGCACCGAGTCCCCAGGGTTTGCTTTAACTGTTATTTCCCCAAGCAGTTAAGCTACTAAAACAGCGAGTTGGATCTTTTCTAGTAGCAGTAAGAGTGTCCTCGAGGGGCAAAGATGGAGATGAAATTTCCCTTTTTCTCTAAGAGCTAGTTTCTGTTCAGCCTGAACTAATATCGCATAACGGAAGAAGCCTTAGCAAATTTTTAAAAACCCTGCAGTCTCAACCGCCACTTAGGCCAAGCACAGGAAATGGGGTTATTCATAGTTGCAGACTTCAGCAAGGCGGATTGGAGTCTACCTGATGAGCGCAGTTCCTGCGGATTCCAGCAGAGTTGTGAGACTGAGTGTGACATGTTTGCTCCTCCAAGGTCCACATTCAGGGCGGACTTCTTATCCCTGAAAAATCAGGCTCTGTGACTCAGCAAAGGAATTGTTTATGACTGGTTACTCATATGCAGGGTTTCCAGAGTATCTGCTCACACTTCAAGGAGGGATCCTGGAGCCAGCCCCAGAGGCCACCACCTTCAGATCCCTGACCTGCCATCAGCCTGGGTCCAGAGAAGAAGGGTTTTCATTACCTTACCGTGTTCACTGGAGGCCACCCAAATTTTGGGTTATTTTTTAAATAAGCTCATTTTCATGGAATGGATTTACTACCTAGAACTTTCATTATTCAGAATATTTAGAGAAAAATAAATTAGCTTCTTTCTCCCAAATTAAAGCATTATTTTGATGTATGTAAGGTTTAATAATTCAAAATTGCAATATGATTGCACACGACGATATCCGTTCCCCACCCCAAGCCAAATTCCCAAACAGTAAACCCAAACCAAAAAACAAAACCCCCAGCACAGACCCCAGCCCCACACGTGTGTCCTGCGGCTCCCTTTGGAGGGCCAGGGTTTCCATGTGGGTTCTCCTCGAACTTTACAACGTGGAAGTTTTCGCTTGTACCTGAAGTGTAACTACTTCCTGGTAGAGAAGTAATTTATCCCGAGTGAGGATTTGCTTTTAGCTTTACCCACATTTCCTCCACGTTTGCATGGTGAAGATTATTAGGCGCATCTTTTCTGACCCCCACGCCACCTCTGCTCCCTGTGGCCAGTGCAGGTGTAGTTTTCCCAGAAGAGAAGGAAGGGGTGGGTGTTGAGTGTGGGCTGGAAAGATCTGCCTTCCTCCCCCAGCGCCCCCACTGCCCTGCCAGGGTGCTGGGCGCTGCAGACCTGCCTCCTGCGCTGCTCGCTCACCTGCTCCAGCAGGGGCTGTGTAAGACCCTTTCCCAGCCCCCTGCTGAGTCAGGCTGCTGGGCTTAGGAAGAAGCTCAGAGTCCGGACCTCCTGGGCATTGACGGTTTTGTTTTCTGCCTTTTACAGATAAAGAGGAAACTGAGGCTCAGAAAGGTCAGGGGATTTTCCAAGTCCTCACAGCTGTAGGCAGTGGAAGCCAGTTCAGAACCAGGCCAGCTAACAGCTGTCACCCCGGTGCACCATGCTTCATGCCAGGTCTGCAGGGGTAAATGTGCAGCTTCTCTTGTGGCTCTGGGGTCACATCACCCCAGTGTCAGGCAGCGTCCTGAACCCCAGTCCTTGCTCCTGAATGCACTTGAGAGTTCTCTCCTACACCTGGTGGTTTTCAGACAAGGGAACATTCAGTGAACTTTTATTTTTCTAAATAAGGAAAAGAACAGTAGAAATGAGAGAGCTGCCGAAACTTCTCCGTTGCTCTCTTCCCCCTGGTGCTGACGTTGTGATGATTGAGTCAGCGTGCCCCTGTGAACCGCGGCGCGGCCCCGCTGCTCCCACCCTGCCCGAAGAGGTTCTTGGAGGGCACAGATGACGGCTTGTGTTTCTCTCGTAGTCTTTCCAGGAGTGTGACAGTAGTTGTTCCGTGTCTAAGGGAAGACACCCTGGGGCTGCTGGAGCCTCCAGCTGGTTAAAAGACTGGGCTTTGCGACAGCAGAGTAGACAGAGCTGAAGGCGTGCTGGCTGGAGGGAACCTGGATCCTGGAGAGGAAGGCCATGGGGAGGCCACGCCACCCTCACCTGTCAGTCAGTCGCAGCTCCTGTTTGTGTTTCCATCACGTGGAGGCTGTTGAAGGAGATGAGAAGGGTGAGCCAAGAGGAGCAGGGACTCACTTGTATGGAAGGACTGGACAGCCCTCCGCGGCAGTCCAGGGGCTGCTGAGCCCAGTTGTGCAGTTTGAAGAGGTAGATGCATTCATACTCGATAAAATGACATCATCGTTTTGTTCCCAATTCACGTTTGTTATTTTAGTATGTGAAATACTTCAAAGTTTATTGTTTTGAAAAGCAAAATCATAGAATTTCCAGTAGCAGAGCAGGAAGAGAGAAGTCTGTGGACAATCTCGTGTACACATAATTCACCTCTGGTATAAAGACAGTTTCAGAGAAGGAGGTGCTTGGAGATTCCATAGCCTAGTTCCCCCCTTCTGTAATGGGGGCCGATGTTCAGAAAATAAGTAACTCAACCAAGTTCCCATAACTGGCATGTGCAGAACCCAGGTTGCCAGCTGGGTCTCCAGCCTGCCCTCTGGACAGACTCTACTTGTGGAGGCTCCCGAGAACGTGCAGCCCCCGCCTGCGGAGGCTCTGGCCCCAGGCGCTTCTTGGACTGCTCTCCTGGCCCCAAAAGCAGAGGACCGCGTGCAGCTCCTGGGGCCTGTGGGCTCAGCCCTGAGCATCCTGACAAGGCAGCAACTTCGCTGAAGGCCACTGTTCCATCATGAAATTTCATGATATTTTTAATACAGATAAGCTAATTTTGATAGAAACAGTCTTATAAAATAAATTCAGTAAATAAAAAATGAAGTTAAATTTTAGCCTTTAATTTTATGTCCTCCAGACTTTCAAGTGTGTTTGATCTAAGTGGGCCCTGTTTATCCTGTGGCCCCCCACCAGACCTGAGCTCTGCGTCCTGGGGGCCATCCAGCAGGTGTGGTCACAGGTCAGCCTGCAGTGTGAGGGAGGTCCGAGTGTCAAGCTGCAGTTCCAAAGCCTGTCGGCTCAGCACCCATTTTTCATGATGAGTTTCTTAACACCCTCCTTTCTGACCTGAATTGAAATTCAGAGGATCAAATCAACCAGCACACACAATTTCAAGTCAATATGAGGTTTTAGTTATAACATCAAAAAGAAATTAAGAACCTGTAATCCCAGTGGCTCAGGAGGCTGAGGCAGGAGGATCTCAAATTCAAAGCCAGCTTCAGCAACGGTGAGGCACTAAGCAGCTCAGTGAGACCCTGTCTCTAAATAAAAAATACTGCATAGTGTTTTAACTGTTGTGGCTCAGTGGTTGAGTGCCCTTGAGTTCAATCCCCAGTGCTCCCCCACCAAACACAGACGTTAAGGACAGTAGTTTGTAGTGATGCCATAGCAACGCAGGCGCCCAGACAGAGCCCAGTAGTCAGAGGCTTGCACCAGCCGTGCCTGCCAATGTGGGGTGTCCTGCCCAGACCCCAGGGTCACACTTCCTGTGGCTGTTGGTGCTCTGGCCTTCTAAGCCGGCCACCAGCTCTTGGGAGAGCTCTGCCAAAGCCAGATGCGGTCCTCCCTCACTTCCACACTGATTGCATCTGCAGGGCAGTAACGTCCATTCAAACTGTGGGACTGTTTTGAGTTTTTATGGGATCGGTGCATAGATCCAAACAGTGCACGGTGGTGTTCCTGTCTGCCTGAGTAGCCAGTGGGGGCGCTCGTCCCAGGGCAGGCCTGTCTGAAAGTGGATGACTGGTGATCTGCCCCCACCCCAGTGCGTGAGTCCCTGAGAGTGGGCACCCCAGCATGTCCCCTACTCACAGTCATGCCATAAAGACTAGGCCCTTGTTATTGGGGAACTTACTGGAGGGTTTTGGAAAGACCAGCCTTTCGTTTGATATTGAAATGAAATGCAAGTGTTGGCTGAGCGACACACAGGTCGTGGGTCCATGGAGCAAGTGGGCCACTGACCCTGATGGAGCTGCTAGCCTGCGCCTGCCCTTTCCTGCCAGTCACCATGCGCCTGGTTGTATTGAATGGCAAACTGTTTGCAGAGTGCTGCATGGAGGGTGGGGTTTTCCGCAGAAACAAAAGTTGCCACTTCCTGCAGCAGAGGCAGGTCAGGAAGGGATCCTGTGGGCTTCTGCAGCCTCCACCCCCAGGCCCAGCCTGCTGTGTGTGGCGGTGGCAGTTCTGTCACCGGGCTTCAGAAGCTCCATTCCTTATTACGGAGCAAATCCTGCAGGGCCGAGGCCCTGCCTGTCTCTAAACAAAACTGATTCTGTCAACACTTCAGGCTCCAACTGCACAATGTTTGCGTTAAGTTCACGTGGGTGAATTTAAACATATCCCGAAGACTTTTCCAAAAGCATTATAAATTGGAGATACAATGTATCCTGGGGCCTGGTGAAAAACGCAACTGTTTTTCAGTTCTGCTTGGTTCTAATACCCTGGAGTTACATGCCCTGGGAGCCCAGGTGCCTTCCCCCGTGCCAGTTTCTTTGGAAGCTCAAATGAATGCATAATTAATATGCATACTCCTCCTATTTGTGGAATGCTTTTCAGCTGATAAATTGCTTCTCTGCCTGAATAGCTCCACAGAATGGCATTTTCACCTGGCACCCAAGGAAACAGACCAGGGAGGTGGCAGAGCCCCAGGGGCCCCTCTATGTCCACACTCCTCTCTCCATAGGCCCTGGTTGTACAGCGACAGCTCCCCAGGAGCAGCCTCTAGCCCGGGGAGCACTGCAGCTGCTGGTTTGCAGTCGGGCTCCTGCAGGAAGTCCCCAGGAGGCGCACCCAGGGCTTCCTCTGCCAGCATGAAGGAAGTGGTGTGAGGAGGTCTCCCTCCCATTTCTCAAGAGCTGCCTGAGCACCGAGGCTCACAGACCCTTCCAGCTTCTCTGTAGAGCGCTGGACCTGGGAGTTGGACTCCCACCCTAGGCTTATGGTCCTGGGAAGCTCTAAGCCCAGGACATGCATGAGCAGAGCCCCGAGGCAGCCTGGGGTATGTGAGCAAGCTACAGGGCAGGCCTCCTGCAATACCTGGGAGGCACAGGAAAGGTGCAGATGCCACTTGAGCTATTAAGGTCCCGGTACCACTGGCATTGGCATTCAGGGTGTTGGAGCTGATCCCACTCTCCAGCTGTATCTCCTGCTGCTCACGAAACCCCCACCACAGGGCCAGAGTGAGGACCAGGAAGCGGGAAGCCCAGTGTGGTGGGGCTGGGAAGGCAGGTGTCGGGGAGGCTCCAGCCTGCCGTCTCCACCAGGGCTGTGAATAACTGCTTCATTGCTGGTTCCCCTTGAGCTCCCAGCCCAGCAGGCGGGCAGCCCTCACCTTGGGACGCCTCTTCCACAGCATCATGGACACTGGGGCCATTCGTCTGGCTGCCTTTGTGTCCTGCCGCACACAATCCACTTCTGCCCATCATGGAGGTAGCTCCCAGGGCTGGGGACATCACACCCACAGCTCTGCAGCCCAGAGCAGGCATTTCAGCTGGCCTGTGAGCAGGCCGTCAGCCAGGCCCCTGAGGGGTGCCCCACAGCCTCAGACCCCCCAACAGTGGCGCTGGCCCTGAGCACGGTGACTAGCAGATGCTGCGGCCCTGGGAGCCAGACTTGACCTGTCCTCAGCTCGGTCAGCATGCTGTTGGATTGGCATGGGATGAGGTGAGAATAAAGTGAGCTCAGAAGGTTAGCTCGGCACTGGACAGCCATCATAAGGAGGTGACTTTGGCGCTCAATGGGCCCCCTTCAGCGGTTCCACCGCCAAGAGCACCTTACTAAACTCCAAGCCTGACCAACTGTTTATGGGATCCCAGGCAGAAGTCCGAGGGGAGATGAAGCTCCCATCCTGACCCCGGTTGTGGGTGTTCCTGGGCTGCAGTGGGTCTGAGCTATTGCCCCTGCCCAGCCCAGCCCGTGACAGCGCCGGGAGCTGTGCAGGGCGCGTGCCGAGTTGAGCAGTGCCAGCTTCTCGTGACAGTGGCACTTGGTTTGGGTCAGGGCACCTTTATTTCCTTCCTTCCTTTCTTTTTAAGGTTTTGCTGGGTTTTTCGAAAGGTGTCAACACCGGGAGGGAGAGGTGATGACTAACATGCTGCGAGGCCCCGCCCGTGGACAGGCACAGCACCCGGGCTGGGACGCCAGAGGCCTGGACCCCTGAGGCTCGACTAGGCAGGACTGAGCCAGCCAGTCTGCCTTTCTGACCAGTCCCCAGGGGAGACAGTTGCTCTGCTGGGGTGACACTTGAGAGCCCCTGGTTTAGGGAGCACCGTCCCCACCACTGAGCCTCAGACCTGTCACCCACAGCCTTGCTCTCACCCTCCAAGGAGAGCATGTCATTTACCCTTCGGTATTTCAGGATGTGTCTCAGCAGAGCTGGTACCAGTACTGGGCGAGTTGGGGATGCCAGGACCCCTCGAGTGGGACCACTGGCCTTGGAAGAGCAGAGGGTGTGCTGGGCCACCTCTCCTGTGGGAAGGGAGTGGACAGGCCGGGGCTCCGTCCCATGAGGGGATGTGGGAAGCTGCTGGGGTCTGAGCTGTTGCTCACCCAGCCACCTGAGGTTGCAGAGAGTGAAGCTATTCTGATTCATCTCTGGAGGGGCCCCCAGACCTCCCAGCTGGAAGCTCAGGAAGGACTGACCTGGCTGGTTCAGGCTGAGTGTAGTGACCCTGACTTCTAAGCCTCGTTTTCTTTTTTCTTTTTTTTTTTTTAAAGCCCATGGTAGTTTATACTTCATGTTCTAAATCCCAGAATTCTGTAAGAATTCCAGAATCCCATCCCTGTCTTTCCCATTTTTCTCCATCCCTTCCATCCTACCAGCCTCATCGGCTTTGTCCTCCCCCGTGGGAGGGGAATGGGGAGCCTAGAGGGCCCCGTGGGGGCATTTGCCACCCTGAAAGCCTCCAGGGCAGGGGAGGTTTGCACACACCGTGGAAGGAATGTGGGGCGTTCAGGCTGGGTGTGATCCTGGGCAGCACAGCCTCTGGGTAGGGCTGGGTGGCAGGGTTTTCCCCAGGCTCCTCTGGCTTCTAGGGTCACACAGGCTCTCCTGGGGACCTTGGGCTCCTGACTGTACCTCCAGGGTCCTCACTCCTCACTGCCTTGGGCTGACTACAGCCGGAGCCTTTGTGTGCAGCTCCAGCCTTCACAGAAGCAGGTGCTTTCTGATTTGGGTTTTGTGCAGCCCTCTGTGCCCTGGTGCCAGCTCCCAGTGCAGCCTGGGCAGTGTTTCCAAAACATGGTGGATTCTGCTGTGTTTTGCTAGGAGCCCTTCAGGACAAGGATCCAGATGTAGAAACTGAGAGCCAGGACCTGACGCTCAGCCCCTCCAGCCTTCTGGGATTGTCACTGGCTGCCGATCACCCTAGTCCCAGCCCTGGCTGTGGCCCTTTTCTTTTTGGTTTTGGCTTAGGTTCCTGTCTGGGGGGTACCTTGCTTAGCTCCAAAAGGACATCAAGTTGTCCCCCAGAGCAGTGCCACCACATTTTTTCACGCTGTTGCGATGCCTGTCAGTTGTGCATGTTACCCCTCGTCTTGCCTGTGTCTGAAACTGGGCACCCAGATCACGCCTTGAAAATCCTTTCCTGGCAGCCCGGGCGGAGCTGCTGGTGATGGTCAGGAAGCTTGTTGCGGGGCCACAGCTAAGTACAGAAAGTGGGAAGACGCGTCTGGCTGCTGCCGTAGTCAGCGTTTGCATTGCTGCAACCAAAAGACCTGACAGGAACAGTGTTAGGAGGACGAGTTTATTTGGGACTCAGTTTCAGAGGTCTCAGTCCATAGATAGCAGACTCCATTGCTGTGTGCCCACAGGTGAGGCAGAACACCAAGGTAGAAGGATGTGGCAGAGGAAAGCAGCTCAGGATATCGGGAAGCAAAGGGAGACTAATCTGGACTCACCAGCAAAAAAAGTGTATGCCCCAACAGCACACCCCCAGCAACCCACCTCCTCCAGCCGTACCCTACCTGCCTGCAGGTACCACCCAGGTAATCCATAGCAGGGTGTTAATGCACTGATTAGGTTAAGGCTCTCTCCCAATCACTTCACCTCCAAACTTCCTTCCATTGTCTCACACATGAGCTTTAGGGGACGTCTCATATCTAAACCATAGCAACACTCTTAAAACAATCTGGCATGACTTTGACCTCAGGCATGCAATCTTTTTGTTTTGTTTTGTTTAATTACAAGATTCAGTCCGGGAAGGCTTTATGCTGCACAACCAAGGCACCAACGTGGGCACCTGAGCCCCAGGAGCCCCTGCCTGGCAGTCATACCTGGAGGGGCCCCAGCTGCCCCTGAACTGTGTGAGTGTCACCCCAAGGGACCTGATGTGCATCCATTGTTATGTGGTGACTTGGCTCTCCCTGGTGATCCAGAGTGGTCACGCCTGTGATCGGAGTCCCTGGGCTCTGTCTGCTATCTGAGCGGGAGGGACGGTGTTGGAGCTCTGGCTGGTTTGCCTTTTGGCATCTCAAGCTTGAGCCAAGTTTTTCTGCCACAAAGTGTTGCCCTGTGCTCCTGAAGACGAGCCTGGGTCGTGCGCAGGTTTGTGCCAGTGGGGTGCTGGGCTGTTTGGGGGCTTCAGTTAGGCAGACTCCAAGAAGCAAGATGAGAGTCTCCTTCCTGTGCTGCAAGTGGCTGGTCTCAGTGAGTCCTGTGGGAATCGTGAGGCGTGTGTAAGGCAGGGTCTGCAGGGTCCGAAACCGCATTGAGTCACAAACTCGTCGGCCTCCTAAATTCTGAGACCAGGTGTCAGTCGGCAGGGTTGACCTGCCGAGGCGCTTGGCTTGCTGGTGTCTGCAGAGGAATCTGTTCTGTACTGTGCCTTCTTCATGGCGTCCCTTCATCAATGCAGGATCAAGCCCCTTAAAGCAGGGGTGCCGGGTTTTAGCCTCTTAGTGCTGGTGTCCTCAAGGACAGGAGGGACGTCGGCTAAAGGTGTGCGGAGGTGGACCTCCGTCCAGCAGAGGTGGATCTCCGTCCGGCAAGGGTCCTGGCCCAGTCCCAGTCCCAAGCAGAGCTCAGCTGGAGCCCTCGGGGCCGGGCTGGAAGGCTGGCGTGGGGGTGCAAGTGCCCCAACTCCCGCGCGCACTGCAGGTCGCCACTCGAGAGCTGCAGTCATCGCGGACCTCACCCTTCCCGGTCATCTACTGTGCCTTAACCAGATACCCACAGCCACGGGTGTCGTGCTCCCTGCGCATGCGCTCACAGTCCAGGGGCAGGGGCGTGGCCTCGCAGCACGCTGCTCGAGGTCTGTGCGCTGCAGTCAGGAGTCAGGCCGTCCGGGTCTTTCTGGAGCTTGGGGTCCTCCTCCAGGCTCTCCTGGTGTTTGGCAGAACTCAGTTCCTTGTGATTGCAGGACTGAGGTCCCCTGTGCTTGCTGGCCATCACCTGGGGCTGCTTCGCTCTTGGAACCTGCCACCCCTCACAGTCCTCCCCGCTTGGCAGCTCGCTTTCTCAAGCCAGCGAGACCGTCCGACCTCTAGGCCCTCTTTGAAAGGTCTCACCTGATGAGGGCAAGCCCACCACACGGCCTCCCGGTTGCTCAGCTAACATCCACTGATGAGGAGCCTGATCACGGTGTGATTCTGTGTGCCACATCATGTGGCCTTGTCCCAGGACCAGCACCATCAATCATCCTCACAGTCCCAGCCACAGCGCATGTACATGGGGAGTGACAATCTTGGAGACCCTCCACAATTCTGCTGCCTACACCTCTCACTTCCTCTCCCCACCCATCCAGCCCTTTCCTCTTTCTTACAGCTTCAGTCCTCTGCTCCCCTTCTTCCTCCAGACTCCTTTCCCTCTCCTAGACACCCCCCCTTCCACCCAAGCCAGGGTCTGAGGCTGCTGTCAGAGCTCTTGCCTAGAGCCTGAGGTGCAGCTCAGTGGTAGAGCCTTTGCCTGGCATGCATGAGCTCTGGGTCCCTCCCAGAGCCACAAGAATGAATGCTTTAATTTTTAAAAAATTAGATCCTACCAGATCTATCTCAGCTTAGAAATGGAGCCAGCAGGAACGAACCCACTTGCTTGTTCTCCCCGAGATGGAGAGGTGGCCACAATGGGTGTGAACTCTGCCATCTTGCTGTGGGAGTGGATGGTTATCAGCCTAAGGAGCCTCCCTCTTCTCCACAGCTTCAGCAGGTCATTTATAAATCGTAACGTGATCAGAATGTTGACAGTGATGACAAGGTGTCAGAGTCCAGTGCAGTGGAGATTGGGGCACACCTGGATTTCAAAGGCATGGGCTTGGATTGACAGACCCCTGAAAGGAGCCCCTTATAGAGTTATTTCTGCCTAAGGACACAAGCCTGCCAAACTCCACGGAGGTCCACTGCTCCTGTCCAACTTAGAACATAGAGAAAGGCTGGGTGGGCAGGTGGCCTGCCACAGTGCCTGGCGCTGGGGAACCGGGAGCCAAGACTGGTCCCTGTGCTGCTGGTGTCCCCAGGGCCACACCGCTGGGCTTCTGACTGTCCTAAAGGCCCCATTTAGGGTTATCTAGGGAAGAGTTTTAGAGTCATTTAGGGAGTGGTTTTAGGCTTGTCTAGGAACAGTTTTGTCTCGAAACAGTTTAAGATTGTCTAACAACAGTTTGAGAATTGCCTGGGGTCAGTTTTAGGATTATCTGGGGACAGCCAGCTGTCTAGGGACAATTTGAGGATTGTCTAGCAACAGTAAGACAAATGAAGCTACCCTTGGAATGTTGGTGGAAGGATCACAGGTGCGTAAGAAAAGAAAGAAGATAAGCAGAAGGAGGGTGGGTTAGTTCAATCCCAGAAACTCTGTTACCTGCCTGGTGGTGATGCAGGAAGCAGCCTCCAGCACAGTGTGTGAAACATGCATTGGGGTTCACATGCCAGCTTCCAGGGCTCGCTGGAACACGGCAGGGAGAACGTGGCAGATCCACTGTCACTTGAAAGATTGTTGATGGAGGTGGAGCGTTTTAGGGGAAAGGGCTGACTGACAGCTGGAGCCCTTCCACTCTGCTCGTGGCCACCAAGAGGCAAGATGGGCTCCTCACACTCAAGAGGCGACTGGAGTACATACGGGGTTACCTCTCAGCCCACTGGAGATGGGGGAACCTAGACAGGGAGTGGACTCAGCATCCTGGGGTCTGGCGGCCTCTCCAGATCCCAACTCATGCTCTGTAAAGGGAGAGGTTGAACTGGGGACCTGCAGGGGCCTCCGGCTCAGCCGCCAGGGCCTTTGCAAAGACTGAGTGGCATAACATGCTGAAGCTCTCAGTAGTGCCCCGCTGGCATCCAGTGAGGTCAGTAAATGGCCACAAGGATCATCATGGTCACCCCCACCTGTCCCGGGGGAATACATTCCAAGACCCCAGTGGATGTCTGAACCTACAGGTAGTGCCACATCATGCACGGAGTTCCTTCCCATGTGTCTATGACAGAACTTAATTTCCAAGTGAGTAAGACTGTAAAAACAGTAACTCACCAGAGAGCTTAGCAGCCTCAGCATATTTTTTTTCTTTTTTAAGTCAGGAATTTTCACTTTTGGTAAAGGAAGCGCCTTCAGCTTCTTTTTGACCTGGACAGAGTGCCAGTGTCCCTCCTCCGGTGCTGTAGGGCTCCCACTAAGGGTTACTTAATAGCCAACCTGATGGCTACTGAGTGGCTAACAGGCAGGTAGTGTCCACAGCATGGACACTCTGGGCAGAGGGCTGACTCACAGCCTGAGCAGGACAAAACAGGGCAGAGTGAGATTTCATCATGACTCTCAGCATGGTGCTCAGTTTAAAACTTACAGACCATTTATTTCTGGAATTTTTTGACCTCACTGAACCACAGGTAACTAAAACCATGGAAATGAGTGTGGGGAGGGGGCACACTGTACTGCCACTACTGTCACGATCCCACTCGGTGACCCTTCCCTCCTGTAAGCGGGATTGCTGCTGCTTGAGCGAGCCTTCCTCGGCAGCATCGTTCCCAGGGACCTGGAAGGCGCGAGGCACTTGCTCTCTAATGGGATTTCTGGTTTTTCAGGCGGAGGCCAGGCTTGCAGCAAAGCGTGCGGCCCGCGCCGAGGCTCGTGAGATCCGGATGAAGGAGCTGGAGCGGCAGCAGAAGGAGGTAACGCCGGGGTTCTTGTTGATTCTTTCCCCGTAGTTCAAATGTAGGCACAGAGTGCAAATGCCGACCACCTGTCCCTTCCCGTTGCTCTTGTCGGAAGGCAGTTACGCAAGTCCAGGCAGGGGTGCGCATAGCCAGGATGCCTGGCATGCCAGCTGCCGCGCAGGGCCTGGTGCGCCGGGACCAGCTTCCCAGCCACTTGCCTGCAGAAGTCTTCCCAGCCCTGCTTTCTGGCTGAGAGGAGCCGAGAGGAGCTGGGCTGGGTCTGAATTTTAAGGTCTAACTGTTGAACGAGGATTTCGATCCTCTGAATTAGAATGGAGATCGACAGATCGGTGTTGTTTTACTGGGCAGCTGGTTCACGTGCAGATCTTTCCACTGGTCTCAGCGTGTCGACTAGTGATCCAGAGCACAGAGCGGACATCGTGGATGAGTGGCCGTGGGAGCAGGGGCAGTGACGTGCTCACACACCTGGCCCTGCCACTGCTTTGCGCACTCTCACGCCAGGTCAGAGGCATTCCTGGCAGCAGGTAGGGTCTGTGGCTCACGCTAGGTGTGTCCATGACCTCCATGACAGTGTGGCACATGAACTCCGTCCATGTGCTCCCGGGAGCTTTGCCCTGCCTGGAGTGCCAGGAATGAGGCACTCTGGCCCCACCACAAAGGGCCGTTCCTGTTGAGATCCAAATGTGGGGTGCTGGGCAGGGGTGACCAAAGCCTGCCCCAGGGCTGGTTCCCACACTCGGGTTCTTTGGCTCCCACTCCCACACTTTGGCTCACATAGCTGCACGTAAAAGGCCAAGCCAGTGCTCACGGACCCTAAGGTTTCCAAAGAGATTCTAGCTTTCTGGTTCTCTTTAGACTGTTGAAACAGGGGCCAAGCTGGTCACATTCCTGTTGGCATGGCCACCAGCCTGAGGTGTGATGCCCACTGCCCCCACACCACCTGGGGAGATCCCACTCCTGTGGACATGTGTGAGCACAGGTGGGATTTGGCCAGATGTGCATTTGGGGAAGGAAATTCTTCCAGAAGGTGTGATCATGGTTGCAGAGTACTGGAGGCCCAAACCCAGGGGGTTTCTTCCTGGACAGGAAGGTAGGGTGGGCTCTGGAGCAGTCCCACATGGTGGGGACACTGAACGTGGGTCCCCAGAGACGGGCCAGTAGCCTGCTGCAGGGAAGGGCTGTAGCCATGCCTCACCACACTCCAGGTGATGCTGGCCCTAGGCTTACCTGGGCCTGAGCCACCAGTGACCGAGGGTGGCCCGAGTCTTCTATGTGGGTGTGAGAACAGGTGTCCTGAGCTGGGTGTCGGTGTCGCTCCGCTGCAGAGCTTGGCCCTACAGGTCCTCGGGCTCCTCTCTCCATGCTCTCCTGGCAGCCCAGGGGCAGTTTCCCTAGCAAGTCTCTCCACTGGAGTCATTTATCACTTTAAAATAAAAAATGGGGACTCCTGAATTTTCAACATGATTCTTTGAACTTTACAATTGAACTGCGACCTTACGGGCACCCCCAGGCTCTGGCTGAGGGAGATGTGCTGTGTCCTGGGGGTTGGACCCCAGCTGGTACCTGTGCCTGCACTCCTGGTGGGGCCTGGCCAGGAGCGATTCCCCAAGCCCCTCAGGAAACTACAGAGAGAGACATGTGGACTGGGCAGCGGGGAGAGGAAGAGGCCCTGCTACTCTGCGAGCCGCTGTAACATGGCTTCTGAGACAGGGTCCCCAGGCCCTGGCCCCGTCCTGAAATAGTTCTCTTGTTCTGAACTGGTTTTAAAAACTATTTTTTAAATGACCGAATCCCAGTTGCATTTCAAACTGCCTGGTGTTGCTTTCTCTGTAGAACATCCTGCTTGTTCAGTAGATGGTCGCAGGCCCACTGTGTGTTGGACACTGCTGGTCCCAGCAGCGGGGCTGTGAGGCAGGTATTTCAGCGGGCTGCGGGTTCCGTTGCGTGTGTGTGTGTGGGGGGGGGGGATGCTGGAGCTAGCCCAGGGCTCCCCCACTGAGCTATATTCCCGGGCCTCTTTATTTTTGTTTTGAGATGGGGTCTTGCTAAGTTGCCCCAGTGGGCCTGGAAGTCCCCTGACTTCCTGGGTCACAGGTGCCTGTGTCACTGCACCCAGCCAGGCCACCCTTTCTGGGGCTTTGTCAGTTTGCAGCTTCCTTCTGGGGAGCCAGGAGCCCTGTGGAAGCCCCCCACAGACTGGCCAGCACCACCTGCTCCAAGGCTCATCAGCTTAGCTGCTTCCCCCGGTTATTAAGGTCCTCAGAGAGCAGTAAGAAGAGTTTCCTGAAATGTTCTGTTGCTCTGCCAGGTTTTATGACAGTTGGTTGTACTTAATGTCCCCTTCCCTGTCAGTGCCGTGACCTGTGGCCATCATCTCAGCTCCATATTTAGAACCAAACCGAGGACTCTGCACAGGTGAAACTGGTGAGGCTGCGGGGCCCGTGCGCTCACCGCAGTGCTGCTGATCACGTTCATGAGTGTCTTCCACCGAGAGTGCAAATATGAAATTCTGCAGTCAGTGTTGTAGCTTTTTCGCTGCAGTGACCACAAGACCTGAGCAGAACAGTTTTAGAGGAGAAAGAGTTTATTCAGGGGCTTACGGTTTCAGAAGTCTCAGTCCATAAATGGCCAACTCCATTCCTTGAGGCTCAAGGTGAGCTAAATATCAGGGTGGAAGATTACAGTGGAAGAAGAAAGCTTAGGATGTGACGATCAGGAAGCAGAGAGAGACTCCACTTGCCACATACAAAATATAAACCCCAAGGCAGATCCCCAGGGCCCCCCTGCAGCCACACCCCACCTGCCTTCACCGACCACTCAGTTCATCCCAGTCAGGATTAATTCACTGATGAGGTCAAGGCTCTCACACCAATCATTTCAGCTCTAAGCCCTTTTGCAATGTCTCACACATGAGCTTTTGGGTTCACCTCTTATCCAAACCATCACAGTCAAGGTGATGGATACCTGTCTATCTTCCAAATTACACACACATTTAGATAGAATGTATTCTGTCTTTCATTCTGGACAAAATTGATTTAAATATATGCATGATGATATAAGCAGCTTGTTACAAAGCTCTTGACCAAAGTTGGCTGTCAGCACACCCACGACACTGCAGAGCAGGGCAGGGCAAGCCACGTCCTCCTCATGCTCTGATGGAAGGCGTCTCCTTGGTGCCAGGTTCAAGGCACAGTCATCAATGTGGTGGACGCTCTGTCAGCCAGAATGGCACACAGAGCAGAGCAGCACTCTCCGTCCAGCTGCTCCAGGGCGCACACGTGTGTCCGTGTCCAGCCGTGTGCACATCTGGGGAGGACAGTGAGAGCTGCCAGCAGGCCTGAGCCTGTGGGCAGGATCCTGCGGACGCCTCCACAGACTGCTGGGCTGGCCGTCCAGGGGCCTGGCTATTATTAGAACTAGCAACACAATTTGAGCTTATACCATCTGATAGCCTGGGCTCTGGCATTTTAAGTTGTTGATTAAGGGGAAATGAATATGCTTTGGAAGACCTGTGTTTAAGCAGGACGGTTGATATTTGGTGTAAAAGTTGAGAAACATGACTCTTGTCTCCATGTGTCCCCCGTGCTGCTGAGCTGTTAGCTTTCCCCCAGGAGGGGGCTGGATATGCAGAGGCCCAGAACCGTGCCATGGGAGGACGGGCTCCGGGTGTGTCTGGGTGGTCCTGCCTTCAGCACTGGGGTGCAGGGCTGTTTGGAGCCAGCGTTGGAGTGCCCACCTGTGCTCTTGGGCCACACCTGGAGCGAAGCCAGACAGCCGAGTGCCTCGTCGAGGGAGTACAGATGGGCAGATCCCAGGCTGCTCTCTGGCGTCGCTGCAGAACCAGGGGGAACCCCGGCTGGAGTGTGATGGCCACCTCTTTTTAAATATTCTAATTACAGCCTGATGGTTACTGTGCTTTGCTGGAATTTTCCTGGTATTCTCTGTGTGTCTGCATCAATCAGAACATTGAAGCCTCTTCATTATTTATGAATTTTATGAGTTGATTTTACTACTAAATGTCTACACTTCCTGGTTAAACTTTCATTACTACAAAAGAGAATTTCAGTACAGGCTAAAAAGTACTTTGCTCATTAAGGGTGACAGTTTGTGCACACCTCCGTGTAAGAAGAACAGTGGGATTCTAGCAGACTCGTGGGTAAGCCTGTGTCTCACCAGTGTGTCTAAAACAATGTAGAATGAGTGACAAGTGACTCATTCTTTCCACGAGATGTTGACCTTTTGTGATCCATACTTAACCAGCATTCCTTTTTCCTGGTATGGCTTTGTCCATGCTTCCGGTTACTCACAGCACCTTTCTGACGTTCTGCTGCTTTCATGGGACTCATGCCTCTCTCCCTCTCTCTTGCCCCCTCGTAGATCTACCAGGTTCAGAAGGTAGGCCTCGCCTTTGCTGATCTGCATGCACCTCGTCCCACCCGGCCTGCTCACTGGCTGAGCCACGCTTTGCCTGTGTCACTGTGTCGTGTGATCGTGAATGACAGGGCACCCATGCACAGCTACACTCACACTTTTCTGGGTGCTGAGCCCTTCCCTCCTCCCCGTTTTCCTCAAGAAATTAGAAAACTGTCTCCTGGAGAAAAAAGTGAATTCTAACTCAAAATCACATTTCAAAATTTGAGGAAAGCTTTGAAATCATCTAGATTATCTTTCCAGACAACTTTATAGAAAACCTTTAAAATAGCAACTGTCACCACACAGAGAGAGAAGGCTAGATAGCGACTGTAAAACCTGAGTAAGAAGGAGAGTGAAGGTAACGACACGCACGGCTTAAAGCAAGCCTGGCCTCAGGTCCCGGGTTCAGGGTCAGATGACTTGAGCCTCAGCCGGGTTTGAAGTAAGTACCCTGAGCAGGCCAGACAAAGTAAAGAGCAAGACCCCATGTCACTGATGTAGGGTTCCGAAGCAGTGGACTAAGGAGTGGCCTGCTCCTGGGAATTCAGGGAACCTGCGAACAGCAAGCCTTCCCTGTGAGTGGGGTGAGGCTGTTACTCGGAACATCATCTGCAGTCGGTTCTGACTCTAGATAAAGAAGAATGAGCCGGGCGAGGTGGCACATGCCTGTAATCCCAGCACTTGGGAGGCTGAGGCAGGAGGATCGTGAGTTCAAAGCCAGCCTCAGCAACTTAGCAAGGCCCTAAGCAGCTCAGTGAGACCCTGTCTCTAAATAAAATGAAAAATAGGGGTGGGGATGTGGCTCAGTGGTGGAGCCCCCTGGGTACACTCCCCAATACCAAAAAAAAAAAAGAAGAATGACTACATTTTTCTCTTTGAGAAGATAAGAAAATTGGAATAAAGTCATTAGGTTTCAGAGGTTAGAGCAGCTGGCCCCGTAAGTGCGCTGTGCCCGTGTTTCCGGGCCTGCTGTGCCGGGCCCTCGGCCGCGGTACTTCTGGGTGCCTGCGCGGCCCTCCAGCCAGCCCGTCTGCTCCCCTCGCCGGCAGAGGAATCGCCTCGTAGGCACCAGAATCTGCTTGCGCTGTGGGGTTTTCCAGCGTCCGGGATTGAACCGGCCACTGACTAGAGTTCCAAGTCAGCAGGAGAGTCCTCTCCGGACTGGTCCAAGGAGGTCAGAGCCTCCCTATCCCTGTCGGAGCAGGACCTGGCTGCCCACACCCAGCCAGAGGGTCAGGCTGGTCGTTTCCGCTTAGGTCCGTTCCTTCCCTGCTCTGCGTCACTGGTGGCACCAGGGATCCCTTGTGCGAACCCCGTCAGAGGTGAGCTGTGTGCGGCGGAGCCGGAGGAGCGCGGGAGCCCGCCCTTGAGGTGCAGGCGCAGTTCTGTAGTGAAGCGCGTCCCAAGGAAGGGAAGGCTGCCTCGCCACTCAAGTTTATGAGGAGGAGAAGGAGGCAGTAAGCATTCGCTCCCGGCCCAGCGGCTGCAGCCCCATGGATTCCCCCGAACCAGAGCCTCCTGCCTCCCCCGGATGACTCAGTGGCCCAGGGCCAGGTCTGCGTTTGAGGTCCCCTGCGCCCACAGCGTGCTGTGAGGTGCCTGCCGCTCTCGCCAGGCTGCGGCCAGCAGGTGTCTAGCTGACCCGAGTGAGGCAGCTGTTGACAGGCCACCCGTGAACCAGGTGAAAGGCTTGGAATACTAGTTCTCATTTTTATCATTAAAAAGGCAACACATGGCATGTGACTTTGGATGTAAGTGCAGAGTGGGGCCGAAGAAAAGAGAAAAACCGGCAATTCAGACCCCCTTTGGAGTTTAAGCAACTTTATTGTGCACTTGTCTGGGCCTCCCTTCTGGGAAACCTTGCCTTTTCTTCCTGTCTCATAATTGGAAGCGAAGCTAAACCAAGCACGGCAGCAGCGGGTTTGGCCATTGGAAAACCGTCACAGAAATCCCCTTCCATTTCTACCATCTGATTTTTTTGTTCTGATTTTAAGATTTTAGTGTGTCAAAAGGAAATCCTTTCTGTTGTATGACACAGAGGTTCGGTGGGTTATTCCTTGATTTCCTTATTGAAAATTGAGGAGAAAGTCAAGAGAAAAGTAGAACCCCATAATCTGAGGTGAAAGACTTGAGCACTGGGTTCCCACCTGACTTTGGGGTCACTGTATTTAGCGACAGTGACACCCCTTCCGAACCTTCCTTCTAAGTCTGATGTGGACCCTGGTGGCTGAGGCTGGCGAGGGAAGGACATGGAACCGTCTGCTACAGCAAACCCCAGACATAGCTTGGCAGGTCTGCGTTTTCCTCCCTGCACCCCGACCTCCTCTGGAGGCACGGGGCAGCTTCGAAGCCAGAGCAGGCTATGCAGACGTCCCAAGTGCGAGGGTTCTCTGGGCCCGGGTGGGCACAGATGTCAGCTGGTACATGTGAGCTGGGACCGGGGCCAGCACAGGCTTCCCCCTGCCAGGGCCCTCCTTCCTCCTGCACAACCCGGGGTGGCTCTCAGCGTGTGCTTCTCTTGCACGGCGTTGCCTCCTGCGTGTTCGCTCCCAAGGCATGCGCAGCTTTCCAGAGGGGCTTGCGGTGCTTCCCAGCCTCCACGAGGACACTCTGGCCTGAGAGGGCTTGTCCTTGCTGCCTGGCCTGCGGGACGAAGTGGCAGGTCACTTCATAGCTCCCCTGCACCGGGCGGCCACCGCTGCTTCTGTGACCTTCTCACCTTGGCATGTTCCCTCCACCCTGTGCTGGGAGGCGGCGGGCGTGCATGTCAGAACAGATTCCTCTGCCGTCACTGCTTCACTTCTTACCTAATTTTCCTTCTCTTCTGTCTTTAGAAATATTATGGACTGGATACAAAATGGGGTGACATCGAGCGGTGGATGGTAGGCTTCAAATACAATTTCAGGACCTAAACAGTCTGTAATGCAATACTCGTGCAGTTACGTCAGCAGATAGCTCCGCACTGCCCGCCATCTGACACTGAGATTTCCCCCGGGCGTTTCTGCATCTGGGCTCCACTGTTCACATCCGTGCAGCAGCTTCCACCCCACCCCGGCCACCTGCTGTGCCCATCTGTAGCGGCTGACTGCTGCCACCTGCAGCCCAGCCAGTGCAGGGTTCTTCTACCACAGTCCCCCTGTCCTGGGGCCAGGGGCTCAGGCTGGGCATGTGTCCTTGACACAGGAACTTCCCAGAGTTTCCATCAAGTTTTGCCTCGTTCTTGTTGGAACCAGAAGAGGCTTAAGGCTCCATGACTCTAGCCAGCTGCCCATCTCCCCCCTTCCAGCCTTCGGGCACCTTTGCCATCAGGTGCTCTCACTAGTCCACATGGCCCCCCGCTGCTCACGTGGGTGAGAAAGGCCCTTTACCTTTTCCGTCTATTTCTTGGGACAGCCCCTCTGCCTTCCTGGGTCAGTTTAAAGCAAGCTCTGTCCTCTGGCCCTCTCTGCAGGAGAGGGGACACACTCCAGTGCCCTCCACCAGTCCCCAGAGCGAGGCTGGTCCCCTGTCATTAGTTCCTGCCCTGGCTGCTGGGCTGGCTGGCCTCAGGGCGTTTGAGAACCTGACCAGGAAACATCCTGTTATGGTGTTCCTCATGCATGAGACAAAGGGAACCTCAAGATTGTCCCTAGCATCTTAGTTACCTGCATGTGACAGGGAGAGCAGAGAGCAGAGAGCACACATCCCTCCTTTGAGGACAGTGATGGACCCCAACCTGTGTCCACCATCATCCTGAGCTATGTCACACACAGGTGGCTGTGTTTCACCAAATCTAAGACAGTTAAAAGGTGGGCAAGTGTTTTACGTTCCCGGGAAAGAAAGGTGCTTGCTGTAACTGAGCAGCTTCGCTCATTAGACAGACCCCAGCTTCAGAGACACCCACGCATGGAAGCCACACGTCTGAACCTCACAGAGCAGGAGAGAGGTGACGTCCTCCTTGGGGTCGGGTTGGTTGGTTGGTGTTTTGAGGAAATGCTTAATTCTGATTCCTGGAGGGGAGTGAGGTTCTAGGCCCCGAGTGTCGAGGTTAGAGGAATCCAGCCGTGGCCTCCTTCAGAGCCCTGGAAGGCTTCCCAGGTCCAGTTGAGGCCCTTCAACAAAAGCAAACACCGTGTTTATGTGACAGCCAGATCAGAAAGACTGTGCTTGTGGTGAAGGCCTGTGTAAGGTGCCGTGTGTCCCTGTGCCCATCTCTAACCTTTCCATGCTGTCCCCCATTGCTGCGGCAGGAGGACAGCGAGCGCCACTCTCGCAGATCCCGGAGAAGCACTTCGGTTAGTACCTGTCTGTTCGTTACCTGTGTGTTTTGTAGAAATCTAATTTGCTCATTTAGTGTCTGAAATACACGTGATGCTAATGAAAGAAACCTACGCACACTGATGCAGTGCTGGCGTGGTCCCCTGAACAAGACCGGGAACTCCGCCCGGCGTTTTCACCTGGATTGGGGAGCAGCGGAGAGCCCCCAGCTCATGCATGCCTGCGCCCTGAGTGCTTCCTGCTCTCTCGCACTCCTGATGACGTTCGCAGTGACGCACGGAGGCGTGTCTGTGACTTCCCTCTTAGTCACGCCACGTTCGTGGAGTTCATTTAAGTTCAATTTATCCATATCAGTCCCAGGCAGGCAGAGGTGCCCACGACACCATGTCACCGCAGCCCTGTCTCAGGTCCCCGGCCCTTTGTGGTGACCTGCCCACCCCAATGCAGTGGCGAGGGGTCAGCCTTGTCCCTGGGAGCCTGGGCGTCAATCCTCGTGTGGTCTCACTTCACGGTGGTTTTCCATCGTTTCTCCCAACAGGCCTCTGATGAAGATGAGCGCCTGTCCGTGGGCAGCCGCGGCAGCCTGAGGGTCAGTAACCGGAGCGTGGGGCGTGCATGGCGGTGTGTGGCTGGAGCCCTTGGCGTGACGTCCTGTGCTCGCACTCCCACTCCCGCTGGCCTCATGGCTGGCATCTAACTGAGGGATGCTCGCTCAGAGTCCGATGGCCGCGCTGCCTCTGCTTGTCCTGGCGCCAGTACCTGTGTGGGCTGGCTGGCGAGCCGTGCTGCCCCCAGGAGCGGGCTATCAGCTTCAAGTCGTTTCCCTCGCTCAGCACTGTCTCGGCACTGCCAGGGTGACCGCAGGAATGCAAAGGTGCATGCCGTCCCTGTGAAGTGGCCGTGAGTTGTCACGATTCCATGCTGTTCACGTGGCAGCTGGGAGCTCCTGCCCTCAGGGACCCTCCCCTCATCAGCTAGGGTCACTGACAACCTAATCCCTCCAAAAAAACAATGTTTATCCTTGGCGTTCCGACAGTCCTCATGATGGTACCTGACACAGTGTGTGCCCTGGGACACGAGTGAGCCACGTTCTGCTTAGTGAATCAGTCTGTGTCTTGCTCCCGCTTACACGGGGTTGAAGGCGCATCCCCGCTAGTGAGGACTGGTCCCAGGGTGTCCGTCCACTCTGCTGTGGGGCTGCCTCAGTGGAATTGCTTTTCAAAGCTGTGATAGTTATGTCACCGAGCCACCGCTTGGCAAGCCCTGTACCTGATTAGCAGCCCACTGAGGCAGTTCGTTGTCACACTGTTGAACCACTGTTGCTCTCCCTGTCCCTTCACTGACAAAAGCAGATCCCCCATGATCTTGCTGGGTAGCATCCCTCTGAAGCAATTGAAGTGCCCCTTTGCTCTTTGGAACTTGCTGGCAGTCATAAGTCCCTCATGGTCCCTCTGACACAGTCCACTCTGGAGCAAGGAAGATCTGTGTCACCAAAATGCCATAGGTGCAAAGTTCAGGGAGCTGAGCCTGTGGCCAGGACACAGACGTGGCAGCTGCTGGACAGACCCAGCAGGCCAGGGCCTGGCACCATGCCGGGGAGGCACCCCTGCAGGGCCAGGGGAGCAACTTCCTGTGGGTGTAGCATCCTGGGGAACATGAGTGACTCTGCCAAGAGAACCCCTGAGAAGGGAGTGGTGGGAGCAAAGCCAAACTGACAGGGACGAGAGAGAGAGAGCACCAAGCAGGATCCACGTCCCCATTCAAGTGCAGCGTCCTCAGGTCCATGATCCCGAAAGTGAGTGTGCACGAGACGTTTCTCTGGGAAAAGGATTTTCACTTTCCTAAGATTCTCGGAGGGTTTCCGGCCCCAGAGAATGTGGACCAGTTGCAGTGTTGGTGAGCATTTTAGTGTTAGCTGCCTTCGTTTCATGTCCAGTGATCTTAGCCAGGAATGAACTAAATCTCTTTGCTGGACGCCGTTCTTGGCCAAGGTATCAGGTAGGAAGTTTCTTTTAGGAAGTCCACAGTTAGAGTGCAATTTGAGAGAGAGGGAGAGAGCAATAGGGATCTTTCTCTCAGCCAGTTGGCCACACTACTTCCCCCTGACGAACTTGATCTGAAGCACCTCAGAACTTTCATCCCACAGAACCTGAGGATGTGGACCTAGAGATGAGAGTCAGTCCTCCTAATTTTCATAGTACATGTAAGAGGCCTGCTCAGGGTCGAGGCTCTCAGCGATGGCCCCAGCGCCTCCCTCCCTGGGCTGGTGGGCAGTGCAGTTTCCCCGTGCCAAGTGCCCTGAACGCTGACCTCTGCTCGTTGGTACACCTGAGCACCTGGACTGCCCTGCTGAGAGGAATCACGCCTCACACGTGTCTGCGTGGGGCCCACTTCTGCTGGTTTATGCATTTTAATATTCTGAAATCTTTACTTGGTAATTTCCAGTATAAGATCATATCTTAATTTTCAACTCCCAAGACACAGGCCCTCCACCTTACCTGGTGGTGCTGCTGACCTTCAGAGGGACCGGGGGCTTGCTGTCTAGGCCTGTGTGGATGGCCCCTCGGAACAGCGAGGCTTGGGATATCATGAGCTTGACTCTGATTCTTTGGAAACTGATGTGAAAACTCCGTGCACCTGTCCCTGCCACCTGGAGTGGCCAGAGGACAGGGTTGCCGGCTGTTGTGTTTTGTGGATCTCAGCCTCATGGTGTCATGTTTAAGGGCTTGGGGTTCTGTGGTGGCCCTCATCGTGATAGAACTCTCCTAAGTGTGTGTGAGGTCTAGAGGTCATGACCAGTCTGTTCTAAGATGTTAGTAACTTTTTTAATGTTTCACTTCACTTTTAATTTATTTTCGCCCTCTCCTTTCTGTTGTTCTCTTTCATCCTCATTCTGACAGTCGCAGCCTGACTTGGAGTACGGGGGTCCCTACGCCTGGGTAAGATGGTTGTGTGGAATTTGCCCTGTGACCCTAACTGTGTGCTGTGTAGACAATAACTCACGGTGTTTCCACTAACCTCATGGGTGCTTTTCCAATGCTGTGTGCATCCTTGTTCATCTACAATTCAAGGAATGAGGTCAGGAGGGTGGGTCACCGTCCAGGGGGCAGGACCTTCCTCCCGGGGACCTGCTGATCCTCGAGAATAACCCTGGAGTCTGGATGTCGGTCCATGGACACTCACTCCCCAGACGGTGTCTGAGTGCCACTGACCGGCACACACTGAGTGAGCAGCCCTTGTGGGTCAGACGAGGCGGCAATGGCAGATCAGGGATTCCCAAGACCACAGATTTCCTTTAAAAGATGAATGTAAAGTCATTTTACCTAATTTTTAAAAAGCATTATTTTCCTATTTTCAGTCTATAGCCATTCAAATTAAATGTACCATTTGGCTCTTCCACCCAAATGTACTCCTTGGGAAAGACCCCGGGTCCAGTCACAAAAACGGAGGCTTTTGATTTTAAACTTGGAATTACTCTTACAAATCTGAGAATCTCTGTGCCTTCTGCTTTCTGAAAACCTGTAGACTTTATACTTAAAAGAAGAACAGTCTAGTCTCCCCAGTGAGCACAGCTCGCCGGAGGTGCTTGGGCCCTGAAGTAGCGTGTCATACGGGAATTCACGTGAAGGGCTTGGTCCCAGATTCCTATTTTGAAACTTATTTTGTGTTTAGGGTAGTGATTGGTAACGAGAGCCGTGCATCTGGCCTGTGTGTCTGACCCCTGAGGGCCCTCGGGCCTGGGTGGAAGGCTGGCTGGGTGGCCCCTGGTGCAGCCTGGGGAGGCAGAGGCCAGCTGGTGCCAGCGGGAAGCACAGGCACAGGGAGAGGCAGGAAGTGTCCCTCGAGGAGCGAGGAGCCTCTGCCACTCGCCTACAGAGCCTCCCCAGTCACACTGGGGATGGAGCGTGTGCGGCAGTTTCGTTCTCCCAGGAGTGGAAGGCACCGGCCGCCTGGCTCCGGGGGCCCCTGGAGGGCTGTGGTGGAGCCCACTGTGGCTAACACTTTTCAGGGCGGTTCTTCTCAAAATCAAATTGAGTGCCTCAGGCCCTGCATTTAGAGTTCCGTGTGCCCTGTCTCATGCCTCGTGTGAGAAGGAGACACGATCATGGCCGCATGGCGGTGGCCAGCACGGCCGATCCCAGGCGACCGTGCAGGACAGTGACCTGTACCTTGTCACCCTCTGCTCCGCAGTGCTGTCTTGTGAGCCTCCTTTTCCTATTCCCTCTGGCAGCGTTCTCTGCTGCACCTTGGAGCTTCTTAAAAAGTGTGTTCTGGGCCCCGCAGCCTTCCAGTTTCCTAGGTCAGGGCCCGTGTCCTGAGCAGCATGCCGGCGACCGTGATGCAGGGTGCCTCCAGACTGCCCTCGAGTAGCCTTGACCCCATGGTGCACAAGCACGCAGAACTTGGAGGGGAGTAAGAGGCTTTGTAGAGCAAAACCAGAGAGCTGATGTAAGGTGGCCTGTATGGGCTGCCTCGGGCCTTTCCTTCTGTCCTGTTCACCCTCCTCACCGAATGACGCCTGTGAACGCAGCTCCACCATCTAAACACACCACAGGAAATGGCATTCAGGAGGAGACCGTGGTGTTCTGTAAAGACGTCAGGCTACTTCTCACCACAGGGTCATTGAGACCCTGCAGATTTGGGGGTGTGGAGGTACGAATGAATTAGATCATTTGCTGAAGGACTTCCTTTTGGAACTCAGATCCATGACCCCATGGCACCTCCTATCTTTATCAGATGTGTAGAAGGCCCCTCCTCTTCCTGCCTCTGGGCTGGTTTTGTCTCAGATGCTCGAGCTCCTTCCTTGAATCAGCAGAAGTTTCCTTGTAGACTGATCAGAGCCTTGTTAGGAAGTTCATGCTTCTGCTTCAGAAACCTGGGCAGGAAGCTGACAAGAAAGGAGAGAAGGCAGACACTGAGCATGCTCCATCTCTTCTTCCTGGAGCCTGGGTCATGAAATCATTCAGGATGTGCTCAGGTTTCCTCACGAAATGGAAAAGCAGTATAGCAGAGATCCACCACCAGCAGCTTTTCAGATGAACGTTTGCAGATTGATTAGAAATGATCTCTGAATCTCATGAAGGTATTTCCTACTGGCTATAATTTCCCAGGACTTCCTGAACCAGGACCTGAAGTCTCCCTGGCATAGTCCATGCTGCCCCCTGGCCAGCAGCCAGCCCTCGCAAAGAGCTGGACTGGAGGAAAGCCATTCCCCCAGGCTTCCCTCCAGTGCTACCTGTAGGACCAGGAGTGACGTGGGACATGAAGCCCACTGACTTGATGAGCTCGGCCATGCTGTGTCCGTGGGGTTGCATGGAGGCCATGTGGGGGCCGCTGGGATTTGTGCTGGCCTGGGCTTGTCAGCCATCCCCTGCACTAAGAAACCTCGGTCTAAACCTGGCTAATTCCTCCTTGCTGTTTGGAGCGTGTCCTCATTTCTATGCTGATGTTACTTTTTCTCTTTCCTTCCTTGACACAGACTAATGGTCACGATGGAGAACTGTACGGATCGCAGTCCCTGAACAGGAGATCCGGCAGGGTCAGTCCCCTCGGCTTGCCTGGCACAAGGTTCAAGCAGGTTGCTTCAAAGCTCCTGAAATTTACTGCTGAATTTAGCTTCTTTCCTCTTTTTATGTTATAACAGGTCTCATTTTTTTCTGGACATGATAGAATGAAAGATAATGTTTCCAACCAGTGAGCATTCTCTGAGTGTTCGTATTCTGGCATTCTTAGGATGCCTGAGGCCATAGGAGGTGGCGGGAGAGGTTGATGTGGGTAGGACTCAAGGAGAACAGCATCTAGAATTAGAGACTCGCTCTTCCATTATGTATGGCCCTCAGTCCGTGTGCACGGTGCACATCCTGGTGTACCTGCTTTTATGAACACTTAGTCCAGCACTTCCACAGTTCACATCTTGTCTGTAGTTTTAATGTTTTTCTTGAAGCCTGTGTTTTCCTGAAGAAGAAAAGGAAGAGAACTAAATTGCAATGCTTGGAGCGCTCGGGGGTGCAGGTGGGAGGCAGTGGGCAGGAGGGACACGGGAGCAGAGGGAAGCTGTGTGGGGAGAGAAGGACCGGCCACAGCAGGGGAGTGGGGAGGGCCCTCGGATTTATCAAGGAGGCGCTCAGTCACTGGGGGTTTGGAAAGGTAGGTAAGTTGGGTACAGCTAATGAAGGCCCGTGATCTGCCACATGTCTTCTGTGTTAACTGATTTAAACATTCTGTTTTACTGCCTGTTTTTTACATGATGTTAAGATATCACCGACACACTTCAATTATATTTCCAGATTCAAGTGGGTAACACACAACATGGCCACCCCCACCCCGCCACCCTCCTAAGCCAACAGTCTCAGCTTTCCAGAACTGGCTAGACAGGTTGCGTTAGCTGTCTCGTGCCTGCTCAGGATTACATACGTTTTTATTATATTTCCTCTAAGCCCTGCTCCTTGCCTGCGTCCCAGTCTGAAGCTCCTCACGTGGCCCAGGCGCACCGAGCTCGGGACAGGCTGCCTGCTTCTACACAGCAGCGTGTTGACAGCCGGCTGCCTGGGAGCAGTCGCACGGTCTTGCGGACTGTTTTTTTGTTTTTTTTGCGGCGCTGGGGATTGAACCCAGGGCCTTGAGCTTGCAGGGCAGGCGCTCTACCAGCTGAGCTACTTCCCAGCCCCAGACTGTACTTTCTGGTGGAGTTTTACAGACCAGTTTGCACCTTTCCTCCTGACGCGTTGTTTTGCTGTAAGTGATCACAGCGAAGCACAGCGTGGGCGTAGAAGTTACTTCAGAAGTTCTTTACTCCAGCTTTCCCCAATGTGAGGTGGACCTCTGGGTCATCCCTGATGTGGACTTGCCAGCATGCTCATGACAGTACAGGTGACATCAGGCTCCACGTTATACAGATAACCACTTAGTTTAACCTTTGATTTTTAGGTTAAGACAGTAAAAATATGCATTAGATTAAGATTTAGATAAAGCCTGTAGAAATCAAATGCAAAAGGATCTGGTTACAAAACTGCTCACGGAATGAAACTGGATGTAAAATTGATTTTAAAAGTAATGTGAAAGTAGAATATTTGAAGAACAAAACAGTGTCCTCTGAGCCACTCTTTAGGAAACCCCCAGAGCAGAGCTGCCAAAGCAGCGCAGCATGAGCTTGGGGAAGAGTGGACGGAAGGGTGACGCACGAGGGGCCGGACTCCTGACTGCAGGAAGGAGTACCACTTCCTCCTGCAGGGGACCCGCAGTCTCCCCCCTCGCAGAGCTGCTGGACCGCTGATGTCCTCCTCGCCAGCATTCCTAGCTCCACACCTCCCCCTCTGCATACTGGAAAGATCTGACATGTTTTAAATGTGCTCAAGGGCTGGGAGTGGGACTCAGTGGTAGAACGCTTGCCTGTCACATGTGAGGCCCCGAGTTCCGTCCACAGCAGTGCAAAAATCAAGTAAATTAAGTTTACACTCAAGACATCGTAAGGGCAGTTTCCGCCTGTGGACAGGGGTCTCAGCAGGAGGGGGAGGAGCCATCCCAAGGTTCCACCTGCCCTCAGGTGTGCTGGGCAGAATTTTAGCTACCTAAGAAGACATAATAAGGAAAGCTCTGACTGCGAGGTTTTGACAGTCTGGCATGAGATCCAGCAGGTGATTACGTAGTAATGGCTCGACTCCCTGGCTCCGCCGAGACATGGCGCCGGGAGGCAAACTGCAGCTTGGCTCTGGCTGCTACCAGCCAAGCCGCCTCCCTGGGGTGCTGGTGCCGGTTCTGTTTTACCTCTGCCTTGGGGATGGGCCAGGCTGTGCCTTTGGATCTGAAGCAGGTGCTCATCACTTAAAAATGTCTCCTTCTTTGGTGCTCAGAGTTCCAGCTCCGGTGCTGACGGCAGATTCTCCACTTTGTCATCGTCCAGGGAGGAGAAATTGGTTGGTTTCCATTCAAATCTTTCGCTCCCTTTCTTCAGAAGCTGCAGGTTTTGTAGCATGCACTCCTGTGTGTGCTCTCAGCTCCCCTTTTCTAACACGTGTGCTGTGAGTTTTCGTTTGGATTGAAGTTTTGCTAGACTTTTGACGAGCGATTCTCCTGAGGCACGTCATCAGACTGCCTCCACTGTCTTGCCTGAGTGTGAGCTGTGGTTGTCAGTGGACTGTCAGGGAAGAACATGCATTTTTGTGTCGACTTTTCAGTCAGAACTCCTGGAGAGGAATGCCTGGCCTTCTTTCCTTGACTCTTCCTGAGCGGTGTTATCTTATCGGGTCCTGCATATTCTGTGGCGGTTTCTCAGGGCTGGATTAGACCTGGAATGAGAACCCAGTCCAGTCCAGGCATCCCCACGACAGAGTTTCTGCTGCACGCAAAGCTGGTGTTGACCCTGACCCTGACAGACAGAGCTGTGGCTGAGCGTGTTTGTCCTGGTTCAGGCTCATGTTCACTCAGCCAAGGTAGGGCTAGTTCAGGTAAGGGGAGATGGCATGGGCCCGGGATCACGCAGACGAGCCAGGGGGGTGGAGTGCTAGAGGCAGCTGTTGCTGGAACAGAAGATGCTGAGTAAGTGGGGTGCCAGGAGAGACCCACTCTTCCAGGAAGCGTCCCAACAGAGGTGCCAGCCTGAAACAATGGGAAAAGAAAAGCCAGAAGCATCCACGGCGCTCAGTAGGTGGAGCAGAGAGGATGTTCTCAAGGATCCTGGCCCTGGACCCCACCAGAGGCCCCCGTGCAATCCTGTGGCTGGAGTCAGGCAGGCATCTAGGCCATTCTGTGGACATGGTGACCCCAACACCTGCTCCCCGCTGGAAGCAGAAAAAGGCAGAATCCACCGATGGCCTCCTCTGTTTCCCATGCAGGCTCTGACTCATTTCAATGCTTCTGGAGCTTGGTGTGGTGGCACACTCCTAGATCCCCAGCAGCTCCAGAGGTGAGGCAGGAGGATCATGAATTCCAAATCAGCCTCAGAAACTTAGGGAGGCCCTAAGCAACTCAGCAAGACTGTGTTTCTAAATAAAATACGAAAATGGGCTGGGGATGTGGCTCAGTGGTAAGTGATCCTGGGTTCAATCCCCAGTACCAAAAAAAAATGCTTCTGGAGGAAACAGCTTGGATCCCATCTTCTCTGGGCTTCCTCCTCTGCTGAAGTAGTTTAACACCTGGTCCCTGCTTCCTCACCTCCCTCATGCCAAAGGGTCTAGGCAGCAGGGGCAGCTCCCTTGTCCCCTGGCTGGCTTATCCACTTGCCAGACCCTGCCCCAGCCCCCTACAGTGACAACTGTGCACCCTTCCCTTAGCTGATGACCCTCCTGATTTTTTTGACTGATTAGCAAATGAGCTTTAAGCACTGAAGTTGTATTATAGTCGTTCAGAAAACTTTATTTCTTCCTCGTTTTTGATGAGCTGAGATACTTGCTCTTAAAGAGAAGATGGTCATGTATAACTAAGAAAAAACAATTAAAATTTTTTTCCAATTAAAAGCAAAATAAAGTAGGAGATGGTACCAGACCGTTAACACTTAGATGTGAATTCCCCACCGAAGTCCAGCCTGTGTCCAGCTCAGATTCTCTTAACATGAGTAATCCCTGTCTGGAAGGTTAAGGTCAAAATGAGAGCAGACCCGTTCAGATGTAGAGAGTGTCAGGACTTTCCTGGAGGCCTTGTGCCCACATCCCGGTGTTGACTTTTACCCTCCCCATCTGCCTGGTAGCTGTTCTGTCCTGAAGCGAGCTTATCTATTCCTGCCTAGCATATCGGCTGGGTTAATTTTACTTAAATATAACCATGGGTAGGTCTCAACATGGGACAAAGGATTTGCAATTCTCTGAAGTAGCTTTTCAAGTCTCCCCCAACACAAACCTTTGATTCGGTAAATCATTTTGGGGCATCCATTAGTTTATCCAGTAGCATTCCCCAGGCCCCTGACCTCAGGACTGTGCCACGGGGTTTACCACGTCTTCTGTGAGTCCTGGGTACATACCATCATGTAAATGCCAACAAGGAAGTCGGCTGGGAGACCAGCCAGTGACATATTTTACTATATAACGAGAGGCCAATGTCCCTGCAAATTCCTGGCTTGGAATTTTTCCTACCAAACTCTGAAAATTAGAACTCAAATTACAAAGACCAAAATCTCTTTGGTCTTGCTAGCAGTTAAAATCAAATCTTTGTGTACGTGCGTGCGTGTGTGTGTGTGTGTGTATGTTTGTTTGTCTGTGTGTGTTGTGTGTGTGTAGACTGATAAGTCTCACGTGGTCTCCCACAGCGGTTGGGCCCGCTCACTGGCCCAGTGTCCATTTCCTCCTCACCGACTTTGCTTGACTTTGCTTGCTCTGCCTCCTAGGTGCATGCCCTGCACCTGTTTGCTGTGGGGTGATTTTGTCTGAGTCCTTGGTGCTGGTGTACCTTTGAGACGCAGAGAGGGTGCAAGCTGTTCCCCTGCACCCACCACTTTCTCTGATTACAGGGACTCTCCTGCTCCGACTTTGGGCTTCCTGTTGGTGGCCTCGCTCCCAAACCCCTGTCTGCCCAGAATGGAAACCGGGTCTGTTCTCCCTCCATTCCATCACTTTCTCCCCCCTCTCTCCTCTGTGTGGCCCTTAAATTGCTGAAGGATTATTTCAGTGGGTACTTCAACCTCTGCATACTAAGTCTGTAGAGCAAATCTTGGTGGCTGTTTTTGATTGGTTCCAATACTTTGCTAAGACTTCTCTCAATCTTAAAAAAAAAAAAAAAAAGTATCTAAAATAATTTAGGACCTAATACGGAAAAAAGAACTTTAGGAAAAGCAGAGTTCAATGAAATGTATATTTTTAAAAACTCAAGTCTAGAAAATTAGTCTCTTGAGCCTCTCTATTTCCAGTAATTGTTCCCCCATTTGGAGTTTCAATTTGTTTTTTAAAAAATATTTTTCTTTTGTAAATGTGTCCAGGAAACAATTTGGAAGGTTTCTGTGCAGTTTGACTCCTCCTTAGAGAGGGGGGCGGAGCAGGGCCATTTCTTTGGCTTTCTCTCTGTGTTTCCTGTTTTCACAAGGCCATTGCAGGCCAGCCCGAGTGCCTGGCCTCATAGCTGTGGGTACACAGTCCTGTTCCCAAACAGGGCAGTCGGGTTGCCTCGTGTTGCAGAGGTTGAATTGTCCTGCACGCAGACAGGAGCTGCTCCGGGACCTGTTGCCTGCCACGCTCTCACCTCCTTGGCTCGCTCAGCATGCCCCCGGCTGCGAGCCTCTGAATGAGTCAGTCGTGACTCCTGACACTAAGTCTTTGTGATCTGTGTGTCCCCTCACATCACCACGTGACCCTCACATGTTCTTGGCATGGATTCCCCTTTGACAGGGAACATGTCAGCCCCAACCAGCGAAGCCAGCCTGCAGCCCCGCAGCGTGCTGAGGACTGTCACTGCCGTCCTCTGAAGGAGACACGTGCCATTTCTGCCCCCTCCTCACTGCAGTCACAGAGTCACCCCTGGTGTCTGGGGTGGGGGCCAGGATGCCGATACCAACACGGACAGGTGCTCAGGCCCCTGGTATAAACCACATGTGACTCGCACAGGACCCGCACATGGTCCCTGCGTACTCTGTCTGCTCTAGGTTCCTCGTGGTGCCCAGTACCATGTGAACAGTTGTCACATTGTGCGTTTAGGGATCAGGGACAGGAAGCACTGTACGTGTCCAGGACAGATACAGTTCTTGAACCACGGCAGGCAGACCCCTGGGCGCCGTGTCGGCCGGGATGTGCAGCCCCGCGGGGTTGTGCCGCCGCCACGCTCCTTCTTGTTCCACATCCTCTTTTCCAGAACTGCCTGAAAAGAAAGGTCCAGGGAGGCTCTGCCTCAGGGCGGGAGCCCACGTCTCGAAGGGCCTACGGGTTTCCTTTCCTGAGGATCCTAGATCTGTGCCTCTGACCTGCGGAGACCGATGCCCGCTGGCCTTCTTCCTCCAGCCGCTGCTTGCCTCGTGGTCCCCGAGCCCTCCGGTGGCCCTGTCACTGTTCTCCCTTCGTGTTCTTTCAAGGCTTTAAACCCTGCCGTTTGCTTTCATCCTCCAGCCCTGCTACCTGTCCAGCGCTGCCCGGCCTGTGGGGAGGTACCGGGTGCGTGTGCTCCCTGGGCGGCACCTGCTCGCCCCCCAGTGCATGTGCCCTGCACCCCCACGTGTGCATGGGGTGTTTCCCACCTCTCGGACGGCTGTGCCTTCACAGGAGCTTCATGTGCCCCTGGTGCCCCTCAGTCCCCTCGGTCCCCTCGGTCCCCTGCGGCCAGATCTGGGATTTCTCTCCCCAGCTGCTGCCGCAGCTGCCAGACTCGTGTTTGCATGGGATCGCGAGTCAGGAGTGGAGCCACGGCAGCATCCACTTTCCCGGCTGGCAGAAAGGAGGACGGGTTTTAATGCCCAGCAACCCTAACAGACCCTAGTCCTTGCTACTGTATTACTTCGAAATGTTCCCGTTTTACATCCAGGTGCTTTATGCTATGCAGGAAGGAGTATTCACAGTAACTATGTAGTGACTCCGAATTCCCATCAGATCGCACACTTCAAATTGAACAGTAATGCCAGGCCAGTGTGTCCTTAGGGGAAAGTCAGGCTCCTTTAACCTGGGCAGCCGCATGTGGCCATTGTGGGGGGTGAGCTCCTGCTCCTGTGCCTGGCGCTCAGGGTTTTCAAGCTGATCAAACGCTCTCGTTTCTACTTAGCACATTTAAAGAATTATGATTATTCAACATTAAACCTGTAATTAACATGATAACATGATTTAATATTTTATTCCAAATTCACCTCACATAGGGTATTTTTTTAATTAAAAAACAGAAAATCCAGGATGTTTGACAAAATCCAGGATGTTTGAGTTATCTGCTGTTTTAAAATCTGAATTAACATGTTTCCCCTCAGCATGGAAAGCTCTTCAAATAACAGACCTGAGTGACCTGCTGCAGGTCACACTGCACGCTCCCCGGCAGCCGCTGGAACTTCGTCCCTCTCGGTTTCTGCACGTTCTTTCCCCTGCTCCACGCTCAGCAATCAGGCCGGCAGGGCAGCGTCGAGCCTCCAACGCACGGTGTTCCTTCCAGGGCCTGGCATGCGCCCTCCTCTGTGGCTCACGTTTTCCATCTTCTCTGGGCACCCGGGAGGGGAGGGCAGGGCGCCATGCTGACGGTCTGATCTGCTTGCAGGTGTCTCTGTTGGAGGAGAGCAGCCTCAGCGGGACTCGGTGGGGCAGCGCCTGCGGCTCCCGCGCTGTAAGCGCTGTCCGTTTGCACTCTGCCCTGCCTGCTGCATGACCCGGGAGTGCTTGCTGGGTGTGGGTCCAGTCGTGGGAGGCCACTGACCGTCATAGGGAGGAAGGAAGCGCTGTCTCATCTCATTTTCCCACTGTGAAGAAGGTCATGGGTCATTGAATCGTGGAGCCTCTGGCTGTTGGCTTAGTGTCCCCACGCAGTTTATATTGAGGTCACAGGGAGGCCAGCCTTAGCTGAGTGTCCCTTGCAGCTCCCAGGTAATCCTGACAAGTAGTGACATGTTCTTACAAAAGTAGGAGGAAAAGGGGATCGACAGTCACAGGTGACTCCCCCCCCCCCCCCCCCCGTAGTCGAGGAGGATGGGCACGTTTGAGGACTCGAGACATTGCCTTTCTACTTCCTGTTTCCGTCTGTGGTCCTTCTACCTGGTCTTCAAAGCATTTGAAGGAGATCTCGGTCACGGTGAAGGAATAGCAGCTCTATCGTGAACACCTGCCAGGGACTTAGTGGGAACGGTGGTACAGCAGGGAACCAGCAGGGACTGTGAAAGCGGGTGACCCAACTGGGAAGTGCTGTGCCCCCTGGGGTCCTGGGGTCCTGAGGTCCTGAGGTCCTGAGCTGCGCTGCCCATGAGGATGCGCTCACTCGCCACTCCTCCTCAGACCCCCCAGGAGTGTGACGGCCCGCTGAGAAATACCTGCAACACCTTTATAACTTTGCTTTAGAAAGTAATCAGCTACTTAATTAATTGGCTAAATCCAGTTTTTTGATTAATCCAGCCGTTTCTCTAACCATTATGCATGTTCATGAATTCTTATGAATTCTACAGTTGTCCTTATAATTTAACTTTTATGACTATGGATGTGAGTCGCAGTTGGCGTAGCATCAGTTCTGGTTGATATCTGAACATGATGGAGTTCTATGCTGCATAGATCGTTTAATGTGGCTCAGTATGCATTTTCCCAGCTCCTATACCCTTTGGCAGGCCTCTGGAGAGCTGATAGGCTGTGCCTAAGGAGGGATAGCCCTGGCCTGGTCTGTGAGGATGAAGAGCTGCTAAATGGATGTCTTGATCAGAAAAGAGGACCTGTACCAATTCTCATGAGGAAAAGCCTTTCCAAGCTCTGGCTGTCTTTTGGTGGCTGAGGCAGAGCTTGTGAAGCCTGAAAGTCCCACAGAGACTCATTAAGTAGTGCCTTTGGGATACCCTGGGGTGGCAACCCGTGGAGCAGGGCCCCAGGATGCCTTTTCACGAGCAGGGATCTCTGTGCTCTCAGCCTCCTCTGCAGGTTGTGTGGGAGTGAGGCGGTGGTGGAGTCTGACTCAGAAGTCATCTTGTTTCAGCAACGCAGGTCCTTGCAGTGCTGCCTTTGACCCTGGTGCCTAGCCGAGCTGCACTCACACAGAGGGAGCTCAGCATGGTTATTAAATCAGCTTCCACAGGTTGAGCCTGGGGTGAGAGTCTTGGCAGAGATGTCTGGGCCCATGGTGGCAAATGAGCCTTGGGAGTGTGATAACTCAGGCTTCTCATCTTCCAGCAAGGACCTGGCCCCAGCCAAGTGGCTATGACTTCAGGGATCCCAGGCCTGCCCAGGACAGTCCTGGCCTACTTTGGAGGACTTGCCACTGCCCTAGATAGCTCAGGAATGCCCCTCACAGCCCCTGAGGCTGGGGTGAGGCCCCCTCAGTCATTTTGACCACTGGGATGTCACCATCAGTGACGTTACCTGACCCTGGAGCTGGGAAGCCTGTTTCCAGCAGGATGAGCAGAGATGAGCTTGACAGATGCTCTCTTCTTTCTCCTTGGCCCCCTGTCTGGTCCTGTCCTTGTGGCCATGTCACAGATGAGGACCACATGGCCAACACAAGGCAGAAACATGATTCAAACTCAGCTCTCTAACTTCCATACCCCCCAACCCCAGTCACATGACTCCTGTACATGAGGTGGCCCCGGGGCCCTGGAGACACAGGCTGGTAGCTTATTGTCCTGCAGAGTCAGGTCGGGCCAGCTCAGGAACTCCTCTGCCACGGTGAGCCCTGGAGAGTCACCATTCCTGTGGCCACAAGCCAGGTGCAGAGAGCGTGGAACCTAATGGGCTTTGTCTATGGGACGCTGTCCTCCCTAGTGTCCATAAACCTGGAGGCAAAGCTCTTCTGCCTTAACGGCCGACACTCAGGCTTTTCCTCTGTGTTGAAGTCCAAGCTGCCATGCTGGGGAACCTCCTGTCCTCACCACGTGAAGCCTCGTCTCCCCGACGGTGCGCACACAGCGGTGTTGCCCGTGTCTCTTATTTTTCCCATAAAGACGTCAGTGTGGGTAGGATGGGTCTGGGGGATCTGTCCCTGCTGGCCACAGCCCTATACAAGATTCAGTCCTTTCAATTAATAATTGATGGTCAAAAGTTGAAATCATTCATTCACCAAGTACCGATTGTGACAGGCCTCACCTGCTCACTGGAGATTCCTGTGGGAACAGAATAGACATAGACTGTGCCCTGGGGATCGGGGTGAGGGTTGGGTCCTGGTGGGGAGACAGGCAGACTGAGAGGTGGTGCCTTGGAGATCTAGGGCTCCTTAAGGTTTCCCTGAGGAAGTTCCTGCAGACCTCCCAGCACAGGGGAGGGTCAGGTGCCTGGCACAGGGAAGGTGGCCAGAGCTGGAGCAGAGGGACCTTCACGGGGGGGTCACCTGGGGCCTGAGGGGCCCTCCTGAAGCTCCACCTCGTGACATGTCAGGATCTACCCAATGCTTGTGGCCCTAAATGCTGTCCACACCCTGCCTTCCCCAACGCTGCCTTGCTCCAGAGAAAGGAAGAATGTTTTTTTTTAATAACATGAAAATGTGTCTAAGACAATGGCCACAAACCAAAGCTGGGAGGACACCACTCCAGACAGTCCTGTTGTGGTGCTTCCTTCTCGGAAGGGAGGAAGGTGAGGAGATGACGGGCAGACAGGCACACACAGGCCCCGGGAAGCCATCTGGCACGCTAGGAGACATGCACGGTTTTGAACTAACCTGAATCTTACTTTGTTGCACGTGGAAAAATAGCGCCTGTCCTCGTCTTCGGCCCCCGAGGAAGGCCGCCTCGGTCCTCAGTCCTTCCCCCACGAGTGACACACACCTACGTGGTGGACACTCCCTGTTACTTTCTCCTTCTTGCAGGTCCTGTGTTCTTTAGATGTTGCAACTAATTCTTTCTTATGAGTGGGTGCGATCTGACCGTGACAGGCACGGCCCCTTTCCGAGTGTGGTCGCTCCCTAACCAGCCTCCCTTCCTCTGCCCTGCGTGTGGCCAACTCTGCAACTAACAAGTGTGCTTCCAGCGGCCTCTCTTCTTTGCTGATCCTGTTCCTTTGTCTCTATCTGCGTGTCCTGCGGCGGCGGCCAGCCCTCGGAGTACAGCGGCCACCTCAACTCCGGCTCCCGCGCCTCCTCCAGGGCCAGCTCGGCACGGGCCAGCCCTGTGGTAAGTCGCCCGCAGCCTGCTGCCCCCTTCCTCCTCCTCCCTCCTCCTGCCCTTCTCTGTCCTTTCAAAGGCTGGCCTCCCCCTGTCCTTGGTGTGGGCCACCCGGGTCCGCACAGCGGCAACAGTCTCAGCAGAGCCGAGGCTTCGCTTGAGGCTCCTTGATCATTCTCTTCCCGAGGATTTTGCAGGACAGTTTTGGCCCATGTGGGGCAGGGAAGGACGGCAGGGTCCACGAAGGTGCTCGAGCATGGCCACACCAGGGCCGTCCGCAGTAAACCCCGCGGAGCAGGTGCAGCGGCCAGGCTGGTACCTCCCTCCACTCCCTCACTTACATACCGCCTCAGAGAAGTTCAAATGTGGCCCTGACCGCAGTCACTCGTTGCCGCACTGCCCTGTGTTGGTGCCTGAGACCCAGGTCGTGCTCCTGAGAATGGCGCAGCTGTGGAGTTGAGGCCCCGAGGGCATCAGTGCCCCCCGTGGGGCCACCTTTCCCAGGTGGTGCTGCGAGTGGCATGTTGTGAAGCAGCCCAGACCTTCGTGGCTGTGGGTTCCCACCAGGCCAGCTCCCTCGGTCACCACTGCTGGGCAGCCAGGGCTTGCGTCGCCCCAAAAGGATTTCCCCCTTATCTGTCCACAAGGGCGAGGGTAAGAGCCCAAGAGGGGCAGGTGTTGGAATGGAGGCCTGTGCCTGGTGGAAATGGAAACTGTCCCCTGTGTCAGTCACACACACACTTGCCCTGCCACCTGGTCTTGCAGGGGAGTCTGACCCTCTGCTGCCTGGAGGCCGTGTGCTTGAGGGAATCGGACTTGCCCAGTGGGCATGCGGGGCCTCCTGCTCCCAGCCGAGCCTCTCTGGGAGCCGTCCAGTGCTGTTGGCAAGGCGTGCCGCTCTCCACACGTGACTTCTCTTTAAACTCTGGCAGCTGCATGTCCCACTGCAAGCACACCCTGCCTGGCGCTGGGTGGGGCCGAGGTGCCCTGCTCACCACCACCCCCAGGGCCCTCCTTCCAGTTTGGGTTGTCGCCCTGGGGGCCTTGTGCTCTGGCAGCAAAACGTACCTGAACTCGTCTCAGGGAGACTTTAGAACCACAGGGAGCAAAGTTCTCCATGGTAAATTTAATGTAGAATCACTCCTCTCATGTGTATGCCCTCTTAAACACTCTGTTTTAGGAGAAAAAAAATACGAATTTTCAATTGATGGAGGAAGCAGCTTCACTTTCAAAGAATCTTAAACACCATCGATGCCTCTGCCTGGGGTGTGAAGTGACACGTGGAATCTAAGTCCTGACTGTTTGACCTCATTAGAAATTTTGTTTGGATTTGTTGCAGCATCATGATGAAGTCCCAGAACAGTGGCCCAGGATGACCACTTTGACTAGGAAGACAAACCAGACACCAATTTTTCTGTCACATGCTTTCTAAATCAGTGGAAAATCTACCCCATAAAATGGATGTAGTAGATGTCCCTAAACAGAGAGGAGCATTACCCATCCTGGGGTAAGGAGGACTGTGCCCAGTTGTGCCCAGACCTGGAGCCCCCGCCTTCTCTTAGGGCTTGGGCCATGCTGCTATTGGAAAAAGCATGGAGGGGGCTCTGGCCTCTCCAGTGCTGGGTTTTCGGGTCGTTACGGAGATAGTGCAATCTTTTCTTATTGAGTCAACTGCTCATTGCACACAGGTCTACCAGTTATCCTGCTGTTGGCTCATTTGGTGAGCAAAGTTCAGAATCCTGAGACATGCATGGAGGGGCTGTCCTTGGCCGCATCCTGGCACCTCTACTGGCAGGGGACCCCCTGTCAATAGTTTTCAGAGCCATGCAGGTGCCTCCATATGGTAAGGACAGTTCCAAGGGGACACAGTTACAGTATCCTGTGTCCATCTCAAGGATAGGGGGCCAAGAGACCCTGGCATCTGAAGACAGAACTAAGCTAGCCACTCTGCATCGTTTCCAAGACGCTCCCCTCATGCCGAATGACATCATTTCTGTTTTCTGTGTCCTGGGGTGGCTGCACCATTGGAAGGGGGCAAGTGTGTATTTTGGGCTACTAGACCAACAGGAAGTGTTAGTGGGCATGTTCAGCCTTGTTAATGAGAAGAAGCCCAAAAGGCTGTACCCGGACTCCCTGACCCTTCTAGGTCAGAGGTAGTGCCTGGCAGACTGCATGGCAACGGCCAGCGACCCTCCAGCCTGGTCTCTAGGAGGGATGCTGAGCCAGCAATGTACGCGGGCAGTTCAGATGTCATAGCTCTCGTTCCTGAATCTGGCCAGGCACATAAACTTCCTTTTTTTTTGGTACCAGGGATTGAACCCAGGGTGCTTAACCACTGAGCCACATTCCAGCCCTCACATAAGCTTCCTTGAGCTGCTCCTGGAAAGAATAGTGACATCCTTAGGAAACAGCCACCCCAAAAGCCTGGTTAATTTGTTACTGCTGACCAGAGGCGTCTCCTTGGGGAATCAGGACAGGGACCCCCACAGGTTTGGATGGTGCACATGCACCGATGAGCTTGCCTCACCCAGCAGACGGGGAGGCAGGTGGGAGCCCGGGACAGTGCAGACCGAGAGAAAAGGTGCAGATGAAGGAAATGGTGCGGGTCCCACCTTGAGAAAGCGAAAGTGCCAGGTGCCCAGAGTTCACCACCAGGGTCAGGACCTAAAACTGTCCCCTCGGGAGTATCAGGGAGGTGCCAGCCCATCTCAGAGGGTTGCTCCTCCTCACTCATGTTTTCTGTCTCTCCAGCGTGTCCTTGAGGAAGCTGTGGTTTGGGTATTGATCGAGCACCTGGAATGTTCTGGGCACAGAGCCAGAGTGTTAGCTAATGAGGACCCGCCCCCACCCCCATAGGACACACAGGCTGCAAGGGGAGAGGCGGGTGCTTGGAGAGGTGGGAATCTGGGTGTTCAGGATCCAGGTTGAATCACACCAAGCCGAGGGACTCCACCTGGTGAAGCCAGAACACCTGTGTCATGCAGGCCTCAGTCCCTCTGGAATCCCACAAAGCTGCCTTGCCTCTGAAACATCCCTCAGGAATGTCCCCAGTGGAGCCTGGTCCCATATGTCACCTTATTTATTCAGAGGAAACGTGTAGTGAACTCTGGTCTCTGCCCATTTGAACTAGAAAAACGAAAGACCATTGTGACTCATGGTTCACACTGCGTGAAGAGGCAGGGTGGGGACAGGTGCCGTGAAACACAGGGGTTCCAGGTGAACTGTCCTGGAGATTGCAAATACTAAAACCCAGACTCCCACCCAATGGAAGACCCCACCCGTTTCAATGGCCTTGAAATGAGTGTTTCCTGAGTGGTGTCTGCTGCTGTCACCTTGTTTTGAGGTGACCCAAGCGTTTCAGTGGCATCACTTCAGTGATCCTGTCTCCCTCCTGGAGTCTGGTGTGGCCTGGCTGGGAGTGGGACACCATGAGGAAAGGTCCCCTCTGTACCTGGCCCTGCTCTAGGGTCTCCGTGTGCTTGGACAGGCGCCCACAGACTGCTCCACTTATCGAGTGGGCTTCCAATGCACTGTGGCCCTCGCCCTGCCCAGGTGGGCCTGCAGAATGGCCCCATCTGGACGCGGGCAGGGGGTCCTGGAACCCTCAGTGCGCTGCTCTAAGTGCTTGTTTTTGAAAGGAAGCGTTGCCGTGAACTGAACGTGAGAGTGACTGTCCAGTAGTTTGAAACCCTGCCCCTCAGTGGCGTTGTGAAAAACTAACACCCACCTGTTGGGCATCACAGGAGAACAAAGGTTCTGTGAGGGTCCCGGGTCCCCCCGGTGGCTCTGTGTCCATGGCAGTCCTCACCCCAGGTCCTTCAGCAACCATGGAGGTTTTTAAAACCCTCACATTTTCAGAGATAAGTTGTTGTGCTTCATGCCAGAAGCAAGCACACCGTCTGTGTGACTGTCCCTTTGTGCCAGGGCCTTCATGGGAAGGGCGCAGCCGCATGACAGCTTCTCTGACTGGCCCCAGACCTGCCCCAGGCTGCCATCTAGTGGGAACTGGCTGCGGGACGGCTCCCTGGGCCTGAGCCCTGTCCCACGGGGCTCTCAGGAACACTGGCACGCAGCGTGTCCCTCCCGGTTTGGAGTGGGATTTGCTGCAACGTGTCTAAGAAAGATTAGTTACACGTGTGCTTGCTCTGTCTGTCATCGAGAGCTCAATGTTAAGTTTTTTTCCTGCATGGTCTCCACTTGAAAGAACACCCCACATTTTCACATTGAGTCCACTGTGCGCCTCAGAGCAAAGACTGAGTTTTGTTCGTTCGTTTTTCTGCTATAGAAAGAGCCACGGTGGTTTGGGGGCTTTTTGTTCCTTGTGTGGGATTTTCCAGATCCCAGAAGCAGCCTGCGGGCGCAGTAAGCAGCGGAGCCCTGTGGAACAGGCCCTGCCCGCACCACTGCTGACAAGCAGGGCTTATTGGTCTGCTGCACATTCTTTTTCATCTTTTTTTGCAAGAAATTCTTAAAAAGAAAAAAAAAAAGCAAAAGGCAACCACCGTGGGTGGGCCTTTTTGGAGGCACAGGTGCCTCTGCAGGGTCACTCAGGGTCTGAAGCGCAGCTGTGATGCCCTCCCTCCCTCTGTGCCGAGGAGCAGTAGAGCTATTTCAGTGGGGAACCAGAAAGCAATGGCTCTCCCGAGACCCACGGTCTGCCGCACGGGACCTTCGTGCCCTCGAGCCCTCGAGCCAGGCTCTGTGCTCTTCCAGAGATGATGAGATACAACCATTTTACTTGGGGGTCTGCCTCAGCACCCCCAAAATGTGTGGTCAGGTTGAGTGGGAGGAGATGCTCTGGGCAGAGGGACCACCAGGATCAAAGCCCCTGCCCCACCCCAGGGGCTTATTTGGTGATCTGGGGAGGTCTGAGGCGGCCTCTCTGCTCAGGGTACTAAGGAGACATGAGCATAAAGCTCACGCTGAAGACTGGTGCCGGGAGGAGGGTGAGCCCGGGGAGGCCTCAGGACAGCCTGGGCTGAGCTTGGTCTGTGGCGCGGCAGACCCCAGGCGTCACCACCCATGCTAAGCCATCCTCCGAGCTTCCCTCTCTGTGTTAAAGGGGCGTTCTGTGTGTTCCACTTGATATCAGCTTGGCTGATACACAAGACTCTCTGCCATGTGATTCCAGTGGCTGCCCCAGGGGTCTCGCCCTTGGAGAAGAGGTTCAGGGATGTGAAGGTGGCAGTCAGTGAGCCTTCTGGTTGGGCACGGATGATGCCCAGTGAGGACACAGGGTGGGCAGACAGGAAGTGGTCATTTGGAGGTGGCTGTCTTGTGTGTCTGTAAGAACCTGTGTCCTCCGCAGAGCAGCCATTGGTGTCCCTGCCCAGCGTCGTTTTGATCTGTGTTTATGAGCACAGCTTTGGGCAGAGCTCAGTCGAGATTTCTGGAACTGCAGTTCAAACTGTCCGTTGTAAGATGCAGAGGTGACTGCCATGTCTCCGGCCACCCCGAGAATGACTGAGTCAGAGGTGTGACGTCTTTGGCCAATGCTTTGGCTATAGGAGGTAGCATCAGACCTGCTAGGGGAAAGTGAGAATGTGGACAACTTTCCTCGGGCAGCCCGTGTGGGCCTCCAGCAGGCAGGGAAGGAGCCAGAAGAGGACACGGTCTCTTGTTGGATGCACAGTGAAGAAAGCGGCAGCCCAATGCCAGCCTCAGCCTCTCGTCTCCGAGAGGCCCTGGCCGTCCAGCCTCTCCGTGGGGCTCCACACTGCATACACCTTCTTATAGCACCAAGGATGTTCCATGTCCCACTGCAGCCGGGTTTCCACTGAGGAAAGAGGAGAGGGGGCCTCGGGGGGGCCTCAGAGAGACCACCTCCAAACAGCAAAGACGGCAAAAGCCGAATTCTTGGCTCAGTTTTTAGTTTACAAAGGAAGTTTATGTTTTGTTTTGTTTTGTTTTGTTTTGTTTTGTTTTGTTTTGTTTTGTTTTATCATCTTGTCCCCAAGTTGATACTATCCATTTAATGCTGTGAGATATTTAATATTTGTCCATTTTCCTCTATAGGTTGAAGAGAGACCAGAAAAAGATTTTGCTGAGAAGGTACGAGATTCCTCTGTGAGCCTCTGCCGCACACCATTCATTAACCTAGAGGGCCCCAAAGCTTCCGGGTGGAACTGGGAGGAAAAGTGTCGCTTGATATTTAGTGAAGATGTTCACCGGCGAGTGAGCAGGCCAGGAGGGAGGCTCATCCACATGGCATCTCATCCCCCTGGGGTCCCTGGTCACGTGCAGAGTGTGTGCGGCATCCTGCAGGACAGTGGAGGCCCAACGCAGAGCCCCCAGCGCCCATGAGCGCCTCAGAGCAAACCTGCCATTGTTGCTCCTCACGACCTACCGATGACCCTCCTGTGGGGAGCAGTCAGAGTGGAGATCGGCACCACTCCTCTGCTCGTCGGGAAGGCGGGTTGTGTCTGCACTCATGTCTATCCCACACTTTGCAGGGGTCTCGCAACATGCCGGGCTTGTCTGCAGCCACACTGGCCTCCCTGGGTGGGACCTCCTCCCGAAGAGGAAGTGGAGACACCTCCATCTCCATCGACACCGAGGCGTCCATCAGGGAGATCAAGGTAGGTGCCCTGCCATGGCCTTCTCTGAAAATCAGCCTTCAATTAAGGATTTGTTTGTAAAGTTCTAGGTCTTTCTTCATGGTCCTGCCTCCCCTGCTTCCTCTAAATGGTGTCTTGTAACAGCAAGCAGCAGCACAGAAGGCATCTCCTGACCTGTCCACCCACCAGGGCAGACTGTGCGCCCACCCCTCAAACCCTGGGTCACCAGCCACATGCTCTTGGTAGAGTCGTTCATCTCTGGGTGCTGCTTCATTTTCGTGGTTTTGGACACTTCCCTGCTTGCTGCTCACAGAACACACCAAGCCCTGGCCAGCCCTGCCCTTGGAATGCCTCCTCCCTCTCCCTGGAACACGCCCTTAGGTTCATTCTATTTGTAATGCATCCCTGGGGGCCTTATTGTATTTTAGTGACTTTTTTGCACTAGAAGGTGAGCATGACATATCCCTGGCCTCAAGGACAGTGCCAGGCACCTGGTAACATTCTCTGTGAGTTACAGAGAAGCAGCAGTGCTATTTGTTCAAGTAACTAGGGCCATTGTGGCTGCAGAGGGGAATGGTGGGTGAGGAGAGCTTATGTCCTTCAGAAGGCAGAACCAGGACACCAGAGCTGAGGCAGCTGGATTTGGTCTCTTTTGTGAAAGAACTTTCTAATAGTCAGAGCTGGTAAAAAGGGAGCCTGCTTCCTTGGTGGTGTCTGAGCAGCTGGATGACATTTGCCCGGGAGGAGAGAGAAGGATTTAAGCATCCACTGGAGGCCGCACTGGGTTACCTTGAAATTTCCTTCCAGGGTCTGTGTGTTATGAGTATATGAAACCAGAACAGATTTTTTTGGTGGGGAGGGACGTGGTTTAACTGGGATTGAACCCAGGGGCACTTTACCATTGAGCTACATCTCCAGCCCCTCCCCACACACACTTTTTTTGAGAAAGCGACTTACGAAGTTGCTGAGGCTGGCCTTGAAGTTGTAATCCTCCTGCCTCAGGCTCACAAGTCTGTGGGATGACAGGTGTGTGCCACCTACCAGAGCCGTTTTTTGACTGCTGTTCCTGAAGTGCCCTCCTCCTGTCACGCCTGACTTCCTGTGACTTCTCAGCACTTCCTTCTCGGCTCTCCTGCCTGGAGGTGGAGCTCTTGGCAATCCTGTTTTCTCTCAGCTCTTGGGTTACGAGCACCATGCATTTGTCCAGCAAGGCACTTGTTGAGAGTCTCATTCATGCTGGACACTGTCCCAAGCACCAGGGTTTGGGTGGTGAAGGCAGACTTGGAGCTCCCTAAGTATAAGAGAGAGTCCTGCTGATTTCTGCGCCCCGCGTCTCGCTGTGTCTTGCGTAGAGTGGAGATTCACGGTGACTGAGTGAGCCGTTGGGCAGATGGAGGGGCCTGGTGCCTTTCCAGACGTTCCTTTGCCAGTTTTTAAAACTATAACATCATAAAAGCTGCACCCAAATTTTGTAAAAATAGTGCAAAAATATGAGACATACAAAATTTTAATCTTTATAAGATTGAAACTTATTTTACTTTTCCCTTAACATTCAAAGAGAAAATGTATACTCAGTCTCCCTGCGTAGCAGACACTGCTCAGGCTCCTGAGTCGAGGGGTGTGTTGATTTTTCTCTTTGATGTCATTTGCCTACTGTGCCATTTCCCCCAGGAACTCAATGAGTTAAAGGACCAGATTCAGGATGTAGAAGGCAAATACATGCAAGGACTGAAAGAGATGAAGGTACCAGTTTACAGAAGTGTGGCCTCACGATACTAACCCACCCTAACTTCAGAATAATCCTACAGAAGAAGTTCAAGGTGCACGCCCACTCAGAAGGGTCCCAGGCTGCACCAGCTTGGAATAGCAGGCATGCCGGTGTGACGTGCACTGTCTGAATTATGGTGTTAAAGGTGTGGCACCCCAGTGGAATGGCCACTCCCACAGCCCTGATGGCCTCGCGCTCACCGCCCTACCCCAGAATTACACACATGTAGTCTCGTTTCCCTCTGACGGAGCAGACTCATCCTTGGTTCTCTTCACTTTCCGAGGTCCTTACACACACGTGCTTCCCTTGATTTGCTTCTCAGAATATCTGCCGTCTGCCAGTAGGGCCATCCTAACACGCATGCTTTTGAAGCACCTGGACCGTTTGCATGCCGTAGTCACAAGTGAAGCAGCGGCCAAATGTGTGCCCTCTGGATGTGTCTGCATGTGTGCACGCTCCTTTCAGAACGGGGAGTTACTTCACTGTGCCCACAGGAAACTTAGTTACTCTGTCCCTTGACAGTAGGTGGGAAGTGTCACCCAGAAGTGTGGCAGGTAGACCCCCTGGGCAGCTCAGGGCAGGTCTGGGATGGAGCAAGAGCTGGTAAATCTGATATTACCTCTCAGCTCTCAGAATGTACCTGAAAATCATCTAAGGACACCAAGCAGAGGAGGGGGCACACATCACGTGACCAAGTCATCATTCTCTTTATTGCCACCTCCATTCAAAGAGGAAAATTCAAGACTCTTTCAACTCAAGTAAAGTGGGAACCAACGTTCCCATCCACACCATTGCCCTGGTTCGATGTGCAGGGCCCACGGCGCCTGGGACTCCTGGCCAAGCGTCTCTTGCCTCTGCCGCAGCCTCTCTTTAGCTCTGGGTAGTTTCCACCTGGTGACTATGCGCTCTGTTCCACATTGCCTTCCCATCAGGCATGTTTTGGGACCTACAGGTGCGTGGCCATGTGAGGGCACTGTGTGTTTCCCTGGCTGGCCTTCTTCCTGGGCTGGGGATGACCTTTGTCCTTCAGGACTTTCCCAGCGAGACTTGTCTGCCTGTTCAGTTTCCTGATGGGTCAAAATCTTAAGTTACCACTGATCCTTTCCTGGTTCGTGACCAGAACAGGGCCGACCTGCATCACCCTGGGCTCTGGCTCTCTCCCAGGTTCCGGCCACATATCTCCAGTGCTTACTTCAGGAACCTGTTGAGCAGCCCTGACGCCATAGTGGGAAGACTGGCTGTGCCCCCAAGCAGCCCCGGCCTTTCACCCTGGTTCCTCTGGTCCTAATGAGTCAAAAACAGTCTGAGCAGTGAGAACCTGATCAACTTGAGCAGGGCGTTTCGTGCATCTGAAGTTGCCACATGCTTCTCATGGTGACTCATTTTCCCTAAGAAATGACGTCCATGGTGAAGGCTGAGTTTTGGTTTTGTTTTGTTTCGTTTTGTTTTTTTAAGAATACTGAATTAATCTTTGTTTTGGCTTTCTTATCATAATTTCAAAACTATGACCCGGTCTCTGCAGGACTCACTAGCAGAAGTAGAAGAGAAATACAAGAAGGCTATGGTTTCCAATGCCCAGCTGGACAACGAGAAGACCAACTTCATGTATCAGGTCGACACCCTGAAGGACGTGCTGCTGGAGCTCGAGGAGCAGCTGGCCGAGTCTCAGCGGCAGTACGAAGAGAAAAGCAAAGTGAGCTCTGGTGTGCTGGGGAGCGCAGCGTGAGCGGGTGTGGGCCTGAGTGTGAACAGCGGAACACTTCCAGTGTCTTTGCTGGGTCGCTTAGAAGGCTGACCGTCATTTCAGCGTGTAAACCAGAGACACCTGTACTGGGAGAGCATCAGTGCTTTGCCGGGAAGGTTTGTCTTAACGATGGACAAACATCGTGTAAAAGAACCAACATGCTTGGAAAAGGCCCAGTTCGATGTTTCCAGTCTTCCTGTTGCAAACGTTTCCTGATTTTTATTTTTATTTTTAATATCATAGAGAAATGGTTATAGGTATCAAAGGTGTTGAGAAAATCATATTCATTTACTTTCTGCTGATTGGGAGATACAGTTTCTCCATTTAAGTATTAAATAGCTTTATTTAAGCTCAGAGAAGAGTCTCATTTGAGCTTCCACTAAGAACCACTGAGTCTGATTTGCTGTTAACTTCTGATATTGGCATCAGTCTGTTGAGGTTAATGACAGTGGGTGACTGGGGAACGGGGCTCAGCTGTTCTTTGGGAGGCACAGCAGCTGTTCTTTGGGAGGCACAGAACAATACTCGGGCTGTTTGGTTTTGTGGTACCTGGTGGAACCCAGGGATATTGTATCATTGAGCAACATCCCGAGACATTTTTCGTTTTTTTAGTTTGAGACAGGGTCTACCTAAATTGCCCAGGCTGACCTTGAACTTGGAATCCTCCTGAGTAGCTGGGATTACAGGTGTGCCTCACCATGCCCAGCTAGGAATACTTGTTTTCCATATCTGTAGGAATTAGTTGGTTTATCAATCCCTAGAATGTCATCCAGTCCTTTAGAGAGTGTTCTGAGATGAACAGAGAATTAAATATGTGAATGTCATTATCATCTTTTAAACTGAACGTATCGTCAGAATCCCAAGGATTAAAACCAAGGTTCCATCAGCAACTCAAAGGCCTACTTTTTTGATGGCCACAGAATCAAGTTAGAAGCTAAAATGAATTTTGCACACACAATTGCTGGCAGCTGAGCTCTGGGAGTTTCTCATGAGGCCCGAGGACATGATGGGGAGGTGACAGAGGCGTGCTGTGGGCCCGGGTGGTGGCAGGGCACTGCAGCACATTCAAACCCTAGACCACCCTCCGTTAGGCCCCATTAAATGGACCATGAACCCTCAAGTCCAACTCCAGAGAAGCTGGGCGGTGCTAGAATGTGCTCCCAAGATGGGTCAGGGGCCAATAGGAAGCCTCTTGTCACAAGTGGCAAGGAACCAGCTACCCCAGGCTAAAGAAAGAGGGTGAGCAGATGATACCAGGGCCAGCAGAAGCCAAGGTCAAATCCCTTCTCAAACAGTCCACCTAACACACATCTAGGGAAGACCTCTGCTGTCCCTGGACTGCCAACAAAATTAGCTGTGCCACCGTGCGGGGCCACAGAACAGAAAAGCTGTGTGGCTGGGTCCCTGGACCGAGCCTCGCGGAGGGGCTGGACTCGGGCCGGACTCAGGGCCAGGTCTGTCCTGCAGGTCCTCTGCTTGCTACCTCTCCACCTTTTCCTGCCTTGTCTCTTGAGTGGCAGCTCTGGAATGGAGTAGCAAGAAGGTCACTTGGATCCCATTACCACAATGATTTGCTTTTCAAATTGGGGGTCATTTTATCCCATTGCGGGGCTGCCTCACCTGGCTCCACGCAGCCCTGCGGACCCGGAGAGAAGTCGGGAAGCAACGTGCGCTGCATCTCTCCTTGGGAGAGCTCACAGTCCATCACAGGGGCATCTTCTGCCATGTTAGAGGGTTGGAGTTGCTGCTGTGTACCCTGGAATTGGTGGTGACAGAGGGTTACCTGTCCTGAGGGAAATGCGCGAGCACATGCTGGGGTGGCAGATCCCGGTGGCCCTGCTGCAGCCTCGGCGTGTCTCTCTCCCCTGCAGGAGCTGGAGCGGGAGAAGCACGCCCACAGCGTACTGCAGTTCCAGTTGGCGGAAGTGAAAGAGGCCCTGAGGCAAAGGGAAGAGATGCTGGAGGTAGGTGGCTTTCCCCTTTCTCGTTCTTTCTGGAGCTGGAGCATTTCGGTTTTAGCTCAGGCTGCCATAACAAAAACCACAGACCTGGAGCTGTGGCTTACTCTCAGTTCTGGAGATGGGGAGTCCCAGGGGCCCTCCCGTGGGGGCCTTGCTGTGTCCTCACATGGCAGAGAACATACCCAGGGCGTGTTATGAGGACACTCATCCTGTCAGACCAGGGCCTCATTTAACCTTAATGACCTCCCAAAGACCTTCTCTCCACATATGGCCACCTTGGATAGCAGGACTTCAACACTAGGGTGGGTTTAGGGAAGTCCCTCTCATTTCTGAAGATTCTTATTCTTTTGGTGGTGGTGTGCTTGTTTTGGGATGTGTGGTAGGCAGAACAGTGCCCCCAGCAAAGATGCCCACATCATAACTCCCGGAAGCTGTAGGCGTGTTGGTGACACAGACGTGCCCAAGGTAAAGTGTTAGCCAGGACCGTCGAGTGAGTCTGATGCAATCACAAGGGTCCTTGCAAGAGGAGGACAAGCCACAGGCAGAAGTGGGGAACGTAAGACCCAAGCAGGGGGTGATATGAGGAAGGGGCCACAGCCAAGGAATGTCAGTGGGTTGTAGAAGGGGAAAAAGCAATTCCCTGTCCCTGGGAGCCCCCAGGGAGGCATGCAGGCCTGTCCCTTCCTTGATTTTAGCCCATAAGACTGACTTTGAACTTCCAGTCTCCAGAACTGTAAGAGAATAAATTGATGTTGTTTTAAGCCACTTAGTTTGTGGTGATTTGTTACAGCGACAATAGGAAACTAATACAGTCATGTGCCACGTAACATTTCAGTCAGCAGTGCACCACAGTACAACCCTGGTCCCATGGGACATTGCCTAGTGTCACCATAACCATCTTGCACTCACTGTGTCAGCCACTCTGTGGTGTTTGCACAGTGACAATGTCACCTCACGATGCCTTTCTCACACTGAATCCATGATGTCCAGCAGAGCACAACCATACAGGGCGAGGTTTTAATTTGTTAAGTTAATCGACACTTTAACAGGTGACTTTTGGGTGAGAATTCACTAACGCAGGTTTTCTCCTGTACTCCTTGGAGCTGAGAGTAGAATAAGGAAAACCCTAGGATACTGTAGAATTCGGGGCAGATGAGGTAAAGCGGGGCCCTGTGCACCCAGCTGTCCTGGCTCGGGGCGCCCAGCACCGGGCCTTCTTCCTGCTTAACTCTTTACTGCTTTCTTTCCACCTGTTCCTTTCCTCAGGAAATCCGACAGCTACAGCAGAAGCAGGCGAGTTATATCAGGGAGATTTCTGATCTTCAGGAAACGATAGAGTGGAAAGACAAAAAGATAGGGGTAGGATTCTCGTTCAGTTGGGCAAGCTGCTTAGCAAATCGTTCTTACAGAATGTTTGGTTTGCAGAAGCGCTTGTGTGGGTGTGCATGGACCCCGTGTGACACGAACGGAGGAGCAGAGTTCATGCACTCACTTAGCAACTTGATTTGGAGTCAATTACTCTCGCTGGCTGCACAGTGAAGGGCCCAGGACATGTTGAGGAAGGCCTTGGGGCACTGCCCGGAGGGTCACACCTCTCAGAGGTCCCTGCCTGGCCTTGCCTGGGCTTTCTCTCAGAAGGGTTGGAGGAAACTGCGGGTGGCAGGAGTGGCACCTCTCGTCTTTCCACCTAGACATCTCCCCAGGGTGGCCTCCTAAGACCCACTCTCTCCACAGAGAGCAGCCCACCCACATTCAGCAGTGACAGATAGGAAGACAGGGACCCCACAGAGCCACTGCAGATTCATATCACAACAGTTTCCAAAAAATAGCAACCACGTGACACAGCCCGAATAAAGGCCTAAGCACGTGTGACTGTGTGTCCAGAGGTTCAGGGTGTGAACCGCACCCTGGTGCACTTTGACGTGCTCAGCAGCACGAGCGAGGAGTGCGTGTGCACAAATGCATGCCTGAGGACAGCATTACTTTTATCAGGGACAACAAGTGCCCATAATTGATGTATTAAAATGACAGAGCAGTTGCCGTGCCAGGCTCTCCAGCACTCCTCCCGGTTCAGTGACTCCAGCGTGGCCTGAGTGCGAGCTGAGCTAGCACTCCACGCGATAAAGCAGCCTCTGGGTCTCCACGGGTGTGCCGGGAGGGCCAGACGCTGGCGTCCTGCCCCTGCCATTGCGCTCGCGCTTGCTGCTTGCATTTTGTCCGTCTCCTTAAGCGTCTTTTGATGTCTCGACTGGTTAGTGTGTGGACAGCGAGCCGCCTCCTCGCTGCTGCTCCGTAAGTAACCTGCTCTTCTTGCCCATCTTCTTTCTCTCTGCTCCGCTGCACACTCAGGCATTAGAGAGGCAGAAAGAGTTCTTTGATTCCATAAGGAGCGAACGAGATGACCTTAGAGAAGAAATAGTGAAGCTGAAAGAGGAGTTGAAGGTATGAAGTTGAAGTCCTGCTTGAAAAATACCCCGGTGGCACCAGCAGATTCTGGGCTTCTGTGGCTGGGTGTTGACCGTGGCTTGTGCACTGACTTGGTCTGCTGGTGAGCTCAAGGCAGAGTTTCATTGCCCCAAGGATTCACGTGAAGTCAGTCCAGATGAAGTCGGCCATTAGATGTTCATAAGCACAGCCGATCCTGAAAGCAGCTCAGGTTTTCAGCTCTGGGAGTTTGGGTTTGTTTTTTGTTATTGTTACCTGAGTTTTCCTCGTGCTCATTAGTAAGCCCTCCAGAGGATTCCTCAGGGTTGGAGAATGCATGTGTCTCCTTGCAATAAAGCCTCCCGATGAGCCGTGTCTGGGCCAAGTGGTGGGGTTAGGCACACACTTGAGACCTTGAAACCCTCCTGATCCTAGGAGGAGGACAGCCTACATTCTGGGCGCCATGTCAAGGCTTCTGCAGCTGTGGGCTTGAGACACAGTAGAAGGGGCTGGGGATCTAGCTCAGTTGGTACAGTGCTTACCTTGTGATCACAAGTCCCTGGGTTCAATCCCCACCACCGCCAAAAAAAAAAAAAGAAAAAAAAAAAGAAACACAGTAGAAGCCCCACGGGCAGCATCCAGGGTGGGCTCTCAAGTGCTGCAGGAGGGAGTGTTGAGCCAGGCTTAGCCCTGGTGACACCTTCAGTGTCCGAGGACACATCAGCGTCTGCTCTTGAATTCCCTGGCCAAAGCCAGAGCAGCAAACCAGCAGGGCACAGGCTTGGCTCTAAGGTGGCTAATGACACTCTTCGGAGGCTGTGCACAAAGTGCTGGGGAAGAGCTGTGGGGCAGGGTGGCTGTGAAGTGTCCCTCCATGTCGTGGACACAGTGCATTCTTCTGAAAGCTTGGAGCACTCGCGGTACCTTATAATCCCTCCCTAGTGTCAGGCTCACTCCTTCCAGAGCACCTGTGTGCTCCTTTCTCGAGGACTGTGCCGAGGGGTCTTCCCATGATGGCTTGCTGTGCCTCTTGTGGCAGCCCAGGGCCATCAACCTGGTGTAAAGCATGTTGTCACTAGAAAATTAGGGCCCAGATTGGAGCCCATCGGAGGCAACGTGTAGAGGCAGAGGTCACAGACCCTGTGTTGGCGGAGCACCGACAAGCATGCTGCCCAGACGCCTCTGTGTCCCTCTAGGCTTCCCTCTATGGCAGGAAAAACCCTTTCCTTTTCCAAGATTATTAATAAAATAGTTTTAACCTAATATTGCTGATTTACAGTGAGCCTGTTTTTGTTCCCAGAAACATGGAATAGTCCTAAATTCAGAAATAGCCACCAACGGAGAGACTTCGGACACGCTGAATAACGTCGGGCACCGAGGCCCCACCAAGGTGACTGAGGAGGAGCTAACTGCCCTCCAGTCGGCCGGGGACGGGACACTGGGTAAGTACCCGTTCCCCGGTCCCTTCATCTCCCGATCAGCATTGGCTCACATTCCATGCATTGTTAGAATCAAAGCAGTCGGAACTGATCAATTAACAGTCACACCGCATGCCATTTGTTCTGTCACGTCATGGTGATTTCCCCCACTCAGTGTGAGGCCCACGCGCTGTCTGGCATGCACCTCATCCAGTGCTTTCCACCAGTGGCTCAACCCACGTTCCTGTGTCTCAAAGCTGTGAGTGCAAGGAGGGACCAGCTGTGAGGGGCATCTGTGCCAGGGTAGCTTTTAACCTGCTCTGATGCAGAGCCATCAGGAGGTCAGAGTTCGGTGCCCCTGGGCCCCCCATGCGCTCACAGCCTGTGCGCTGCTCGGCGTCCTGTAGGCCCAAGGGGCCCAGAGAGCACACGCTGGCTCTGGTCTCCGGGCAGCCCCCGGCGGTGGGCATGGCCAGGCACAGGAGGCCCTTGTCCAGCACACTCCTCCTTGGTATGCCATGCCCTGGCTTCTGCAGGAGGATCGGGTTGTGGAGTCCAGTGGATCGTGGGAATATTTATACGATTTTCAGTGACTTGCAGCAACTCACTGACTAATATTCATCATACCATCTGGCTTTGGGATAACCCCTCAGCCTGAACCTGCACCCCCCAAATAAGGCCTGGTCTGTCCCTGGGGATCAGGTGCCTTCCAGCTTTCAATGGTTAGGCTGGAGGAAGAGAGGCCATGATTTCTAATTTCAAGTTAGAAGTTTCATCTTACTTAGTTTTCTTGATGCAAATGTGGAAACCAAGAGGCCCCAGCTTCTCAGGTCTTGCCTCCCAGGGAGGCACCTTGTTATCTTCACCACTAAGGAAACAGCGCTAGCAACTGTGTAAAAGTTGTTGGGGGAGAAAGGTGGATTAGTGAGCTGCCACGTGCCTTTGGAGGAGTGCCTGAGCAGGTGGGAGCTGCCGCTCCACTCCTCACACGCCTTCATGACCACCATGAGCTGCTTAAAGACCCGCTTTATGATGGTCCTCAGATGTTTTAGATCACATCCCATCAGTAAAGAATTGTGGGAATTTCTCAATATACGTGTTATCTTTTCATTTACTTACATGTACTATTTCACTGATAAAGAATGTACATCGTAAGGCATAGAGTAGAATAATAGAAGATTTTCAAAGGTAAAATAAAACTAACCCTAAATAGTAGTCCTAGTATCTCCCCTGTTTTCCTGGGGTCATGATCCCATTTTGCAGAACACTGGCTACAAGATGTCAGGCTTTGGCTTCCAGTAGCATGGTATCTAGTAGTCTGGGGCTTTGTTTAGAGAATCCCAGATACAACTGTTCATTATAAAGCAGTGTCATGCTGCTTGCTGGTAAGCAGTGTCTTAGTTAAGTGGTCCCCTTGGTATCCAGTGTGGCCTCCTTCTGGGACTCACAGGCTCCTCAGCTGAGCTGAGGATTCAGGACAAATGCAGGACACTCTGAGGACGATGATGCTTGGGCAGTGGAGCATAGATTTCTTTTTGCTTTATAGGAGCTATTTCAAAAGTATCTTCCTCAAGATGGATCTTGAAACTGAACTTCTGAAACTGAACTGAATGTTCTTTAAAAACAATAATTTGAGAGCCACTTTTGGGCTCTGATAAGCAGTGCCACTTGACAGCTGGAAAAGCACCAGGTGTCAAGATGTATCTTTGGGATGGGAACAAGGAGTGTGGGCCTGCGGTCCATTCTTAAGCCCATCATTTTGAATTGTTCGGCCCCTGATCCAGAGCTCTTTCTGTTTGTTAAAACGTAACCTCACCTTTAAAAGTTCACACAAGGTGCACCAGCAGCCACTCTAGGCTTGGAGGTGGTGGCCCGCCTCGCTCCCGCCTCGCTGGTGAAACCTTGCTGATGCAGTTAACTGCTTTGCTGCACCAAAATGGCGGAAGCTTCCGTTTCATGTAATGCTTTGATGACTCTCTCTTTTTAGGAACAGGGCTGGGTGGGAATTAGAACATTTGTTTACTTTTAATATACATTAAGTGATCACCACATCATGGGGTCCCTTCAATTCTCTCAATGGTCTTTTAGGAAGAGCCACAGAAGTGGAGGTGAAAAAGGAAATTGTGGAGAATATGGGGAAAAGAGAAATCTTGCAGAATACTGAGCAAGAACAGCACAAAGAGGACACAGTAAAGGATTATGTATCACATCCTGGTGAAAATGCGGAGGAGCAGAAAACCTCTGGAGACAGTGCCCCATCCCCAGGACCCAGAGCAAATGCTGACTGTGAGGAGCAGGTTCACAGCCAAGTTCTAGAGAATACTGCTTTCCTCAGAAGTGCAGGGCAGGCTGAGTCAAGAGAGGTTCTAGACATGCCAAATGGTGAGACTGGAGCTTCCCCTGAGCAGCCCAGCTGTTTGAGGGATTTAGACAGTGAAGCCCCAGTGCTCATGAGTGGGCAGGACACTTGTACTGCCTTGGGTATCAAAAGCCAAAGTGAGCAATCTGCAGGAAGGCAGGAAAAAGAAAAACAGGAGGATTGGAACAGTGACTTGGAAGAGGGTAGCCCAAAACCATGCCAGGAATCTGCTCCTGTACCAATATCTGAAGTTGAAAGGATGTGCAAGACAGACGCTGATGAGCTAGACAGGGATCACCTGGGGAGTGTGGGCGAGGCAGGGGGAGCCACACCTGGAGAGCAGGTGGGCACAGTGGCTGTAAGTCCTCTGAAGCATGGTGATGACCCAGGGAGTCATGATGGACGATGCGTGTTAGGCGTGGTGTTCCCTAGCACAGGGCAGAGCTTAGAGAAGGAGCTCACCAACCAGGAGGTAGCTGAGCCCAGAGAGGTCCCGACTCAGAGCACAGACGTAGGTGGGAAGAAGAGTGAAGAGCAGGGTGGAGGTGCAGAGGCGAGGAACGAGAAGCCAGGCCCAGCAGAACCCGTGTCCATCCCTGGTACTCCAGCAGCCAAATGCAGCCATCAGGAAGCCACAGGCCCAGGTAGGGCAGATGCTGAAAACAAGCTGCTTGATGCAAAAGAACCACAGGAGGAAAAGAATGACCAGCAGGCAGAGGCGCCAGAGTCCTCCCAGAAGAAGAATAAGAACAAGAAAAAGAAAAACAAGAAGAAGAGATCGCCAGCATCTGCAGAAGCCCCTGGTGTTAAGAAAGAACTGACCTATCAGGACACAGAGGTAGGTGAGGTTCAGGAAGAGGAGCAGGTGCAGTTTGCTGACCAGAAACAAGGAGTAGAAACACAAAATGAGGTGACCAAAAATCCAGAACAGAAAATGGCGGCAGGAAGCAGGGAACGTGTTGATGGTCCAGAGAGTCCTGAAACTGAGGGTGATGGAAAGCTCAACCAAGAGGACGATGACGGACAGACCAGGGCAGGGAGGACAGCTCCCGGAGGCGTGGCGAATTGCGACGGCGACTCAGTCGAGCCGTCAGGTGCTGGTGATAAGGAGTTAGATGGAGGTGTTACAAGAGATAATGCCAAAGCAGAAAGTGTCACCCAGAGCAGTCCTCTAGAAGGAGAGCATGGAGAAGGGGACCGCAGCCCCCTGCTCGAAAACAACAGCCCCCCAAAGGACACTGACAATGCCCCCCAGGCAGGAAGTGCCAAGAGGCAGGCTCTGTTGGAGCACCCAGGCCAGACGGCCAACCAAGCTGAGGACGGCCTCAGTCTGGAAGGCAGTGAGTTGTCAGCAGCAGCAGAGGCGATGGAGGGCTCCAGCTCAGAGGGTGGAGGAGAAGCAGGAGGAGGAAGTGAGAGGGGCAAGAGCAAAGAGGACTGCACCATGTCGTAAGGCAGGCAGGCCGCAGAAGGCAGGTGCAGGGCAACATTGCGGAGAAGGCCCTGACTCCGCACGGGAGGTCCCGCTGTCAGAGGTGCTTTTCTGGATCTCACCGGCAGTGGTGCAAGACCCTACTTGACCAGACGTACTGTATGACAGTTATAACTTACTACATTAGCTATCGATCGCTACGTACAGACTACATTTAATCATCAAGGTGGCCACCCAGATTGGGGAGAAAGACACATTTGCTTTCAGACTCAGTCCTGACTTACAGCTTTCCAGTGGCACAAATAATCAGGTACACCTGTGCTCTTTACATTCCAGCCGGAAGTAACACTGCTTCACGCAGGCCCAGGCCATTATGCATGTGGATGTTGTTGACCAAATAAATACATCACATCCCATGAGATGACCAAATATCTTTCTTAGATTTCTGCATCATGGAGTATCATGGGTATTTAATATGTCTCATTCAAGCCTGTATACTTTCATATTTGATTTTAACATGTACATTAGAGCCTGCATAGTATTTTATTTAACTGAGGTAAATGTCCAAATAGCATATAGGTCACTAAGTGATAAGATTTGCACCTTAGGCCAATAATTAATCATTTTAGGGATAATAAGTAAATATCTGAAAGCACTAGGGAGGTCTTTTAGTTCTTTACCTCATGTATTTGATTTCATGCCAATACCCTTGGATCTCATTGTCCATGAGGACCAAGTTTATTTTGTAGATTTTGTCTTCATGTTGGTGAGGTACCAGATTCATTGTATATGAAGATTATTTTTTAAAATATTTTTATCTAGAAATGACATGTTGAAATTGCATTTCCTACTGTGGTATTTAGACAGGGATGATCATTTAAAAATTTTTAACTTAAAATTACTTCTCTTTCTGTTTGAATGTCTTAGTCACTATTCAAAAGAGCAACACAAAACATTACTTGTTCTAATTCAAACTACTTGTTAGACTAAACTAGAATATTTTTTAAAGTTGAATCACTTTTGGTATTTTGGTATAAATATTTTTATTTGTTGTTTCTCAGTATATTTTTATTGGAAATTTTTTGTTTTGATCTGCCTGGAAGAAATATATATTTTCTATATAAAAAAGCATTTAAAAATAATTATAAATTTAAGTGAAAAATAATGGTAAAATATAAAATCACAAGAGAATGTATATTATGAATGCTCTTGACACTTTATGAGATTATGTGAATTTGTATTAACTGTTACAAGATATAATTGAGTACAGAAAGACCAAAGCCTCAGCAAATTTGGAGGCAAACCTAAGTGTTACATAACTGAAATAAAAGCATTTTATAATTTAACAAGCCTGTGGTTCAGTCTTTGGGCTCCTTGACCTCTGACCCTGGCTACTGTTTCACACGATGGCCCTTTAAAGTGACCTCAGCTCCTGGCTGCCGACCCTGCCGGGCTGTGCGCCTCCACTTGCAGGGCCTCTGGCAGTAGTAGGTGTGCTCCTCCTGGTGCCACCCTGGCACTGGTGCAGGGCCGTGCTTGGAGCACTCAGGAGACGCTCCCTCCTGTCGTTTCCTGTGCTCTCTGGACCCTCCAGGAGGGCCCCAGCTGAGAAGGGTCTCTTTCTGCTTAAGTGTGCCTATGTGGATAGGTGGGGAGAGTGATCAAAGTGGCCAGTACACGGCGCCCATTGCTGCTCAAGTGCCCTGAAGAAGGGGACGGTGGGGATGGTGAGTCCTCTCCTCTTGTGCCATGAAAACAGGAAAGTGGAAGACTCTAGGGAGGCTCCAGCCGAGGGCTCTGCAGGGTGCAAGCCAAGGCGCCTGCCTGTGGTGGAGCTGGCGTGTGTAGAAGGCAGCCCTCACTCGACTTTTGGAGACTGCCTGGGAGGTGCTTCCACCACTGGCACTAGGCGACGCTCTCTGGCCTTCTGGCTCCCTCCTTTCCTCCCCAGTTCTCCACAGCACATTGCATCAGGCACACTGCATGTCCCTCCGCCTAACAAGCACCATGGTTTCTGCGTAGCCGAAGGCACTGGCCAGTGGACAAGCAGCAGCCAGCTGCCTAGCGAGGTGCCAAAGCTGAGAATCAGCCACGGACAAACAGGGAGGAGCGTGTGGGCAGCAGAGCCAGGTCTTGGCCCTTCCATGGCGGATGTCAGGTTCTGTGCCCTGTGCGTGCGACAGGGCCACAGCCCAGCACAGCCCCTTCTTGTCCCAGGGGAGGGCCCTTCAGCCCTCAAGAATGGTTAACTTAGGCATATTCAGTGTCAAGGCAACTCAGAAAGATTCCAGCAACAAGAGAATTGGAAGGCTATCTGTCAGCCACGTCCCCAGAGGAACTTAAGCTAGGACAGAATGAAGACACGTGTTCATCACCGAGTCCTTAGCTTGGATATTTTTCAGCCCCAAACCAGAATATAGCTAAATCTTCCTTCAAAATTATAGTTATAAGTCTATGTAGAAAACAGGGAAAGTACAGACTTTCGGCTTTTAGGTTGTCATGTGAAGGTTAGAACGCAGCAGCATTTTTAAAAAGTGTTTAAGAATGATTGTACTGCTGGGCTACTTTGTACGATATTCAGTACTTCCAATCCACAGAACACCCTACGACACTATCACCAGGACGCTGGAAGGCTACCTCCTGGGGTTCAGAGGGTTTGGGGTCCCTGTTTTCCACTGGTCTGGTCCCTTCCAAGGAGACCCCATGGTGCAGCATGCCACCATGGCCACTGAGCCAAGGGAACCAGCAGGAAGATTCCTTCCAAATGCCCAGGCCCCTAAAAGAAGGGGAAGGAAGCACAGGTGTGCGTTAGGTCCAGAACTCAAGCTTGTCCTGCTCCAGGTCCAGGCGGAGTACCCTGAAGTCCATGCTGGCTGTCCCCGGCTCTCGGTTGAACTTGTGCTGCCCTGGATGGAGAGCCAAGAGAACAACCCAGGGTCCAGGCATTTGTTCAGCTAACTCAGGAAGTTTCTAGAAGGCTTTCCCTCTTTGTTCCCATTTATGAATCTCTAAAAAGCCTACCAGAAAGTTTGCTGGAATCATTAATATATTATTAATATGTAAAAACAGATTTCTTGAAAATGCAATTCTTTAGCAATATCATTAAAATACCTTTAATAGCCTCCTGATTTTAGCTCCCCAAGGTAGAAGAAAACCCTAAAATCAGGACTTGACCTTTTTCAGCACCTCATTTCTCAAATCTGCAGTGGCTGGCTGAGTAGTCTCCCCTGCCTGTGCCTGGGTGTTCCAGACCAGTGATGAGCCAGGGGTGTGTGAATAGAGGGAGACCCTGGGATTTTAGTGTTCTGGTTCGGTGTTGTGGTAAATTCACCACATTTCACCATTTCACCAAGCAGGTCAGATCTGTTCATTTTTAAAACTATGAAAAGTGGTACTTTTATCTTATCCATATCAAGTAATTTTGCTTTTTTCTTTTCTCCATTTTCTTAAAGCTGTTTTCATTTTGCTCTCCTATTCTGCTTTAAAATTTCTCTTCCTTAAAAGTTCTGCCTATTTTTCTATAGTCTCACTGTAAAACTAAAGGTCAGATTACCTGTATTTTTTTCTTTCGCTAAGGTTACATTTTAAAATTTATTTTCTACTACCTTCCTAGGGTATTTGAAGTCTTCGCGGAGACTTTGACTCAAATAATAAAAACTAATAAAATTATACAATGGATATATGAGTTTCAAGATTATTTTCTGATGTATTCTGTGTTTATATGCCTATAGTTTATATGTAGGACTATAAAATATGTAAGATAAAGAGGAAAAGGAACATTGGGTAAAAGAACTGAGTTTATAACCACAAAAATAATTTCAGTCTTTGGTTGGTTTATGGAAGGGGAGAAATGAAATAACTGTAAGACACCACTGACCTTTCAGATACAGTTCCAAAGGATCGTGAATCTTCTGCTTAAAAATCTCTCGCCTTTTGTTCCATAGTGCCTTTCAAAATAGGGTTTTGGAAAATAAATTAGAGAAAACATGTAACTTGGATTAGAATGTGGCCAGACAGTTTTTTAAATGAAAACAAAGACATATTTTATGTGGGTTATTTTCTTTTCACATGGCAAATCAAAGTTAATATTCTACTTGGTGAAGAGTTTAGAGCTGGGCGGTGTGGAGCAGGGCCCCCTTGGGATCAGAGCCCGGGAGGGGTCAGCTGCCTCTCAGAGGTGCAAGTCTCGAGCTGGAAGGGCTCCAGGCACCCTGAGACCGGGCTGCCAGGCCTTGGGAGGGGGCCACTGCCCTGGGCACCCCCTCATCTGAAGAGGGGCAGTGACAGCCCACCCATGGGGCTCCTGGGCTGACCCGGGCTGACGGCATGGAAGCTGCTAGAACAGGCCTGCCTGTCACAGCGTGTGACAGTGTGTCCCACCCCATCGGCTTCAGTTCTCCAGATTTTGCCTTTGAGCAGATGAGAACGCTCCCCAGGTCTCGGTCCCTCTGATCTGAAGGTGTGGTGCCCTCCCTCCCAGAGGTCTTGGGGGAGTCACAGACACGTGTGCACCCCCTGTGTTGTGGTGCAGAAACTCCAGCCGTCTCTACACTTGCCTTCAGAAGCGTAGCTGGGTCAGTGACATGTTGTCAGCGCCCTTGGGATTTGTAAAAATAGAGTCAAAACTGACACTGGTGAGTCCACAAGAGAAACAAGAAAGACAAGTGCGTCTAAGATGTGAACTCAGGAAGGAGGCTGAGGCAGTGCCCTTGCCTCGCGGTTCTGGGTGCCGGGTGCGTGCTACCCTGCTGGCCACGTGAAGCCGCGAAGCCTGTGAGCTCTTGTGTTGCAGCGTCATTTGCCTGGTGTTCTTGCATGCTAACCTAAGTAGAAGACTAGCCTGTTGCATGAGCCGGATGCTGCTCCCGACCAGAAGCGTGTCGGGAGGTGGCACCTCCCCTGGCTGAGTTCCTCCCCATCCTGCCTGGCCTCATCCACCGTGGTACGTGTGTAACTCTGCCTTCATTATTCATTTCACTAACCCCAACAAGCATCCCCAGCGAGCCACCGCTGGAGGGTGCCACATGCCATTCACCCAAACCTGTGTCTCTCTCCTCTCTTCAGATATTAGGTTGAAAAAACTCATTGATGAACGGGAATGCCTGCTGGAACAGGTAACGATCTTTTGATTACTTTATCAGGGCACGTGAAACCACGCGCTTTCCCATCCTTCTATGTTGCACTCAGAAAACCCCCAAATACATCATGCCTGAAAAGAATCATAAGCCAAACATAAGTTTGATTTTGTCCAAAGAGAACACTAAGTCATGCAAGGGTTCGTGAGGATGTCTCAGAGACTCAGAGCCACAGAACTGCAGGGGGCACGTTCTACTGAGTTGCACGTCACTGTGGAAGGCCAAGGCTCCGCACCGAGGCCAGGACGTGGTTGCCACAAGCACCTCTCCTCTTGCTGGTGCTTGTCCCCACACGTCAGCCTTGTGTGGGTGATCAGTCCCTTCCGGCAGGCGTTTCTTTGAAGGCTGATCAGAGTTGTTAACTGTGATTTATCTTTGTTGTTCTCTCTGACCTCGGGAAATCCTGGACGCCGTCCTCACCATGTACAGACAGTCACTCAGTTATTCCACAACCACCTTCTAAGGAATCTTGGTTCCTCTAACTTTCCCTCAGAAGCTACTAACCAAATGCATTTGTGTTACTTTTACAGTTCTGTTGAACACTCAGGACTGGATAAAGCATCTGTGGTGGGAGGAGTCTCAGGGATCCTGTGTCCTTTTAGAAACACCATCTGGGCTGGGGTGAGCTCGGCGGTAGAGTGCTTGCCTGGCATGGATGAGGCCCTGGGGTCACAGCTCCTGGTGCCAGGAGACAGGGTGATCCCCAGCACCACAAAAAATAAACTAACATGAACTTTCCACACATGTCCACTGCACTTCTGCATTGCTTCCTGGACACTGTGGTCTGTGTTTGGCTAGAGGTGCAGGGGAGCAAGGCAGGTGGCCACCTAGATGACCCCACAGAGGTCAGAGGTGAGCGTGAAAAGCGGGGCAGAGCTCTCCCCGGGGCCCCTGTGCGTCCAGCACTCCTCTCTAGCTGCCCTTCCCGCCATCTGTGTTCTCTTACCTGAGCGGGGAAAGCTGGGCAGCGGGCAGCTCCCTGGAAGCTGGGACAGCACTGCACGTGCCTGCAGCTGGACTGGGTCCTTGACCCAGTAATTCCATACGTGCTGCTCCTGAGGACACCAAGTGGCCCTGTCTGGCTTCTTGCGATTAAAGCAAAGGTTAATAGCACACTAACTCACCAGCTCTTGACTCAGCCTTTTGGGTGCTTTATGTATGGTCTCCTCCTGAATCCAGAGGATTTCACCTTCAGAATGACTTTTCATCCAAGTTACAAAACAGTTCCCGCCTGGTATTGTAAAGAGAGTTCCCTTTCCATTCACTGTATGCCTAGCATTCTCTGAGAAGAGCACTGATTGGAAAAGGTCTTTATGCACTTACTGGAGTTGGTCCTGATGGAAGGGAGAGTCCCTCTGGCTGGTGGCGTGCAGGGTGGAACATTAGCCTCTGCCACTGCCCTCTCCTGCTCAGTCGCATTACCCTGTCTCCTGGCACCAGGAGCACTCAGCCTCAGGCCATGGTCCACTGTGCTTCTAGGGGCAGGTGTTCACTTTGTGTGCTGCTTCCCTTCCGACAGCCTACAAATTCAGCTTTTCAGTTTCCCTTGGAATAGAGAAATTAACATTTTTTACTGGTGGGTGTTTTCAGATTAAGAAACTCAAAGGGCAGCTGGAGGGGAGACAGAAAAATGGCAAGCTAGACGGTCTGCGACCTGAAGATGCTGTCTTGGAAAACGGGACAGACGTGCACGTCATGGATCTACAGAGTAAATGCCAGTTCTTGTGCAGAATACACTCTTTAACACGTGCTATCTTTAAACTGTCGTGCAGACAATGCCCAGTATCCCTCACATCCACCCACCCAGAAGCCCCTGAATACAGAGGCACAAAGGCATTTCCTGGTAGGCAGAAGAAGGACATTTCCTTCCGAGCCTGTGGAGCAGAGCAGCCATCCGCAGCGGTGCCAGTGAGCACTGACGGGAGCCACGTGTGCTCTTTAATCTTTAATGTGCCGATTACATGGAGAGACTGAGAGGCACTTTTTATGCCAGGAAATTAGAAACAGGCCTAAAGGAGATAAAATATGCCCATCCCTTTTCTCCCTTCCCTACTGCATCATTATCTGTCTCCTTGGCTCGGAGGGGGCTGTCACCTGGAGTCTCCTGCCCTCATCAAGCAAGGGGCACAGAGGCACTTTCCCAGCCTGGGCTCATGCCACACCTTCCCCAGTCCTGGGCCCTGACATACTGTGGAGCCATAGACCAGGACTTAGAAATTTGCACGATGAGTATTAAGTAAGGGCTTGGTTCCCGGGAACTATTGTTTTAACATTTTCAAAACCCAAGAGCTTAACAATTTTTCCTTCTCTTTCAACCTTTAGGGGATGCCAACAGACAGATCAGCGACCTCAAATTTAAACTTGCAAAATCTGAGCAAGAGATAACTGCATTAGAACAAAATGTACGTGAGCACTTCTTAAGCGGCCGTGGGCAGTTGAGCAGATGATTAACTCAAGTTTTGTTTGCTAAAAATAGCGCCTGAAAGTCTGAGCACCAAACAGCGGAGATTTTTAGAACCAAAAATGGTCCTGATGTGGACACACGAAGGCAGCAAGACTCTCAGGTGCTTCGGTGTTTCCTGGAGAGAGAGCGAGTGCGAGGATTTGGGCTGTTGCATTAGTCCTTCAGCGACGCCAGGCAGTTGTAGAAAACAGCTAATGTGGCTTGGGAGTTTTTTAACTTTGCTCCTTTAAAAATAATTCAGCTAATTAAACACACTTCATGCTGTTCCTCTGCCTTTCTCTGCTAGCCAGGGCAGTTCTCCCTGGTGTCTAACTTGGGGTACTCCCACCTCCAGATGCTGGACCCAAGGACAATCTGTGTCCTGTCCAAGGATTAGGAAAAAACAGGCACATTCCCCGTCCATTGTGGACACACACCAGGGTTTGGCTTGGTTTTTTGTTTTTTGTTTTTTAAATTCGCATAGAAACTCAAATGGAGCCACACACCCAGAAAGGGCCGCTTGACAAGCCTGCTTTGAAGGCACAGCCCACGGCGGCAGGCACTCACCCCCTTCACCACCCAGTCTCCTGCACTCTCGCTCTGTCCTTCCTCACCTGCCACCCCCTGGAGAGGTCCCTGGAGCCAGGTGCTGGCGGGACCTTGGCTCTGCCTCGGCCTGCGGCTCTCCAGCTGGACAGAAGCCCGAGCAGCAGCGCCAGCCCTGAGGAATTACCTGGGAGCAGAGGAGGCCCCCGGGTCAGAACTGGGTCCCTGCTTGAGCAGATGCCTTGTGTGGGCAGACCCCAGTCATCGCCCACAGGCTGTGTCACTGTCACTCGCAGGGTGTAGTCTCCGTTTCATTAAATCACTCCCTTTGATCCTGAGAATTATAAAGCAACTAGAAGAAAACAGGCCTGTTGAATTACACGGATGGCTTTTCCCTTCCTTTCAGGTAATAAGGTTAGAGAGCCAAGTGTCCCGTTATAAATCAGCAGCTGAAAATGCAGAAAAAATAGAAGATGAACTTAAGGCAGAAAAACGGAAACTCCAGAGAGAGGTAAATTTCCCAGACTGTCTTAGGGAAGAGTGGTGTGACCGTCCCTCAGGTTGGGCCATGGAGGACCTACTTGGATTAAATCTGCCACTGGGCTGTGTGTGGCCAGTTGTCCTCAAGTGCTGTCATCCTAACAAAGGCGATGGCAGTGCAACCAGTACGGAGCGAGGACGAGGACCTTGCCGGCCCTACTGTCCAGCCGTCCGTCGCAGCATCTACCACAGGGCCTGGCCGTAAATGTCGGGTTGATTAGTGAGATAAGGAGCAGCCAGGCCCCTTGTGCCTCCGTATTTTTAGTCACATGGAGCAAACCTGGGCAGGGGACCCCAGCAGACATGGCAGGGGCGGAGGCCAGCACTGTCTCAAGTGCCCAGAGAGGCTGAGCTGTCCACGGGCCACCTGCTGTGCTGCCACACATTCTCTAAAAACTGCGCAGTTTTTGGCTTCCTGAAGATGCCTGGTGCAGCTGCTCAGCCAGCCAGAACTCGGGCAACTGCTGCGCACGGGTCTGGGGGCCTGGGGGCCGCAGCATCCCTCTAAAGTGTACCGTATTCCTTTCAATGTTCCAAGCGCAGCTCCCTGTCTTCCACTCCAAGCATGCTCTGTCTCTGGGCATCCGCTGCTCTGCGCTCACCCTCAGGTGGCCTTGCCCTTCCCGTGTGGTGTTTCTGATGCTATGCTTGATTTTAATTTGCAGGAATGCCCAAACCTGTCTGGGGGAAACTTCCCACAAGGGGAGGTTGGCGGGGAGGTTCCTCTGTCCCAGGACCCTCACCACCCTGCTTAAGGGATCTGGGCCAGAAACAGCCTGGGCTGTGCTCCGACGGCCCTCATCTCCGTGCCCTTGACCCTGCTGCTTCCTCCCTCTGTTCTGCTGCCTGCTGGTCTTTCTGCTCAGCCCAGGTTCTGAGCCACAACCAGCGTGGCCTCTTTCCTTTCTGCCTTGGATCTAGCCGCAGAGACCTTGCTCCTGGCTGCCCCAAGCCACAGGGCCTGCTCCTCCAAGGCCGGGGCTCGCTCTGGTTTGTATTTGTTTACCATGCTTCCCTGTATGAGACCCTCAGGACCCCCAGTGGTGCCTTATCCAGGGTCTAGTCTCAGAGGAGGAAGTTTCCTGGTTACTCATGACGCCAGAACCATGGCCTTCACCCACCTTTTAAATTAAGAAGCCCACAGACATGGGCATCTTTAGGATTTCAGTCAGTAGTTGTATTTCTCCATGGGACAGAATTCTGACCCCACAGGACTCCACCGGGTTTGGAGAACCAGGTCCCTCAGCTCACTGCCTCTCCTCCCTGTTTTCAGCTTCGCTCTGCACTGGATAAAACAGAAGAGCTTGAGGTGAGCAATGGCCACTTGGTGAAGCGTCTGGAAAAGATGAAAGCAAACAGGAGTGCACTCTTGTCCCAGCAGTGAGCCCCAGCTGAGTGGCCAGCTGCTGGCTGGTGACGTGGAACATGGCTTCGTGGGCTTCTCTCTGTCCTGCCTGGGAGCGCTGCTTCTTGCCCTGCCTCTGACAGAAGGGAGCCCCAGCAGCCACCAAATGCCTCTGTCTGCAGACACCTGCCCCACGCTGGTCCAACAGGTGGAACTGCAGGTCTTTTCTAAGCACACAGGCCTCTCGGGGCTCCGGATCTGAGGCACAGCAGCCCCAGTGCCACTGATAGTGGTGAGCAAAGTCGGGCTTGAGGTGGGGCTTGAGTTTTCTTTTCAGGTGTCTTGCTGAATGAAGGTTAAGGGGGACGTTATGGTGTTGGGACTTCCTTCCATGGCAGAAGCTGCAATCGGAGTGACTTCAGTAGTGTCTCTTAGTCTTCGCTTTTCATACACAAAACACTGTGGAACCACAAGCCATTACCAAGCAAAACTCTGGCTAGAGACAAGGGGATGGTCTAGACGTAAGTGACCTTAAGAAGACTCTTCACAGCGTCGGGTGAAGCTTTGCTAAGGGACTTTGCATCAGTGCGGTCATGAGGATACTTTTCTCCAGGGTAATCAGGCAATAGCTTCACTGAAAATGACAGCTTTTCATTTGCATTATTTAATCCTTATATTTGGAATTGAAGTTGTTAACTTCTTTTTAAGAATGTGCTGTTAGAAAAATAAAAATTTAAATGTTAAAAAACTTGAACTATGTGGTTTTCATTTTTTTCCCACTGAAAAAGAAAATCCTTAACTGATTACATATTTGCTAGTCTGTGCATTTGCAGTCATCTTTTTTTTATCTTTTTAAGCATAGCAAATCAACTCTCTTTCTTTTCCTGTTTAAAAAAAAATGATTGATATAGTCATACAACTGGTGCACCTGGGATAAAAACTAACTGGAAGCAGTAGGAAGCCAGAGTAAAGACAGTCACTAACTGTCAAGGGCAAAAGTAGAGCAGGCTTAGCTGCTCACCGATTTTTAGTTCCTCTTCATACACATCGTGTTTCCCATGTGCTTGGTTACATGGCCAGCTTTTTGGAATCTTAGCAAGTGCAAACCAAGGCAGTATCGTTCCAGACCATGCCTAGCGTTAGCACCCGGAGGATGCCGGAGTGAGGACAGAGTTCGGGTGAGTAACTCGCCCAGTGCAGTACTGGGCATCAGTCTGTCCTCCAAGCACCGATGGATTGGGATATACAAGACTGCATTTCACTGGACACCAAATGAATGTGTCTCATTGTGCAGAGGATATTTGCTGCCACCCACTTGGGGACAAACAAGTTGCAGGGTGCTGGGGTGGGGGCTGCCTGACAAGGAGGAACCCACAGGCCAGATGGTAAAGGGTGGGCACACCAAGTGGCCTGCATTGCACATCCCTGAGAAAAAGACGGAGGAAGGAAACGTGGCCTGAGTAATGCTGATAGTCACAGACTCCACGGCAGCGCAAATACAGTCTGACGCTTTTCCCCTTTTCACTCACTTTCCATGAAACCCCTGTGAGGCAGAGGCTGGTGACGTCATATTCCAGAAGGGGAAACTGAGCCCCCTGCAGGTGCACTGTCCTGAAACCTCGGCTGGCACCTAGAGGCTGCAAAGTAGTATCTCAGAGTTGTCCCCCTGCTCTGGAAAGATGGCGTCGTCCAGACCAGTATGCTGTGGAAGGAAGCCTTTCCTTTGCCTCCCCAGTCCTGACAAACTCAGAACCCACTTCCTAATCCAGAGGAAGCTGGAACACCATCTCAGAATCATCTCATGGAGTAGAACTTCGCAGGTGTAGCTACTGTAGGGACCTGTCGCTGGCTTGTTCCGTCCCTGTGACCCTCGCATGCCGATATCCTCAGCTGAGCCACTCCTGGTTGCTGGGGGTGGCTGCCCTGTACACTGTTGGTCATTGAGCAACATCCTGGACTCGACCCCCTAGGTGGCAGTAGACCCCTAAGTGTGACAAAAGTGTATCAAGTGTTGCCAGATGTCTTGGGTGGGGTGCAGAAGCAGCCCCACTGAGGCCTGCTGCTCTGAGCTGAATTGCAAGACGAGAGGAAGCAGGAGGTTGAGAGCCTGGACTGGGACCAGGCTCTGTTTCCTACAATTTGTTTTTATTTTTGGAAATGAAATGGCATTTGGGACACAGCAGCTCACTCAAGAGATATCATGAATGGATAATATAAATGATGTTCAGAATGGAACACGATGGCTATTTTCCATTGTGTTTAATTAATAGTAAAAATGTCAACTAAAAAATTACTTTTGGTATTTTGAAAATTACATTTTTATTTCTCAAGTACAGATTTCTGTACTTGAGTCCTGAACTCAAGGGAATACTGAACCAACACCCTCCTGAAGCAGGCTCTGTTCTCAAGGGGAAGGGGACGGTAGCAGGCTTGAGGTAGGTGGAGCCAACTAGTTTTGAATTGTCAACCTTGGCGCAAGCATCTGCTGTGTATCCCTACAAGGCCCCTGCCAGATGTAGAACATATGTCCATGCTCCTGTCTGGGTATTTGCAGGTGACGGAGCTGATGTCTATCAACCCGACTAGCCTCAACCGGGGAGCACTGAATTCCCAGTGTCGAGGCTGCTTGGGGATTTCAACAACAAGCCAAAGACCTGACAACAGCTGAGGAGGAAAACTTTTTTGAGGCTCACAGTTTCAGAGGTCTTAGTCCATAGCTAACCAGCTCCATTGCTCTGGACCCAAGGTGAGGCTGAAAATCATGGCTGAAAAGTGTGGTGGAGGAAAGTGACTCAGGACACAGCCACCAAGAAGCAGAGGGAGAGAGTTCCCCTCAAAAAACATAAGCCCTAAGTGCATTTCCCCAGGGACCCACCTGCTCCAGCCACACCGTACCTGCCTACAGTTACCACCCAGTTAACCTCTATCAGTGAATTGACGAGGTAAAGGCTCTCCTAATCCCATCATTTCAGCTTACATTGCTTTGGGGGAACACTTCATACCTAAAGCATAACAGGGGCTCTGTCCAAGAGCCTCTAGAACTAGATGTGCACCCAGCTCCCAATCACTCCTGAACTACACAATTGTCCCAGCACTGTACTTGCTGCCACACCCCCTAATGCCACTGCCTGCCCACTCCTGGTGTATGTCTGTGTAAGGCCAGCTCCCTGCCTTCCCCTTACTGACTTCTTGCTCAGCCAGAATAGCCCTGACCACCACTTTCTAGATGGCTCCTATGTGGTCCCCAGGACCACTGAATGCTCAGCAGGTGCAAGGGTCCTGAGTGAAGTTACACCATGGTGGCTGGGTCTGTCTCCATTTGAGACTGTCCACCCCTGCAGGGGGCACAGTAACCAAAGCACCACAGACCTGGGGAGAGAGTGGAACTAGAAGCACGAGAAGCCTTTCACCCACTCTGACCACACCCCAGGAGGTCCCACACCACATTTAGTGTGGGAGGAACAGAAATGGGAGCAGATCTGTAGGTCTGGGATTATGCCCCCAGCCTTCCGGGCACCACCACCACCAGGGGCCTGCAGGCACCCACCAAGCCCTGCCTTCTGAAAACAGGGTCTGAATAAACCGGGGGTGCTGAGTTCTCCCGGCTTGAGCGCCTCTCCTCTCCCCAGCAGCCAGCATGGCGGCTCCAGGGAAAGGCCAGCTCTACCTTGCCACACTGGCCTGCTCATATTTTCTCACCCATCTCAGCCAGGATGGAGTTTCACAGCTACTAACAGCAGTAGTTCTTCAGCCACCGTCATTTTGCCATGTGCAGCTCTGAGGCGATGGGGTTTAATATTTCCATATCAAGAATTTCAAATGCACTCACTATCTTTTAGAAGCTCTAGGTCTAATTTTTTTCAGATACCATTAAAAAATTATTATCCCATCCTCTCTTGGGGGCAGACTATTTGGGCAGTCTTGAGGTAATAAAGAGAAGCTCTCTGGTTTCTGTTATACCAAACATAAAAAAATCAGAGGCAGCAAAATCGCCCTGAGTAGCAGCAGTCAGCACAGCGGAGATTTAGCAAAGTAAAACGTGGGAGAATATCAATGTGGGAACGTATGAATGTTGCAGCAGTAAGGGCACGTGTGCAAACGAAGGCGGGAATCGCTGGTTCAGATCTGCTAGTCTCATCTCAAAAGGGACTCCCAGCAGCAATGACAGGACCCGAGTCAGGGAGATGCAAGTGCCAGCAGAAGGTGTATGTATTGTGTGTGTGTGTGTGTGTGAGATTGTTTTACACTAAACATCATCTAGTGGTAGTGTGTATATTTCCAAGATTTGATTAAGAATGATTGAAAATTTTCTGGAAGATGGCCTCTCTGGACTTTATTAACTATCGATTAAGTACTTATTCAAGATCAAGGACATAATGGTTTCATTCCAGTGGGGAAAGCAAGCAATAAACCTGTAGGTAGTAAATTTCAGCTCATGGAAAGTACTAAGGAAAGGACGGAAGCAGGCAGTGGGAGTCAGGGAGCTGATGGGACAGTGGTCAGGAGTGTGAGTGGTCAGGAGTGTGGGTGTGGTCAGTAGTGTTGTGGACAGGACTGTGGGTGTGGCCAGGAGTGTGGGGTGTGGTCAGGATGTGGGTGAATTGAATACCAAAAAAAAAAATCACTTTCCTTCAAAATTGCCTCCATAAAACAGGTCCATCATTTTGGGAAGAATTGATTTGACCTTAAAACAAAAGTATATTAGTTTCAAAACTACATTGCAGTTATGTAACTTTCTTTTGTTGATTCAGGATGATTAATATCAAATTCTAAAAGTTATGGCATAGGCTGCTGTTGCGGCTCAGTGGTAGAGCGCTTGTCTACCATGTGTGAGGCACTGGGTTCGATCCTCAGCACCACATAAAAATAAGGGCATAAAGTACAGTAATATTTTCAAAGTTATGGCATAAATTGCAAAGCAATTCTATGAATTTATCACTGTCAACAAAGTGTTCTGAAAATTTTTCTTTTAGTTTTTGCAACTAATTACATAACCCTACTTATTTTAATTTAAATCTTAAATACATAGATTCATATGTTAAAATCATTATTATTGATGGGCAAAGTGATGTACACCTGCAATCCTAGCAGCTTGCTTGAGAGGCTGACACAAGAGGATTGCAAGTTCGAGACAGCCTCAGTAACCCACCAAGGCTCTAAGCAACTTAGTGAGACTGTCTCAAAATAAAAAATAAAAAGGGCTGGAGGTGTGGCTCAGTGGTTAAATGCCCCTGGGTTCAATCTCTGATACAAGAAAAAAAATCATTATTATTGATTTATAATTTGAGTTCCTATTTCCATATAAACCCCTGTACATATTTAGATAGATCATATGTAAACATCTTGGAGTTTAAAATTTAACTCATTCATATGTTATGTAAACTCAGTGAAAAAACATAAATCACACTGCCAATTTTTTAATTATTGAATATTTAGCAAGTATTCTTTTTGTTTCAAGAAAATCTTGAACTGAAGTTAACAAAGTAAATCTTTGTAACACTCTTTTGTAGCTGAACCAATAAGAATTGGCATAGAACACAAGATCATGAAAATTCATTTCATAAATTGATTATTCACAGCATTTGCATTTGTACTCTAATGATGTAATGACTGTATCCATGACTTTTTTTATAGACTGCATCAGAACACTGAGCACAAATATTTTCAAGATGTATCAGAAATATGTTTTCACTGATCATCCTCAGTGAAAGAAGCACTGAGGATTCACCAGTCTCTCTTCCAAAATGTCAGAAAATCTGGAATTTTGATCCCACATGTCTGGAATGCCTTTTTCTTATTTAATTTTTTTTCTAACAGAAATTCTTCTTTGACAGTTGTTGAAGATTTTAAAACATCCACATCATAAGTTCAATTTTTCAGGCCAATTGAATTGGCATTTCTTTGTGCATTTGAAAGTCCTTTGAAACAAAATGTACCCAAAGCATCATCTGGGTCCTTTCTTACATCAGTGGATTCATCTAAAACTAAGGAGAAGTACTTATAATTTTGTAAAAATTGAATCAGTTGATCTTTGGTATTGTTAAAAAGTTCTTGTCATATATAAGCAACTGTTGTTGGCAAACTGAAGGTTTTTCACTGTTTATGAAACATCTTTTATTCTTTTCCTTGTAACTAACAAATATCTACTACTGATATAATATCTTTTATAATCTTTCCATCTGAAAATCACTTTCTTTTTTGCACAAGGATCCAAGCTATTTTATCATTGGTCAAAGTTGCAAAATCAGACCCTATAAAAAACTTAAAGAATTTTCTGTTGAACTTCAGTTCTGAACTCAGGTGACTAATTTTGCCAGTTCTATTTGGATCGTTGAGAAGAAACTTCTTATGGATTCACTGTGTGTTATTTATTACTCTGTAACAAACCAACACCAAACTTAGCAGCTTAAAACAACAAGTATTCATCATCTCAAGAGATTTCTGTGGGTCAGAAACAAGCGGGTGCCACGACCCACACAGCACCAACAAAGGATCTCGAGTCGAGGTGACTAGAGATGGGGAAACACAGAGACAAAAAATAGAGACATGTTTCAAGTAAAGCTGGGGCCGGGTGGGACACTGCAGGCTGATGGAGGAATGGTGATGCAGAACCAGCTCCACATGGTTATTACACAGGGTCTCATAATTAGGAAGTTAAACTCTAGGGCCACTGTAAATTGTTCAAGGCTGATGAGCTATCAAGAGTCTTCTTTGTGCACTAAAAATTTACAGAGCTATAAACATTTTTGCAGCTATCCTGCTGCACCCAAGAAACACATTGTACTGGAACATCTGATAACTGTTGGCATCAGAGCTGAGAGTCAAGGCTGATAACATCCTGACCTTTGGCAAGGAGTGTTTCCCAGGCTTGGCTTTTGCTGACACCACAGGATCAGCCGATGACCAGGGGCTCAGCCACTCTCCACATCTCCCCCTTTTAAAACTTTTTAACTGATTTTAATAACTGATGCTCATCTACTTGGAGGTATGGGAACTTGAATCGGATGAGCTTGCAGATGACTGTAAGAAAATACAGAATTAAAAGGAGAAAAAATAAAATAAAATAAAATAAAAGTAAGGAAACAAGCCCTATGAGATACCATGCAGTATGTTTTAGCATATTCCAAGGACTGAAACCATTTAGCTCATTTAACAGCTCTTCTGCAAATCTGGCAAGAGATAACCTAGGAATCTTGCTTTTTTGCATACCTTGGATGTAACAGTGTCAATGTAAAAGATCTAAATTAAAATTGTTATCATTACCTAACAGATGCATCTTTATCTTTTTCCAACCCCAATGGAGCTATTATATAAAACAGGTGTTATGCAAATAAATTGATAAGCAACATGGAATTGTAACTGTTGTCTGATCTTAGCTTTAAGTTTGTTATCAATAGTCTCGATCTTGGAGAGCCCTTGAAGTATTCTGTTCCAAAGTGTTGGTGATGGGGAGTGCTGTCTATCCTCCTTTTATTTTTAAAATTTTTTAAATTTATTATTTTGACAATCAGCTTCCTGTCCTTTGTCCTGGTCTTACTTCCCCCCTGAGTAAGGGAGCCCTTACTGCTGTAAGGGGAAATGGGTGATGACCACTTCGGATGCTTCAGGCTGAGGGGGCAACAAGGGGCAAGCAGTTTGGGTCTCCCTTTTAGGAATGTTCTGGATTGGTTGAGGGGTCCGTGGTAAAAGTCTGCTTTGGAAAGAACAGGTCGTAAAGTCTCTAGGAGAGAAACAAGAAGACATGAGATCTGGAATGAGATTCATACAAAATAAATGTTGCAGCATCTGGAACATGTCAGTGAATATCTTGATGGTGACAGAAACCAGTTATTTTCACCAGGAGGTGCAAGAGCTGAGTAGCTATTCCCATGACAAGGCTGGTGAGGACATGGCCTCTATTTAGGATTGTAAATCTCTAAGAATATTAGTTACATTGATTGCAAGAGTCATCAGGAATGTAAACACGAAATGTAGTTTTTATAATGTCACAAATGCCCCATCAGATGTAAAGATCTAACGTCATCTAATTTTTGTAAAATACTTATTTCTTGGTATAACTTCTGTGTTTAGTAGAGATCCTTTTATTTCTGTCACTTAGGGCTAGATAATCATAACAAACATAGATTAAGCCTGCCTATGTAGGAGGTTAGGAAGATTTGTAGGCCTTAAATTGACTAAAAAAAGCTTTTGGCTCTGATAATCTTTTTTGATAGTTATTAGGCTCTCCTAAGAATCCTTTTTCCATAGCCTCCAGCTTTATTCACTCCTGGTGGGGCTGACACAAGTGTATGTCTTAAAGTTACACTAAATGAACTGTTGTCAGAGCTGGGGTTGTGGCTCAGTAGAGCACTCGCCCAGCATGTGTGGGGCACTGGGTTTGATTCTCAGCACCACGTATAAATAATAAAAAAATAAAGGTCCATCAACATTTAAAAAATATTTTAAAAAAGAATTATTGTCTGTCTTTTTAAATACCCAGGTATGACTATAATTTGGTTATGACTAGTTTTGCTAGGTGTATAAGACTAAGCTGGTCAAATTGACCCTCGTTCTATCTATTGTTGAGTCAGCTGCGTTTTCCCAGGGGGTCCTTCTTGGGAACTTGTGAGCAGTCCCTCAGTTCCTCCAGTGCCATCTGCCAGGATAGGTCAGGGTCCTGTTGGTTACGCGGCTTCTCTAGGAAGCATCAGGAATTTTTTCCTCTCTAATGACTCTCCTTTTTGCAGCATTTGCACAGGTCAACTTTTTGTTCTTTCCAGGGTATCATTGATCCCCCTGATTGGGAGGGAATATGGCTCAGAGTTGCAAAACTCAGAGAAGTCCCCATGTTCCCTGGGTTGAAGCTGACACAGAGGGCAATAGGTAAATATTGTGTATTTTTTTTCTTGGCCTTTTATCTTTAGTCTCTAATTTTTGGTTTAGACTGATAAAACAGCAAGCCAGTTTTATCAGTCTTAGAGTAGGAGTACTGGATTTTAACTTTAATGTCTATAACTTTGAGTCATTTACCATTTAATTGGGTCAGTATTAGTACTGGAAGTCAGCCTTACGTCCTGTTTGTTGTATAGGTGATGCCTATCATCTCAAATTCACTCAGGTTGTTATAGTAGAAGTTGTACTTTTCTGTAAGGCACTAACAGACAATAATTATAAAGTTTATAAGAAAAATATAAAATGAAATTAACAAGAGTAAAAGCATACTTAATTCATATAGTAGCTATGAACCAAGAAACATAACTTGTATAATTTTAAATCTTTACTTCAACCTTCAGTTTGAAGAACACCAGCTTGGTACAATTCTCTTCTAAACTTTATATTTTAAAATATTTGTGTATTTGGAAGATATGGATACATCTAGTTCACAAAGAAGCCAGTAACAGCCCTATAATTAACCTGGTGTTCTTATGTTAATCAGGTTTAGCTTTAAGAAAAATTTAGAATCTATAGTATAGTGTAGTATTCTAAAATAATTGTTTAACCAGAGTTGTGCAAACCGTAACATCTTTAAGACTAGTTTCTTTAAATAATAAAACTTAACAGACACAAGAACATATCTTAATAGATAAGAGTAGATTAATGTTTTAAGAAATCCTTGTTACTTCAACACTTAGAGGATTAAGCTTTGATTTATATCAGTACATAATATTTGATCTTTAAAAAAATCCTTAAATAATTTTAACTGTGTTAATTATATATAATCAATTTAGTCACACACAAGATGTTTCTGGTTTTTTGTTTGTTTGTTTTGGTTTTAGTACTGAGGATTGAACTCAGGGGCACTTGACCACTGAGCCACATCCCCAGCCCTATTTTGTATTTTATTTAAAGACAGGGTCTCACTGAGTTGCTTAGGGCCTCGCTAAGTTGCTGGGGTTAGCACTGAATTTGAAATACTCCTGTCTTAGCCTCCCAAGCCACTGGGATTACAGGCGTGAACCACCCTGCCCAGCTACACACAAGTTTTTTGAGACTTACCCTCCATAAACCTTCTGTAACTTACTTAGACATTTTGTAACTTTTTACTTTATCACACAAGACTTTTATACCCAAAAACATTTCTTTTTTTTTCATATTAAAATATATTTTTATACCTAGATCTCTCATGTCTCATTTTTTGGCTGTTGACCCCTTCTTAAATTTACATTTTGAAACAATCCTTATGAAATATTTGAATTTAGATAAATTACTCCACCTTAATAAGATGAAATACTTTGTTATTTATGGTACTTTAATCAAAACCCAACTAAAACCTTTTGTGGTTTTTGTATATAAAATTATACCTGATAGAATTTTAATTCTTAGCAACCTTATTTTTAGTGAAGACACAGAAACAAAGCAGTCTCAAATCTTTTCTATGTGCCAATGTATGAAAACACATTTAATGTTTAAATATATTACCTTATGAAATTTAAGAAGTCAGGGGGTACTTGATTTTAAATTTAGCAGATGATGTATTAGCATTCTAACATTGTAAATTAATCAGATTTTTAAAGAAAATTTTTTCACAAACATTTCTGAAAATTGATCCCAATTACGTTAAATCTAATTTACTCATTTTTAACTGTAAAAACCAGGCTATCAAAAGTACAGTTAAAATCATTAGCCATCTTTTCCCTATTGAAGAAAAATCTTAGAAGCAATGGATATTACATTTTAGACATTTTATAGAAACCAACACTTTATAAATTGTCTGACTACCTAGAAAAAAAAAACTTGTTAGTGAATTTAAAGACATCTCTCATTTGTTTACTTAATTTAACTTGAACCTTTTTTTAAGTCACATTAACTAAAAGATATTTGAATCTTTTTATTTAAATTTATGAGCACTCATTTATCTATGTCAATTTTGATACCAGGTACATGATATATGGACACAAACACATGTAGGCACAACAATACAATACACAGGTGTGAACACACACACAAAACAAGACATGCATACATAAAACGCACATACATAAAACAATGATCTTGTAGCTTTTTGTAGGTATATCTCCACAGGGAGGAGGCAACACTACAGATGTTTAAAGTCTCTTTTAGATTTGACCTGTTAGAAATCAAAATAGAGCCTGTCAAACTTTTACATCATTACTTAAATACAGGGCAGGACTGCATAGTCGGAAATGCCAGGTGGAAAGTCCTACAGCCGTGATGAACACTGAATCAAAGGTTCAGGGGGCCACTTGTCCTCAATGGTTATCATATTTATTCCCAACACCACCATGTCTATGTCCCCTTTAGAATTTCGTAAAAGGAGATATTTTAATGTATTTGAGAGTCAGGCCTTGAAAAATTGACCTCTGAAAAGAGTGCAAAAACCTCTACAGTAGATAAAATAAGATTGATCAGAAAAATATATTAGTTTAGGCATGCAGGATCAAATGTGAATTCACCATAAAACCATGGACTTAAAAATATAGAATTTTTAAAAATGAGTTCTAAAAATAATACGGCTGTAATTACCTGGTAGAGGAGCATTAGGACTTTTTTACCAGATCAGTGTGTACCTGTTTTTCTCTATTTATATTTTGTTCTTTTTAGTCAAACAATGACAGTTGAATGAATTTGACATATTATACATACATGGAGTATAACTTTCCATTTCTGTAGTTGTTCATGATGTAGTGTTACACTGGTTACTTATATATAAACATAGGAAAGCTATGTCCAATTTATTCCACTGTCTTTCCTGTTTCCATCCCTCCTCCCTTTCCTTTGTTCCCCTTTTGACTCATCCAATGAACTATACCAGTTGCCTATAATGTTAGTGGGAAGCATAAGAAAGAAAGGCTGATATAAAACCAAAATATCTTGGTATTTGTTATGTCTAATCACACAATTAGTGAGATTACATTTAGTATACTGTATAAAATATCAATTGCTGTCCATTTTTGGGATATTAGTATTTTCTGTTAATAATACATAAGGAGACTGGACACATGCCCACAAGTCATAACAAAGGTTAGCAGTACAATCACTGGTTAGATCTATAAACAATTGGTAAAATTAACAAGATCCAAACCAGCAGTTAGACATTATAAATCCTTCGGAATGGCTCCTGATTTTATGGTCAAAATATTACTAACAAACCCTCTAGGAGTCATGAATTCATTGTGAGGATGCACTGGATCAAACCCGTGAGACCCTCCAGGACACGACTCAGACTGGAAAAGATCACGTCTTGCAGGAACTAAGTTAGAACAATCTAGACACTGAGGAAAAGTCCCCAGTTCTGAAGTGGTGGGATTAGGACAATAAGGAAATGGAGGGTACTTGACAGAGTCCTTATAACTGGAATTAGGAAACCCTATATTAATAATAGTTTGTATATATATATATATTTTTTATTCCAAGGACTGGAAACTATGGCAACAAGAGTGTCACCATAGGAATTCTTATATTTCTGGGACACATGTAAGCACCCAGTTTTTTGATGAATAGACACACAAATAGGAGTCTCAGCACTATATCCAGAATAAGTATAATTAAAGTAATGACAGGGAATAACATGAAGGTCAGACTGAATCAGTCCAGACATTTAAAGACTGTGAGAGCCTTGGAATCCTCAGGCAAAGACGTTCAAAGTAAAGAAGACTTATATAATGGAGGTCATTCCATTATTTCTCCCTGTGCTGTAGTGTATAGGGAGTAACTTGTTAAGAAGACAGGGTGGCCCTGGCATGATTCCATCCTGCATGTCTCTGCTCTAGGGCAGCAGCCTATTTTCCCTCTGCCTTCTATCCCACCTAAGTGCGTGCTACCACCCTGTGGAAGATTCAATGGATGTGGACATGAGCCCCTGGAGCCCCAGAACTATCCTTTTGGTACAAGCTAAAGGCTGACAAAGATTATTGCTTTAAAGTGGATAATGACAAAAATGAGCACCAGTTATCGTTAAGAATGGTCAGTTTAGAGGCTAGTGCAAAAGATGAGCTGCACCTTGTTGAAGCAGAGGCAATGAATTATGAAGACAGTCCAACTAAAGTAACACTGGCAACATGGAAAATGTCTGTACAGCCAACGGTCTCCCTTGGGGGCTTGAAATCACATCACCTGTGGCCTTAAGTTTGAAGTGCAGTTCAGGGCCTGTGCATATTAGTGAGCAGAACTTAGTAGTTGTGGAGGAAGATGCTGAGTCAGAAGGTGAAGAGGAGGAGGATGTAAAACTCTGAAGTGTATCTGGAAAGCAATCTGTCACTGGAGATGGTAGGAAGTTTCCTCAGAAAAAAAGTAAAACTTGTTGCTGATGAAGAAGACAATGATGATGAAGATGATGATGAGGAATATGAAGAAAAAGTTCCAGTGAAGAAATCTGTATGAGATACTCCAGCCAAAAATGCACAAAAATCAAACCGGAATGGAAAAGACTCAAAACCATCAACACCAAGATCAAAAGGTCAAGAGTCCTTCAAAAACAGGGAAAAAAATGCCTAAAAAACCAAAAGGACCTAGTTCTGTAGACGGCATTAAAGCAAACACACAAGCAACTGTAGAGAGAGGTGGTTCTCTTCCCAAAGTGGAAGCCAAACTCATCAATCATGTGAAGAATTGCTTCTGGATGACTGACCAGCAGGCCATGCAAAATCTCTGGCAGTAGAGGAAGTCTCTTTAAGAAAAACAGTTTAAACAGTCGGTTAGAATTTTCTGTCTTAATTCATTTCTGTAATAGTTGATATCTGATTGTCCAGTTTATAATGCAAAGTGAAAACTTTCCCTACTGTGTTTGATAAATGTTGCCCAGATTCATTTGCCAAGAATGTGTTGTCCAAAATGCCTGTTTAGTCTTTAAAGATGAAATTCTACCCTGACCTGGTTTTTAAGTATGTATGGAATGTTACGATAGGACATGTAGTAGTGGTGGTCACACATGGAACGGAGGGGAGACAAAAATATACATGTGAAATAAACTCAGTATTTTAATAAAGTAAAAAAAGAAAGAAAGAAAAAGGAAGCAGGGTGGCAGACTGCCAGAGCAGATAAGATAGCCAGCCATCTAGGTCCCACAACAGCTTGAATTTAAAAGTGACCCTTTTTTTCTTTTTCTTTGGTTTTAAACCAGTTTTGGATCTCTGTAAGTCTTGGAAGCCTTGCACACTCTGTGAGCTTGGTAAGCCTCTGCAGTTTACCGTTTCAATGCAAGCCTGGAAGAGACAGAGACCTGGCAGAAGCTAAGAAATAAGGAAAGCAGCTTGTCTGAGCTTGAGGGGCAAAACCTCATCAGTCTCCTGAGGTGTGTTTCCTTTGGAGATTCAGTCTCTTAAGGCACATTTCCTTTGGAGACCCAGAGCAAGTCTCATTGACAGAACTTTAAAACATCAGCAAGTTGATGACTTTTGATGGGTCGCCCTCAAGCTTTAAGTATTACTCTAAGCATTAGCACATAAAGGTTTCTCTTGAGAAACAGAATTTCTCATGTTTTACACCAGGACTGATATCCTGCTAACAACATGCACTCCTTACCTGCAACCTCTCGTTGCCTCAAAGTTTTGATAGTGATTTCTTCTAATGTCAGGATCTCAAAAAATATATGTGATTTCCAGAAGCATTCTGTGGGATCTGGTTTGAGTTCCCCTGTACCCTATGTTGGGTGCCAACTGCTGAGACCTGCACAGCATCAACAAAGGACCTTGAGTAGGGGCAACTGGAGATGGAGAAAACACAGAGACAAAGAAAACACATCCCCAGCCCTTTTTTCTATTTTATTAGAGACAGGGTCTTACTGAGTTGCTTAGGGCCTAAGTTGTTGATGCTGAGTTTGAATTCTCGATCCTCCGGCCTCAGCCTCCCGAGTGGCTGGTATTACAGGTCTGTGCCACTGTGCCCAACAGACACGTGATTTTCTAATCTTGAACCTGGACTTCCCTGAGGGAGGTGGGAACTAGGCACAGGAGGAGCCTAGAATAACTCAGCAGGGTTATGTAGGGCCAGCAAAGATGCCGAGGAGGATCAGCAAAAGTTTCTCACTGAGAAAAGGCAACAGAGGATAAGTATAGGAAACCCTTGCTTCCCTACCATCAGGGCCCCCACCAACTTGTTTCTCTCAAACGGCCATTAATACAAACACACCATCAGTCATGCCACCGCCTCATCAGAGCATTGGTGTTACTGGGACCCTTTCCTGACCTTCCTGCCCCTTAGCTCTACCAGTTCCATTTAAGAAAGACCTCACAAGCCAGTCTTTCCTCCATCACTACTGCCCCCTCCTCTGGACCAGGCCATCATCACTAGCAACCTGGTCTTCCTGGTCTCCATCTTCTTCACAATTCCAAACCACTGTACTGAACCTCTTTAAAAGTCTGCCTCCTCTACATTTGTATTCATGTTTGATTTTTGCAATAACCCACTGTGGGTCCTCTTATGGCCTTCATTTTATAAGGAAACTCAGGTGTGTGCCTTTGGCCCTGGCCACTCAGGAGGCTGACATGGAGAATGCTTGAGGTCAAGAGTTAAAGGCCAGCCTGGAAACACAGTGGGAGACTATGTCTCAAAAAAAAGAAATACAACCAACTACAATAACGAAAAGTGAGGGAACAGAAGAGCAGAAAAACAGGACCACTAAACAAAGGGTCCTAGAGGATTACAATTCTGACCACTGCTGATAACTCCACCCCACCAAGAGGCCACCACCAGGTGCCCAGCACTCAGAAGCGTTCTGATATGTGACACTCAGGAGGTGAGAGCTTCCTGAGTCCACCTCCAGGGGCAACCCAGCCCCCCCACATTGCCACCCCTCGGGCCCAGAGAGTAAGATTCCTTTCTTCTCCCACTGCAGAAGGGCCTGGTTTGGCAGATTTGGGCATGTGAGAGTCATCTCTGCTTGAGAGGACTGGCCAGGTGGGTCTTCAAGTGTGGCCACCTTGACTTGATTCACTGAACCACAAACACCTCACCCTCCTCTCCACCAAGATTTCTGTGTTCCATCATTGTTCTTTCCTTCAGAGCCCTACATCTACTCTTTCAGGAGCCTATTACCCAGGTACGTGAAGACAGTAGCAGAAGAACTAGTGCAGTTGTCCATAAATGAGAATAATATACTTGGCAAGTTACTGACTTGAGCATAGCCTTTGGAATTTTTTGAGAGATGACATGAAAGACTACTGAAATATATATGGGAAGAATAAGTACAATGAAGATGTAACTTTCTCCCAAATTTGTAAATTTAATGCACTTCTAATGAAAACCACTTGGAAATACTGTTGGGATAATCACACAGAATTATTCTAATTGTCATCTGGAAGTTAACAACTGGTAACTAGCTTAGATAATTCTGACTGAAGCTAGTGTGGTGGCAGGAGCAGCCTTTGCCATCTGCTCTGGATGTTACCGAGGTGCAAAGCAACTTGCTCGGAGGTGCCTCTTGCTCCACCATATTTTCCTGCTGCATTCCCTGAGGATTCCCTGGCTGAGGTTTCCACATTTTTCTGCATTCCTACATGAAACAATAATGTTAAAATAATGAAAAGTTATAAGCAACAACAAAAAAAGAGTTGTGAGGAAGTGCTAGGGATTGAACCAGAACGTGCATGCAAAGCATGCAATCTACCACTGAGCCACCCCCGCCCCAAATAAATAAGTCAAATTGCAAAAAGTAAACTAAAATGGCTCTGTTAATAATTGTCCTGAACTCAGGATGGAGTAAAATCACTGCTAAAATCACTGGGAAAAAAGTCACAGTTTAATACCCTTCATCAGAGGGTAAAGCTTCACATCAAGATAACAGGAACCCTGCAGGTGGGTGGCACACACCTATAATCCCAGCAAAAATCAGCAGGCTGGAGCAGGATGGAAAGTTCAAGGCCAGCCTGGACAATTTAGCGAGACTCTGCCTCAAAATAAAAATAAATAAATAAAAAGGGCTGGGCTGTGGCTCTGTGGTAGCGCATCCCTGGGTTCAATCCCCAGAACTACTAAAAAAAATACGTGAACCCCCAAAACAATGAGAAAAGTCCAACACGGTAGAGCAGCCCAGCAGGAACACCTGGACCACAGGCTGCACACGCGGACCCTGGGGCTCAGCCTCAGTTAGGTGAGCCCTGGGTGGGAGGAGACCCGGTGGGAGGAAGGTGCTGGAACCCAGGGCGGCACAAAGGCTGCCAAGTCACCACAGGAATGTTTCTTCCACCTGCAGCAACAGGGAACCTCGTGCGCACTCACCTGCCTCCGCCTCCCCCGCTGCGACTCCGCGGCACATGTCGCGTCCAGAGCCAGCACAGGTCGCCTGCACGCACGGGGACACACGTGAGGGCTGTACCCAGCTGCCCTGTCCCCCACACCACCAATTCCAGTCCTCCTCCGGTAGAGTGAAACGTCGGCCTGTGAAAGGAGGAGGCGCCCCTTTCTGTTCTATGTTCCTAGGGCAGAAGGGGGACCGACAATGGAATGAGCATGTGACAGATTTCTGCCGGCACAGGAAAAGTAATTTCTAAAAATTCTAACTGGTTGCCAAATAATATGTAATGCAACTGTTTATTCAAAAAAATAAAAAGATGCTAAAGCCAAACCAGGCATACAGGGGTGCAAAAACAATCCACGATGAGCAAAGAAATGACGAAGAAACCCTCCGCGGCCAGCACACCCGTTTGGAGCCGGCATCAGGACGGCGCCAGGGGCCATTCCCGAGTCCCGGAAGACCTGAGCGCCGACCTGGGGTCCTACTCATCGCGGGTTTAGTTTCGGGACTTCTGACTTGTCGAAAGGACTGCATCGAAGTGTCATCTGTCCTGACTGCCGAGTTGTCCCCTTAATTCTGCGCCCCGGACACGCGCCTGCGCCTCGCCCGGTCTGCAGCCTGCCCGCGAGGCCGCTAGAGGCCAGAAGCCAGATTCCGAGGCGGGCAGCGGCCACCGCGGGGGAGGCCACCGGGCGGTTCGGCTTCTGCCCACAGAGGCGCGCGGTCCTATGAGGGTGTCGAGCGGCGAGGCAGGAAAGCTAAAGGCCAGCCTTTCTCAGTCCCCACGACGGCGGAAGCCAGGTCGGCGGTTTCCTTCCCGCTCTTTCGCGCCCTCGCTCCGGGCCAATCACAGCGCCGCCCTGTTCGAGTCGACCAATAGCAGGGCAAGTTGCCAAGCGGTGGGCGGGCCGCCGGCGGCCGTTACCCAACAGGCACCGCGGCTGCGCCCCTCCGGCACTCCCTGTGAAGCCGCAGCCGGGAGCGGACGCCGCACGTGTGGCGGCGACGGCTGGGCTGCAGGTGCGACGGGCCTGGGCGCGGGCCGGGGTCGTCGGGCGTTCGCGCCGTGGGGGCGGGCTGCGAGGGGCGGACGGGGACGTCCGCGTCGGTGGCTCCCGAGAGGCAGAGGCGGACGCGGATGCGCGGCCTGCGGGGAACCGCCGCGTCAGGAGAGGCGGCAGGTAGGCGGCCCGCCGGGGAACGGGACTCTGCGGGCTGCCCGCGAGCAGAAGCGGGATGGGCGGCCTGGCGGTGCCGCGGGTGGTCCTGGGCGAGTTGGCCGAGGGGCGCGAAGGCGGCACCGGAGCGGAATCGCGGGCTCGGCCGCCCAAGGAAGCGCCGGCGGGACGAGGCGTATGCTCAGATGCGGAGCCGTGTTTCCCGCCGAAGGTGCTAGAACGTGCCCGGGTCTGGGCCGAGACACCCGTGCTTCACACTCGGCATTCCCGCGTCGCCCCTGGGCAGGTCCGGAGAGTTTAGTCCTCCGTGGGTGAGGACGCCCGCGACGTCGCCTTTACTGATACAACACGATTAGCCTTTGCAAGTTGGACAGGGGAAAACCCGCCCGTTCTCATTTGCATCCTGGTAGTACTAAGGTGTTGGTTTTGGTGTTTGGTACCCGGGATCGAACTCAGACGCACTTAGCCACTGAGCAACATCCCCAGACCTTTGTATATTTTATTTTAGAGACAGGGTCTGGCAGGGTTGCTGAGGCTGGCTTTGAACTCGCAGTGCTCCTGCCTTAGCCTCCTGACCTGCTGGAATTACAGCGGGCTCTGGCACGCCCAGCCCATTCATCTTTTAGCATGTAGCTGTGTGGTTTTGTTTTTGTTTTTTGCTGTAATGAGAAACAAGCCCAGGACCTCGAGCATACAAGACAAGGACTCTGCCACTAAGCTACATCTCCAGCCATTTGTTTTTAAAATTCATTTCAGTTCATTCTTACACCGGGAATTGAACTCAGGCTCTTGCACATGGTAGGCAAGCGCTGTTGTACTGAGCAGCATCCCCAGACCTTTTTATTTTCAAGACAAGATTTCACTAAATTGCCCAAGATGACCTCAGACTTGTAATCTTCCTGCCTCAGTTACTAGAATAGCAGAGATTACAGGCCTGACCATGGCATCAGACATCCCTTGATGACAGGAATGTGTTCTAAGAAATGCGTTGTCAGTTTCATCATTTGAACATAATTGAGTATATTTATACAGCCACATTAGTAGGTGATATCTTAGAAACTAACAAGTTACGTGGTTTGTTGTTAACCAAAATGTTATTATGTAGCACATGACTAGGATTCTTAAAATCATATGATTTGCCCTTTCCTAATGCGTGTATGTTTTTCTTTGGATATATTTTAATTTTCAGTAGTACTTTATGCATTACGTCTATTACCCTCTTGTCTAAAATTATTTTTTCTTAGTTCATTTTGTTCATGGTTTTAATTATTTTTAAATTCTCTGTTTACTGCCCCCCCACATATATCTTAATTATTTCTTTTCCTTTACAGAAAAAAAAATATGGATCAATTATGTGTACTCATTTTGTCCAGTTCTGTTTCTTGTTAATCTCCTTACTCCAAACAGGCTTTCATCTCCATCATTTGACGGAATCACTTTTGTAGATTATAAATGACCTCTGTGTTGCCAGATTCAGTTCAGAGTGCGCCCTCATCTCATTGTTTTAAATATCCCCACCGTCTTCAAACAGCCTTTCCATGTCTTGTCTTCTAGCTCACCGTATCTGTTCCTACTGGTCTTTCTCCTGCCATGTATATTGTTCTTTCTCAGTATCCTTTGTTCTTTTTTTCAGCTTTTTTCAACTGGAATGCCACAGCACCTAATTCTTGGGTCTCTATTTCTTTTTCAATTAGCAGATGATTACATTCAGGCTCATAGATTTAAATCTCTATTTTGATGACTCCCAAATATATCATTAGATTGGTATTATCCAGAAGAAACAATACAAACAGTGTGTGTGATTTTAAAATTTTTAGTAGACACATTAACAAAGGAAAAATATATAGGTAAAGCTAGTTTTAGTGTTTCATTTAACCCAATGTATGAAATTATTATTTCAGCATGTATTCAGATAAAATGTTAATGAGATGTTTCTTTTCATATTGTTTTCAAAATCTTACAGCACATCTCAATTCAGGTTTGCCAGTTTCAAAAAGTACTCATTAACTGCCAGATGTTAATGGACAGTTCAGCTTTAGATAACCTCAGTGATCTCCAGACCTCTATCTCCATTTCAAAGTCTAACAGATATGTCAGAATTCATGTGTAAAGCTCTTACGAGGTATTCTTGATTCTGTTTTCTCACAGTTCCTATCCATTCCAACAAGACAAATCCTCCGTCCTAACTTTAGTAGATCAGGGATCTAATCACTCAATCTCTGCTGCAGTCACTGTGATTCCAGCTATCACCAGGTATCTGCATGGCTCTTTCCCTCTGTTTCTTCAGTTTTTTCCAAGTCTCACCTTATCAGAGAAGTGTTCCTTGGCTACCATATTTAAAGTGCACATCCCTCTTCCATGCACTTGAAATATGTACCCTGGTAAATCAGGGTAAGGATTGCACTTGAAATATGTTCCCTGGTAAATCTCATCCCTTGCATGCTTTACTTTTCTCTATTGCTTTGTCATCATCTAACATACTGTATGTTTTACTTACTAATTTGTTTCTTGTGTCCTGCCTTAAGAATGTGAGTGTCGGAGCTGGGATTGTAACTCAGTGGTGGAGCACTTGCCTCGCACGTGTGAGGCACTGAGTTCATTCCTCAGTACCACATAAAAATAAATATATTGTGCCCGTCTACAACTAAAAAATATTTTTTAAAGAAAATGTGTCATAGGGCAAAATTTATTTCGCTATTCACTAGTTCAACCTGGTACTTGGTGGGCATTCAGAGACACTGAGAGAGATTGTTGTGGAAAAAAAAAAATCGGTGTGTGTGGTAATCTCAAATTTTCAAAAAAGTACCTCTTTATCTCTTGTTAAGGTACTCCTTTTCTTGGCCTAAATCTTTTTAAAAAATGGATTCTCACTGTATTACTAGGCTTACCCCAACCTCCTGGGCTCATGTGATACTCCTACCTTAGCCTCCCCAATGACTGGGATTACAGGTGTGTAATGCCACGATTCCTGGCAAGGTGCTCTTTTTTAGTTGCTGATTTTTGTTTCAGTTCTTATATTTGTCTGATATTTATCTCCTTTTGTTCATCTTTTCAGAGAATAGGTCTTGATTATAATTATTTTTACTATTGTTAAATTGTTTCTGCTTTTCTCCTAAATCTATCATCAACCTTTTTGGTTTATCTTTAGTTCTTTTCTGAAATCTTTTTTTAAATATTTTTTTAGATGTGGATGGACACAAAACCTTTATTTATTTATTTATTTTTGATACTGGGGATTGAACCCAGGGGCACTCCACCACGGAGCCACATCCCCAGCCCTATTTTGTATTTTGTGTAGAGACAGGGTCTCACTGAGTTGCTTAGAGCCTCGCTAAGTTTCTGAGGCTGGCTTTGAACTCGCGATCCTCCTGCCTCAACCTCCCAAGTGCTGGGATTACAGGTGTGCGCCACCGCACCTGGTTATTTTATTTATTTTTATGTGGTACTGATGACTGAACTCAGTGCCTCACACATGCTAGCCAAGTGCTCTTCCCATTGAGCCACAACCCCAGTCCCTCTTCTGGATTCTTGAGAGTACTGCTTAAGTTCATTTATTTCCAGTTTCATTTAATAATAAACATGTAAAGCTCTGACTATTTTTTTGCTTATAACTTTGACTGTGTCCAATGGGTTTTGGTGTCTATATTCTTATTGTAAGGTTTCTTCAACTATAAAAGTCTACAATGCTTATTAAGTGGCAAAGTTAGGATTCAAAGTTAGACAGTCTCTGTGGAGATCTGCTTTATATTCTTATTGTAGAACATAGTAAACTTAGAAGATTTTTTTCAGGATCATTGAAATAATTCATAAAAGTAGTTCTTAATTAGAATAAAATCAATTCTTCCCCCTGCCAAACTTATTGGATTCTGTTGAAGACACTTGACAGAGTGTGGACAAGGAAGACAAGTGGGAGCCTGAGGCTCAAAATGATTTTGTGATTTGGTTAGACATTTCTTCTGCTGGCCTCCTCGTGTGCATTTAGGTATCTTGGTTTCTCTACTAGTGACCAGTTTGTACTTCCTCATGTGTCACTGAGTTCAGAGTCACTTCTTGCCACACATCCCACATGGGCGAGGGAAAGGGTTCCTTTAGGAGGGATGGATTGCCTGCGAAATAAAAACTGAAATTTATTTATCAGAAGACAGAATGAACTTAAAGGCAGGAGCATGACCAATTGAGCCATCTGGCTCTACCAAAGGAAGGGGCCCAAGTTTCGTTTATTTATAGCAGTACAGATCAAAAGAGGACCAATAGGAACATCTAAAGAAAAACAGGATAGGGGGTGGAGTTAAGGAAGCCATTTGGCTCTAGCCATTCATTCTCACATCCAGGGCTTGCATTCAAATTTCAGCAGTGAACCAACACAGGATAACCACATGACTTAGGCAGTTCCTGAGGCCAGATCCTCCTGTCTAATAGCTCAACCAAGCTTGGTTCGCATACAAGCCATGGGTGGCTCCCCAAAGTCGCTGTCATTAACTTTTAAAAACTTTATTGAGGTATGTTTTAGCCATTTCAATGACTTTTAGTAACTTAAACAGAGTGGTGTATCATCACACATAAATCATTTTTAGAACATTTTCATTCCTCCAGTAAGATCCTTTATGTCCATTTATAGTTAGTCCCAACCTCACCTCCAACTCAAGCCAGCCACTAATCTGCTTTGTCCCTCTAAATTTGTATTTTCTGGATATTTCACTTAAATGGAATCATACAATATATGGTCTCTCATGCCCGCTGCTTTGATTTAGCAAAATGTTTTTGAGATTAATACATGAAATAGCATGTGTTGGTAGTTTGATCCTTTTAATTCCTGGAAGATATTCTATTGTGTGAATGTACCAAGCTTGTTTTAGTTAGCTTTTCCACTGCTCTGACCAAAAGACCTGACAAGAACAATTTTGAAGAAGAAAAAGTTTATTTGGGAGCTCACAGTTTTAGAGTTCTCAGTGCATAGATGGCTGATTCCTTGAGTCCTGAGGTGAGGCAGAACTTCATAGCAAAAGTGTGTGGCAGAGGAAAGCAGCTGGAGACAAGAAGCACAGAAAGAGCCAGGAAGCACAGAAAGAGCCGCCTTCTCAGGGACAAAATATAAACCCCAAGGGCAAGTTCCCATCAACACAGTTCCTCCAGCCACACCCTACTTGCCTACAGTTATCACCCAGTTTATCCCTATCCTGGGGTTAATGATGCTCATTAGGTTAAAAATAATAGCCCAATCATTTCACCTGTAAACTTTCTTGCATTGTCTTACAGGAGTTCTGGGGGACACCTAATATCTAAACCATAACAACCATGCATTGACTTTTAACAAGTGTATGATTTATTTTGGAAGCATTTTTTATCTAGGTTTGACATAAATGACATCATAGTCTTTAAGACTTTTTGATCATGATTTTTTTGATAACCTAATGTTCCTTGGAAATTTTATGATACTGTCTTGTCTGTTTTTTATGTGGCTATTCACACTTTAAAGAAAATTATTCAATCATTCTAACAGTTTCATTGTTTATTAATCCTCTGAATTAGAATCTTTGACTATAGCTGCTACTTTGTTAAATTTTTCCTGTATTTCTCATAGTTTTTTAAAATTATATTTCTTCTGAGTATTTTGATAATTTAACACTTATATCTCTTTTAGAATATACATCCTTAATGATGCAGGCCACTACCCTGATGGAGACAGCTTCCAGCCAAGTCTACCACAATAGTGGAGGAAGCCTCAAAAAAGGTGAGGGTCTAGGCCAGTGGTCTTTTTGGGTGGAAAGGGTGTTAAGTGTGATTGTACTAGATAGCTCCCCTCCATTGTGGCTGCTTTCTAAACCTTTCTCCAATAAGTTGTTTCTAACTTGGCAAATTCTGTCAGGTGATTTGGTGGGTGTGGGAAGTCCAAGAAGGACTTTTCAGGAAAACAGGATTTATGGAAGATCAGGTGACTGGGAAGGGAAGGTTTTTGTTCTGTCCGGCTTTCAAAATTGCTAATGGGTGTAGTTGCTTCAGAGTCGTACATAGAACGTGGGTAAGTTGACTTCTGCTGCCCCAAAAGCTGTATATCTTTTGTTTTCCCACAAACCTGAAATTTCTTTTTCTGATATAATGGTAGAAAAGAAAATAAGAAATAGCAAGAGCATAAACAGTGAAAATATCTGGGCTGCAGTTGTAGCTCAGTGTTAGAGCATTTGCCCAGCATGTGTGATCCTCAGCACCACATAAAATAAATAAATAAAGGTTTACAAAAGTTCAAAGAAATAATCTATACCTTTTAAAAAAGTGAAATAACCAAACTTTATGTGATTATGAATATATGTGGTGTAAATAAAGAAGTGATATTCTAGATTTAAAAAATCTCATCCTACATTGTTCATGAGACACACTTAGAAAAGAAAGATTTAAAATAACAGGAAAAACAAGAACAAATGAACTTAAAAATTTGAGGTGATAAAATTAATAAGAGTATAACCCATGTGTACCACATTGTAAGAAGGTAAAGGAATCATTTTAAAGTGATAGTTACATTATTAAATGAAGATATCTGTCATGAATGCTAGTGGAACAAACAGTACACTCATATTCATATATTAAATGCTGAAAACCTAGGGAAAGGCTGCTAGACATTAGATGGGATAACAGTTCCTTGTCTTCCCTTGTAAATCTAGTATGCTATTTCATGCAGTTCAAAATTTGATCTGGAGAAGAGAATGTAGAATAAATACTAAAAATAAAGTAGGTTGTAAATTGGTGCAGCCACTCTGGAAAGCAGTATGGAGATTCCTCAGAAAACTTGAAATGGACCCACCATTTGACCCAGATATCCCAGTCCTCAATTTACCCAAAGGATTTAAAATCAGCATACTACACTAATGCAGTCACATCAATGTTTATAGCAGCTTAATTCACAATCGCTAGATTGTGGAACCAACTTAGATGCCCTTCAATAGACGAATGGATAAAGAAACTGTGGCATATATACACAATGGAATATTATTTGGCCATAAAGAAGAATAAAATTATGGCATTTGCAGTAAATGGATGGACTTGAGAATATCATGCTAAGTGAAATAAGCCAAGCCCAAAAAACCAAAGGCCAAATATTTTCTCTGATAAGTGGATGATGATACATGACAGTGTGGGTAAGAGAAGAATGGAGGAACTTTGGATTGTTTAGAGGGGAAATGAGGGGAGGGGAGGGGACTGGGAAAGGAAAGCTAGTGGAATGAGACAAACATCATTACCCTGTATACAGTGAATCAAAATGCAGTCTATAAAAATAAAAATAAGGAAATTTTTTAAAAAGTAGGAAATTTAACTTAGCAGATTTTATAATAATTAAATGGTATGATATTGTTGTAATAAAAAAGAAAACATAACCTGTTATAAAAATACCTATTATGCTCTAATAGTTAAAATAGTATGTAACTGTTGAGCCAAAGGAAAAAAAAAAGACTAATAAATCTTAGAGTAATGTTGAAGAACATTGTGGATGATTGGTGAGTCATGAAATCAGCTTAGTAATTGTGATTAGCCTTTATTTTTCAATGAAAGGAAACAATACAAGAATGCATTAAACAGAGTAATTATTTTGTAAAATTTTTGTTTGACACGTGTGTGTGTGTATGTGTTAGATCATGATAAAAATGTGCTTTCAGTTGTCTAAGTGAAAAAAAAAATGGAAAATTGCTGATCTTTCTTTTCATCTTGCCATCACTTCTAATCAGATACCAAGTCAAGTTGCTTGTGAAACTTTTTTTTTGGAATCGGGGATTGAACTCAGGGGTGCTTAACCACTGAAGCACATCCCCAGCCCTATTTTGTATCTTATTTAGAGACAGGGTCTCACTGAGTTGCTTAGGGCCTCACTAAGTTGCTGAGGCTGGCTTTGAACTCGAGATCCTCTTGCCTCAGCCTCCCTAGTCACTGGGATTACAGGCGTTCACCACACGCCCTGTAACTTTTATACCAGTCACTTCTGCACTCTTGGTCTACCTGCCTTTGCTTTTCTCCCTCAAGCTTCATTCCTTCTGTTGCTGGAAATGTCTTCAACTCTGTTCTAGTCACATAACTACCCTTTTAAAATGCTTTCAGTGATCTTTCTTTGCCTTAGAGCCAAAAATTCACTCAACACAACATGAAAGGATTCTGTTCACAGTCCTATAACACCCAAAGAACTCTGCACCCAGGCCAGCTAGCTTCCAATTTCAAGAAAAATGCCATGTTCTTTTACACAGCAAACTGTAATCACTGTTGGATTTGCCTAAAATTATTTTGTCTATATACTTTTTTTTTTGGTACAGGGTTTGAACCCAGCCACATCCCCAGCCCTTTTATTTTTTATTTTGAGGTAGGGTTTCATTAAGTTGCTTAAGACCTCACCAAATTGCTGAGGCTGTCCTTGAACTTAGGGTCCTCCTTTCTCAGCTTCCTGAGTCACCAAGATTACAGTTTTGTGCCACCACACCCTACCCAAAACAGTTTTAAAATATAAAGTTTTCTGTGGAGTCCTTTCTTTTCAAATGTATCTGCTCTGTTAATTCTTATCAGTAGTTTTAACTATTGCATTTTTATATGCTTATCTGTAACCCTTATGAAAGCCAATCAGTATGGGAACAGCACCTCTTTCTGCTTTTCTTCTTATAAGATGCTCAGGACTGGTACCAGGAGCCACCCAAACATTTATTAAATAATTTTATGAGAGAAAAGTTTTTAATTAGATTTGTCCACAAACAGTGGCCGCCCTGTAAATAGAAAACTCCTTGCTAATTAAAGAATTCAAGGAGAATCATGGCTACTCTCTTGGCTTGAGTTGTCTTAACAAAATACCCAAGTGACAGAAATGTAATCTCTCATAGTTTTGAGTGCTAAAAGTCTGAGATCACAGTGCCAGCATGGTCAGCTTCTGATCAGGCATCTCTTCCTGGCTTGAAGATGACGGTATTCTTACAGTGTTCTAATGTGCTGTATGTTCTTACATGAAAGAAAGAGGAGATAAATTCTCTGGTGTCTCTTAAAAGGGCAGTAATTCTATCATGAGGGTACTGCCCTCATCTAACTCTGATTACCTCCAAAGGTCCCATTTTCGAATACCACCACATTTGGGGATTGGAGTTCAGTTTGTATTGACTTCCATAAGACTTATTTGTCATGGATAATATAAATGGTATTCCTGCTTTGTGAAGACTTTGGACCAAATCACATCTAAAATTTTTTCTAGTGTTTAGATTCTGTAATGTTGCTGTTAACATTTTGTTCTTTTTTGACAGATATATCTTCTAATTCTAAGAAAGAAAATGCATTATTTTCTTCCAATGTTTGTAATAAAGTCAAATCTACTCTTCCTGATGATGAGTGGAATACACTAAAGCAAGGAACTAACAAAGAAATCAGCAGTATCGACAAAACAGATTTATTGGAGCCATATTTTTCAGCAAGTCAAGACACCAATATAGAGAGTACTCACTCCCAGTCAAGTGAGTTTGAAGACAGTATTGACTATGCTTTTCTGAATGAGACATACTCTATACATTATTCAGAGTCAAAGCTAAATGAAAATCTTGCTCTTTTAAATTCAGAGTTAGATCCTGAAAAGCAAAAAAGAGAAGAGATATTTTTTGATATTTTGGAGCATCAAGGTAAGAAGACTGTTGGCTTGGAAAACATCTCCAAGATTTCAGATGATGACTACAAAGAAACTGCTGAAAATATGCAAAAGTATGATATAGACGAAGACTCACAGCAGGAATATCATAGCGCAGAAGAACAAGAATATATAAGTAACCATTTATCTTTTGATGGAGCCAAAACATTAAGTATATCTAATCTGGAAGTTGTTGAATTAAGAAATTCAGGGTATGAAGTTAAATGTGTTAGCAATATAGAAGATAATCATGTTAAGTTGGAAAGTAGTTCTATTATTTCTTTGGATTCACTTAATGTTTTTGCACAAGAATATTCACCTCATGTCTCTAAATTTCAGAATTCTGTCATGATAAAAGAAAATCATGAACCAAAGCATGAAAAGTGGAAGGAACAAGAGACTAGTTTAATGTACCACACAGTGTTCGATGATATTGTACAAAGAAGCAATTCTCTTGGAAACCAAGAATCTCAATCTAAGAGTGGTTTCTCAAATCCTCAAAATACACTCAAAACTAAGATATATACTGAAAAAATGAAATCTCAAATAACTGAAAGTAAAGATTTTTGTGGAAATACAATTATCGAGAACAAAGTTTCGCAGCATCTTGAAAATCCTACCATGTTACCTCAGAACAAAACTTTAGAGTCATTACTCCAATCCTGTAAAGGTTGCCAGACTTCCTGGGCCTCTGTTTTTGATGATTCAGTCATTTCTGCCTGTGGATATTCACATTATAAAAGCCTACAAAGTACGCCTGACCCAGCCTTGGGTTTCTCTGTTACACTACCAAGGATTGCAGTCCGAGATAATCAGGCAGTGGAAAAGGATAGCTGCTCCCTAAAAGTTATTAACAGCAGTACCACAAATAAAATTTGCTCTCATGATAGGAAAGGAATATGTTCTAAATCAGTGACAGATGCAGCAAGTAGTACAGTCAGAGTTAATCAGACAGTGGATGTGAGCACTGATTTTAGGGCTTGTTTCACAACCAGCAGGGCAACAAGTGCAAGATCTCCTGTGGTGTCCACGTCAAGCAACACAGAGATAACAATGATGAATAAGCAGCGGCCTGGATGGCAGAGTGGAAAACAAGCCAGTGTAGCTTGTAATACCGACTGGTCCTGCAGTCAGGACGGTGTAGACCCACAGGTGGTTTTGACAAAAGGATCAGGAAGATCTGTCTCAGTTGACAGTTTAAAACCAAATGGAAATTTCCTAAATAAGGTAAAATCAGTATAACTAATTATAAGTTTTATTTTACTTTAAATTTTACCTTATAAAGCACATGCTAATATTAATGTTTGTGATTCACTGTGTTACAGTGAGGCCTTTGTAAAAAATGTGAGGGGAATATGTAGATAGATTGCCTCCAGCTCTATCCTCTGGGGTAGCTATTGCCACAGAGAGCTTTCGAAGTTTAGTTTTATTTTACATTTTACCAGTTTGGAACTCTAGATATAACATGAGTTGTTTGTCATATTTTTACAATTTAATTTTAAGTTCTTTTTTAGGATTCCCTGGAATTAAGAAAAACTTTGGATATCATAGACTTAAAGAAACATCCTGAGAGGTAGGTTGGATGTATTAACTTACAGACTTACATGAGAAAAGTCTAAAATAGTTTTCCTTTCTGTTTAGCATCCTTAACCAAATAGAATTATATCTAAAAGGGACTTTAAGAAATTACCTGCCTCAGCAGTTTGTCTTCCAGTAAATAATGTTGAAACAGTATGAGATATTAAAGCTCTTAATGAGATTTTAGTAATCTTATGGCTTATGTTTCCTTATTCAAACCAAATCCATATTGATTTAATTTTGTTTTTTTAATTCCTCTAAACAGATAGCACTTTTTTGAATCAAATGTCATACATTTAAAGAAGTTAATAGCTATACTCACTGAAATATTTTAATCTTAATTTATCGTATAATTACTGTGCAGTTACTACTTACGTTTCAAAACACAATGGAGAACCAGGAAGTGAGATGGGAGAGAAAAAAGAAAAAAAAACCAAATTAGTTACCATGCTCTGAAGTAATTTAATGTTTCCCTCATCCATTCTTCATTTTTTTAATGAGTTTAATTTTGTATCTCAGCTCATAAAATTAAATACAAGAATTGGCTTGCAGAATAGCTGGATGTGGCAGCTAGTAAAAGAAAACTTTTAAGAACTTTCAGTGTTCAAAAAACTGTAGTGTAGTGACTTGGAACTTTTTGGTTTGATGTCACAGTAGACTATTTGCCTTATATTAACAATTCTTAATTGCTAAGAAAAATGTACATTGTATTTATTTTCTATTAAAGAAATAGATTTAAGAACAGTTTCAATCCAGAACACTCATAACTTAAAAATCTTGGCCAAAACTGGATTTAGGTTGGGGGAGGATGAAAAAAAATCCATTGATTCTGGGTAAGTGAAGTCATAGTCTTAGGTTGGAATCCTTTTTTGGTAAAAGAAAGTAAAAATTTGCAAATTGTTTACTTCCTTGACTCTTAGAATATATTTAGCTTTGACTCTTTTTAAAAAAAAATTTTTGTAGTTGTAGGTGGACATTTTTATTTTTATCTATTTCTATGTGTGCTGAGGATTGAACCCAGCATCTCATGTGCTAGGCAAAGCATTCTATCGCTGAGCCATAACCCTAACCCTAACTTTGACTCTTGACATCCTTACTTTTGTTCCTATAGCCTCTCTGTCTCTAGTAGGAATTATTTAAAACTAGACAAGGAAATGTAAAAAAATTAAAATTTGTAGAGGCATAGAATTACTGTAGAAAAATGGAATCTTATCTGGTTCTATCTTTTATTTTAAAGGGAATTTCAACTTTCTAAAGAGATGGAGAAGAATCTGCCATCACAGTGCTGTCAGAATATCATGCAGAGAGCCATGAAAGCAGAGATGCACCTTTTAAGTGTGCACTACCAGATGTGTCACCACCATTGTTGTGATATTTACAAACTTGTAATGGAAAATAGAGAAGGATTAAATAGGTGTTTATTAATTTTAAGTTTGTATTTTCTTAGAAATCTATCACTAGCTTTAAGTTTATTCTAGAAAATTTATTTTTCTTTTTTTGTTGTTTTTTTCTTTTTTATTTTGAGATCTGAGAGTCTTTTGCTAAGTCGTTGAGGCTGGCTTTGAACTTGTGATCCTCCTGCCTCAGCCTCCTGAGCCACATATGAATTTTACACTATTAGAAGCTGAATATTTCCAAATCCCCATATTCTTGAGCTATTTTTTTTTAAACAGGATGCATTATATTCCTTAGAAACAATTTCCCTCTTTCAATTCTTACTTTTTGGTTTTATTAGGCAGATGCAAAACAATCTTTAGCCTAAGGCTAACTTCCCCACTACTGAGGCAACAACTTTCTCAGGACTCTGTCTCCCTTTTTTCTTTTTTTTTTTTTTAATTATTATTTTTTATTCACACAGTTCATATAATCTTACATATACATAGGGTAATACTGTCTACTGTTTTTCCTTCCCCCCATCCCCTCCTGTCCCATTTTCCTCCACACCGTCCATACTTCCTCCATTCTTTCCTATCCCCCCCATAACCTCCCCCCC
>JAJEJO010002971.1:273041-287768 GCA_020662805.1 Glaucomys volans
CGCCACCCATTTACCAGCAGATGCCATAGTTTTATTCTTTTTTGTGGCTGAGTAATATTCCATTGTATATATATACCTCAGTTTCTTTATCTTTATTTTTTATTTTTGAAGGGCAAAACAAGGGGTAGATTGTAACTGGGTTTATTAGCTGTCTTAGAGGTAACAGGCATTTAAAAATAATACCTTTGAATTTTATGGAGAGGCAACAGTGCATTGTTAGAATGATGAGTCAAAGGAAAAGAGATTCAGTGTTTCTTTATGAACTCCCAAGTAGGATGCAGTCAGTGAGAGGGTTTTATATGATATTCTACTGCATTCTCTAGCTTACCCATCAATGGTTGCTTGTACTGACTCTAGAAAAAAACACATGTAGCCAGGTGTGTTGGTGAACACCTGTAATCCCAGCAACTTTTAAGAGGCTGAGGCAGGAGGATCACAAGTTCAAAGCCAGCCTCCACAACTTAGCAAGACTCTAATAAGCTTAACAAGACCCTGTCTCAAAAAATGAAAACAGCTGGGATGTGACTCTGTGGTTAAGTGTCCCTGGGTTCAATCTCTGATTAAAAAGAAAAAACATTTATTGCCATTCATTTTCTTTTACTTAACAGTTAAAATTTTAAAATCTAGTAGAGTTAGAGCTAAGTGAATAATATTAGTGTTAAATGGATGACTTGGGCCTAAATAATTTATTTTTTGAACTTACCTTTAAACAGGAATTTACCAAGTAATTCTGCTAAGAAAGAATTAGGGTCAGCACTACTCTCTGTTCTGGGAGACTTAAAAGTTAGATATATGAATTTGAAAGAAAAAATACACAAGGGCATACTACTGGAAGAGCTGCCCCCACTGTCAGTAGAATCCAAATTATTGTCTGCCTTCTCTACTTTTGCTTCCAGGGTATGTATATATGTTTTAAGAATAAAAATTGTACTTCGTTTAGACAATAAACATTTAAAAGTTTTTTTTTCTCCTCTTTCCTACTTCCAGCTGATAAAAGAAGAGTCACATGAGTAAGTTATAATTCACCTAATTTAGAATTTATTTGATCTTATAACTGCTTAATTCAGTTAACTTGAGCTTCTCTGTTTTGGTCCCCATTTGGAACATGGATAAATCCTTTAATGAAATGCGTATCTGTTTAGCTTTTCAGGAGCAGATTCTGAACTAGATAAGCAAAGTGCACCTGATGTTGATGTTTCTCCAGCCCTAAAAAAGATACTCTCTCAAGTGAGTTTAATTTAAAGTTCATCAAGATAGACCTTTTAATTTTATGGCCTAAGTAAACTGTAACTTTCAGAAACCCTCATATTCTACTTTTTGTTCAACCTACTTACTTTGTCTACTACCATTTGAGTCATGTAACCTTCTAGAAGGAACATAATGTTGTATTTAGGTCCAGTCCTAACCAGGATGTCAACAACCTCTGGTGAGTAGGGTGACTGTGTAATTTATTATCAAACGTGGGAGTTTTTTTTTTTTTTAACATAATACTGGGGATTGAACAGGGCCTTGCAATTGGTAGACAAGTGCTCTACCCTTGAGTTCTATCTAGCCCTTTTTGTTTTATTTTGAGACAATATAGTTGCCCAGGCTGGTCTTGAACTTTGATCTGACTGCCTCTTGAATAGCTTGAATTTCAGGCATGTGCCACTACACCTAGCTTCAACCCTAGAATTTTTGAGAGTGAAAGAAAGTACAAACCCAGACTGTCTCAGGAAAACCATGATGTGTTGCCACCATGATGTTGAGTCAGTAGGATTGAACCCAGTATCTTTCACCTTCACCTCATGAGGTAGACTAAAATGGTATACCATTCAACTTGGACAAAACAAAGTTCTAATTCCTCCTTTATGAAAGAAATCACTTAGGTTTCGCAGACCTCAAAATTAGGTTTTTCAAATCTCAAATGTCTGTCAGATGACAACCAAGAAAGTTGATGTTTTATCAATGTAAGGCTATTTTGCAAATTCTGAAGTCGTAAAAATCATTAGTTATATATATACTCCCTCATCAAGTGAGGAGGCTTTAGGGTAGGAAAGTTGAGGTTTGTTTCTACTTGTCTGACTTTGATTTTAACTCTGAGGTTTCATTATTTGAGTAGTCTCATTTTACTTTTTGTAGTGTTGGGGATTGAACCCAGGACCTTGTACATGCTAGGCAAGCACTCCACCACTGAGCTATACTCCTCTACCCCTTGAGTGCTCTTAATTCCCCAAGATGAATTACAAAGCCAAAGATGAAATACTTGATTAAAATGTTTCTTTCCACTAAGAGAAATTATTAAAAGTAAATTAGCAAATTATTTAACTCTTTTCATAAAGGAAATATTGATTATCCACAAAGAACAGATTCAAAACTTAATTTTTATGTAGTCAAATTTTTTACATAAGTTTACTTAAACAGTTTGCCCACTAAATGATTATATGTTGTTCTGAAGCATGCTCCCCGATTATAATAGTAACTATGATAAAACCTGATTATTTAAGGAGAACAATATATCGTTTTCATATATACAAGACTTAGAACTGATGATGATGTTCAGTGATAGAGCACTTGCCTAGCATGTGCATAGCTCTCGGTTCAGCTGTCCCAAGCATGGCAAAAAAAAATAATAATGAAGTACAACATGCAAATAAATGTAACATTATTTTTATATTTGTGGTTTGGATTATAAAGCAATATGTCTTTTAAGTTGGAATTACATTTTAATGCCTGTCTCATTATATTAACTGGTTAGTTGTGAAAGCCAGCACAGTAGTGGTTCCAAATTTCAACTATTAATGCACCATTTTCACACTTTACTATAGCCATATTTTACCTATATGTTAGTTACTTAATTACTCTCCCTTTAAATAAGTTTAAAGAACAATTCACTCTTACATATGGGAAAGAAATTTATTTCCCACAAATAGAAGATACACATAAACATATACACTAAATATATAAAAAGTTAAATGATAAATATTTCTACATATAATTGTAAAAATCATGTCAAATGCTTCCAGTGTGTGTATGTCACATTTGCCCAATAACAGTAGTGTTGGCACATAGTCACTGTATATAGACTGTCTTCAAATACTTACTCTTGTTAACTGTGTGACATGAACCAACAACTTAGATTCAGTTTTCTCTTATAAGTCGGATTGATAATGATTTTTTAACTCTTGTGACCTTCATTATTGTGAGGAATAAATAATGTTGATGTAGAGTGCCTGTCATATACTAAGAGCTTATTAATTGTTAATCCATATTTTTATTATCTTAATCCTCAGATGTCTTTACTATCTGACAGTAGTCATCCTACACAAGATACGTCACCTGAGAAAGATGGTTTTAAAAATGGCGATATAAATGTAGACTTTAGTCAACTGAAACTTGATGATAAAGGTCAGTATAATAATGTATTATTTTGTGTAGCTCCAAAAAACAGAAATTTTAAAATATTCCTATTCATTAGTTTTTTCCTCTAAAAGATTTTGATCATTCCAAAAATATCATTAATTTTAATGCATAAAGAGCTATAGCGTTGCTTAATCCTTTTAGAGATGGTACTGTTATTCTGTTATATAAAGATCATCTTTTCTTCAGTAGAGGACAACTCAAAAGTCAAAAAAGTAAGACTTTTAATAAGCTATGAATCAGTGTTAAAGGAAAATTAGTAAGCAAATCACTCAGACTGAGAAGAACATTATTCAGAGACTGCTGAAAGCCCTTCTCAGAATATTTATGCTTGGTTCTCTTATTTTACTAATATTAATTGTTGGATTTATACATAAAACTGATAGTCATCAACATACTGATTCTTGTTTTTAGATAACTTTTCAGGGTTAAACATTATACATAATTCATAGCTCATTGTATTCAATATCTTAGAGTACAGAAATTACCGCGAAAACAGCGAAGACTGGTTTGATGCTAAAGAGAACCTGACAGGAGTTGACTTCTCAGGAATACAAGAAAATCAGGCAGAACATGACAGATGGAATCCAAAGTTTACACAAGGTTTGTTCTTAATAGCTGACTGAGAAATCTAAACTAGCTTGTTTGAAAATAATGCTTTCCTACTGCTGTGTGCTGTGTTGTACTGGGAGACTGAGTCCTTTTGGTGGCTTTTCTTATGTAAAAAAACAGAAAGGTAGCCAGTTGGAAGTCAGTTTTTTAAGGTTGAATCAGTATTAAATGTTCATTTCTGCCAGGCATGACGACATACCTGTAATCCCAGCAACTCGGGAGGTTGAGGCAGGAGTGTCAGTTTCAAGGCCAGACTTAGCAATTTAGCAAGGCCCTAAGCAACTTCACAGTACCCTGTCTCAAAATAAAAAGGGCTGGGAACGTGGCTCAGTGGTTAAGCACCTGTGAATTCAATCTCCAGTATCCCCCCCAAAAAAGGATTTCTTTTTCATAGAATGGCTTAAAGTTTAAATCAAGGATGTAGTTAGCAGGAGATGCCTGACATTGTCTTCCTCCTACTAAGGCCAACCGTCAGCACTCCTTCAGGGCATCCTTTTATTCTGAACCTTTGGCAGGTACTTTCCAGGGGTGGGTGGCTGGTGAATCAAACCAGCTTCCCAGTTCCATCAGTCAGCCAGTTCCAGTCTATCAAATTAGAAATGAAAACCATTGCTTTTCCTTACTTAAATAATTTTAATAACTTAAGGAATGTTTTCATCTTTATATATTCCTTAATTGCTTATGATAGGATTTTTTTCATATCCATGATTATTGCCTTCTATCATTTCTAATGATATTTATGCTTTCTTCCTTTATTTTTCCTTTCTACTTGTGTGAATTTTTCCTTTATTTTTACATAACAGTGTGGGTTTTGTTTTGTTTTTTTGCCTACTGTTAGAAATAATACTTATTAGGATTTTACATAATATATGAAAGTGTAAGAAAATTCGCCAGGTGTGGTGGCACACACTTCTTATCCCAGCAATTTGAGAGGCTAAGGCAGGAGAATCTCAAGTTCAACACCAGCTTTGAGAACTTAGGGAGACCTTGTCTCAAAAAGCATCTTGGTGGTAGAATGTCCCTGGATTCGGTCCCCAGTACAAAAATAACTACTTTAGCTTGAAGTTTCTCAAACCTGTAATAACCACTGTGAATATTTAGTGAGCATTCTTCTATGCATTTATTTGTACCTATATTTAATACACATACAATTTAAAATAAATGGCATCATATTATCCAGTTTTATTATAACCATTTTCTTCTTTCCTTGCGTTGTTTTTCTCCATTATCACTTACCTTATACTTGATATTGTGGTTCCTTGGCATATTAACTACCTTTCTACATTTGTGTATTAGCTCAGTGAGACCAGGAATTTTTGTTTTGTTTACTGCCTAATCTCCAGTGTAAAATTCAGTGTTCCACCCACAGGAACTTCGGTAAATATTTTTATTGTACTAATGGAAGGTGAGGTGGTAGGTAGAATGTACCTCTTCTGAGTCTCATGCACAGCACTTTTTTATTATACTGTAGCTTTTTACTTTCTCCTCACTCGACTGTAAAAAATCTAAATTATAAAGATAAATGTTACCACTGTTTTTTCTTTAGAATACATTGTTACACAAACAGATTAATAAATAAAGTAAGTTAATGAAAAGTTTTGATATTACTCAGAGATGAGGAACTCTGCCTGAATTCAGCACCATAACCTATTAGATTTGTAATCAGAACTCTTAAGGCCTCAGTATCTTCATCTGAAAAATGAAAATAGCAATAGCTACCTCACAAGATGATTGTGAGAATTATGAGATGATGTGTATAAAGTAGTTGGCATATTGCCTGGAAACTGGAAAGCATTCAATGAGTGCTAAACTACTTATTGTTGTTATTATTACTTAATGCAAAATAAAATTTACAGATCTTCCATTATTATATAAAATTTTTCGAACCTATAAGTAAAAACTACTCTGAGAATTAATTTGATAAATATTTGTGTACCTCCTGAGTGCTAGGTTTAGGAGTTGATAGTCATTTGTATCTGAATTCATGGAGTCCTTTTTTATTTCAAACAAGATTCTCTTCACAACAGAGACCTCAAAAGTATAGTCTAAGAATTTGGAGTATTTTTATCAAACAAGAAAACACATCTAAAATCCAAGCCTAGTTTTGTGATTTCCAAAATCATGCTGTCTAGCTCCAGTTATTTACCTCTCCCTTTTGTTATGGGCCCTTACCATTAACACAAACTGTATATCTGCTGTTGATATTTACCTGATATAAAAGTATTTTTGCTGTGCTGTCCCTCCAGCAAAGGAATATTCTAGAAGTAACTTCTGAATCAAGAGATATATGCCTTTTTTCTTAGTTATGTTGTAATTGATACATTTTTGAGCTCCAGGAGACTTAGTCAATCTGTTTCTCTTTAGGTGACATGATTAGGGCCCAGAAATCTTAAAAGCTACCTTTATAAGGCTTGTCTTCAGGCTAGTACTGATATTTGCTGCTAAGTTTAAAAATAAGCTTTGTAATTCAGGGAGGTGAACATGAAATATTTTAAAACGTTGGTGTCATTTCTATTGCATATTATGTCTTTCTGTAAGCAGAAATGAAGAATGTTGAACCCTTACGAAGAGATAAATGTTTTTTGATACATGTTGGTGGTCTCTGCCCTTCAGTATCTGAGGTATGCCAGAATTTCTCTTTGGGGTTTCATTTTTAAATTTATCAATTACTTATGTTTTGATTATTTGTTTTTTCTACCTTTCAACAACTTTTTTTTTCTTCTTTTAGGCTGATTTAAGGTCTCATTTCCAAAAATACCAAGTTTCTGAAATTTCAATTTACGATTCTTCTACTAATTACAGGTGTGTTTCCCAAATTCACTTACGTTTTTGTTACTGTTTGTCTACTATGCACCAGAGATTCTGTACTAGATGTGAGCCACATTGGTGAGAAAATCCAAGACCACTCCCACAGGAGATTCCCAGACGAGTGGAAGGAGATACATAGACAAATAGCCACAGTCATTAAATGGTGCTATTCTTCATCAGCTCTATGTACTTTTAAATTTGTCATTTGTGGTATGTAGATTAGTTCATGATTTTTGTGTATTTTATCTTAGATACACCATTTGCTAGGGGAAACAGTGCATTATTTAAGAGAATGAGCTCTAGAAATAGCCAGGCACAGTGGTGTACGCCTGTAATCCCAGCACTTGGGAGGCTGAGGCAGGAGGATTGCAAGTTCAAAGCCAGCCTCAGCAACTTAGTGAGGCCCGAAGCAACTCAGTGAAACCCTGTCTCTAAATAAAATACAAAATAGGGCTGGGGATGTGGTTCAGTGGTTGAGTGCTCCTGGGTTCAATTCCCAGTACCAAAAAAAAAAAAAAAGAAAGAAAGAAAAAGAAATAGATGGTTCACCTACCAGCTTCATCAGTAATTTCATGCATGATTTTGGGCGTTACTTATCTTTTCTGTACCTCGGCCTCTTCGTACAAGGAGAATAATGGTACCTTCATACGATTGCTGTGTATTATAAATATACATAATAGTAGGATTTGCTATTGTATATGTGCACAAAATGGAATAATATAATTTGATCAATTGTGTTCACTAATACCTCCCCTTAAATTTTGCTTTGCATCCTTTTAACCCTCTGGAGTTTGTGCTTGTGTATAAGAATTAATTTTAATTTTTATAGTGTGGCTATCCAGTTGCCTCTAGACCGAGAGTCCATGTAATTCTTTTCACATATCTACTTTTCATATTCAGAACATTAAATATTAATATAAAGTAAATAAAAGATAAGTCATAAAAATCTTACTGACTTTTATATTGTTTTCAATTTGTTTTGTATTTAGTTATCCTGAATAAACATTCTTCTTGTCCTAGGTAGGTACAGTATAGTAACCTTTTTATTTTTGAGAGCATTTATTCTTAAGAAAGATAGTTTAGTCAATAGTTACAAAATTGTTTAAGGTAAAGTCATTAACAAAGAGCTTTTTCATCTTCTACTTTTATATTTTAGATATGCATCACTTGCTTTTAAAAAAAATAGTGATGCAAAGATAGCTGTGAAAGAAATGAATGGAATAGAAATAAATGGAAAATCAGTAAATGTGCGGCTTGTTAAAACTCCTGGAGAATATACATCACCACTTTCCTCCAAAAATGGGAATAAAGTTGGTTTGAACAATTTGGAGAAAAACATGAACAAAGAAACAAACGCAGCCTCCTCTGTTTCTAAATTGCCCAGAACTAGGCCAAGGCAGCCGGGATCTGAGCAAGACAGTGAGTTTTCCCCTTCAGACCAGGTTAGTTTTCTTAATTGGCCCCATAAATGGTCTCATACATGCCTTATCACTATAAATACCTTTGTACAATAAATAATTCCAATATTGACAATCTGAAATTGTAGGAATGAGAGCATCAAACTAAATTGTTTTTAATCTTGACTCCACCCTAACCTGCTTTTATACAGCTCCATTTGCCCTATGGGGGGCGGGGGAGTGGAGTGGCTTCTAGATCTTTCTAGATCATTCTTTTTAACTAGGCTCTTTGCCAGTCCTTTGCAGGCTTTTTATCTCTATAATTAAACACTACTGGCCTATAGGTAACTAATTACACTTTCATCATTCTTTTTTTCATAGCTGGCCTTATCTCACAATTCTTTTTTTTTTTTTTTCTTTTGAGCAAGTGAAGCTAGAGGGTCTATTTAGGCATTTCCTTGGTAATAAAATATTGGTTACATTTGCTCACAGTTCTTAAAACCAAAAAATAGTCATTTATTTTGTTCATATGCCCTCATCTTTACCTCATCAAGGTCTTAAATACCACATGGAAAGTGACAGTTTGCCTTGTTTACACTTATCTCTCCATTCCTGAGCAAAATTCCTGGTGTCCCTTAGGTATTCCACAGATTTTTCAAATTATACACAGTAAAATTCACTTTTTGGTGTCCGTGACTTTAGACAGATGCATATCAACAAATATCCAGCACCATAATCAAAACAATAAACATTCCCATCATTCCAAAAAATTTCTTTCCTTCTGATTTGTTTGCTGTGCTCAGTTTATTCCATCCTCTCCTAATTCTTAGAATTATCCCATTCCTTCTCTGTACCGTTAGTGATTCTCATTTTCACTGAAACCTCTTCTTTCTACTCATGGTCACCTACAGCCATTCCTAATCCTGACAGGATTTTCCCTTGACTTTGCATTTCTTTGAGTTTACCTCCTTATTTGTACTGTTTTCATTGCTAGACTTCTCAATGAAGTAGTTTATGTGCCTCCATTTATTTGATTACCTCTCCCCTTTGCCCTCATACTCTGACTTCAATCTCAAAAATTTTACTTACTGTTTTTTCCATTGTCACTAATGCCTTTTTATTGGTCTTTCCTTCATCTCCCTTCTTTCCCACTTGGCCTTTTTGACATTGGCCATCCCTTTTAAAAACACCTTTCTTTCATCTCACTGACACCTCCTGGTTAGGATGGATTTGGAGGTACATAGTTTGAGTGCTTAGGAAGGAAAGAAGAGTATACCTGGGTTATATTGGGTCTGAGCTAGAGGTTTGGGGCTGGGCATCTGTGCTCCTTCTACTTCTTTGAGCATGATGGTTTTCTCTGTTCATGACTGCTTTCTTGCTTTGTTTTGCTTAATTCTAACCACAGTATTTTCAGTCAAGCCCCTGTGATCATTTGACTGATTTGCTTCATGTTCCAGTTCCATGTTTTTTAGACAGGTAATCCAACTGACCCAGCCCGTGACTTTGGTGTACAACGCTCTTGGTCCAGTGAGCTAGCTGGTAGCCGGGGGGGTTGGCTGTGGGTTGGAGTATGCTGATTTAGTGTGTATGGATAACAATGTTCCTGTTTCCATCTTTGTTATACTACAGGTTTTCATAGCTTTCTAAACAGTTTCTTGTCCCCTTTTACTTTTTATCATATTTTCAACATTTATTAATCTCATTCATTAATTTAGGGTGTCAAGAAGAATTGTAAACAGATTGAATCTGCTCATTTATTACCTGAGACACCTATTCAGTTTATACCTCCGAATACATTGAACCTTCGTAGTTTTACCAAGATCATGAAGAGACTGGCTGAACTGCATCCAGAAGTCAGCAGGTAATAACTAAAATTATATTTTAACAGACTTTTAGGTAAAATATAGTTAAATTTTTTAACTTAGCCATATTCAGAATGGATTACTTTGGACAAGCAAAATGCTTATGTATATTTTCTTTTTTGCATAGAGACCATATTATAGATGCTCTTCAGGAAGTGAGAATAAATCATAAAGGTTTCCTGAATGGCTTATCTATTAGTACTATTGTGGAAATGACTTCATCCGTTCTGAAAAACTCTGCTTCCAGTTAGGCATAAACAAAGCAATAAGAGGTAAAGTAGCCTTCTTCTTTTATATTTAAGCATTACTTAAGCATTTTAAGTTGATTCATTCTCTTTTGAAATATAAAGAATAATTTTAAAATGGTAACAAAAATATACTGAATTTTAAAAACAGTATTGTGTTAGATAACTATTAATGCAAAGCCAATTACCTTAAAAGTAATTGACTCAAAAAAAAAAAAAAAGTAATTGACTCGAACAATATTTATCATCTCACGATTTGCAGCTTGGGATTCTTAGCTGGGTGGTTTTAGTTCAGAGTCTCACTGTGTTGCATTCAAGATGCTGACCTGACTCTGGTCATCCAAAGGCTGGCTGAGACTGGAAGATCTGCTTCTAAGATGGTCCAGTCATGTGGCTGTTGGCAGGAGGCTTCCTCGCCACATGGGCCTGTCTTTCCATTAGACTGGTTAAATGTCTACATTGGGGCAGGTGGCTTCCCTTGGGAACGCAAGACAGCACAACAGAAGATGCATTCTTTTGTGGACTGCCCTTAGGAGTTTCAGTCTGCCATTTTTTCACACTATTAGATGGGGGTCACTAAATCTAACCCACACTCAGGGGGAGGGGAATTAAGCTCCACCACTTGAAGAAATGTGTCAAAGAGTTTATGTATATTTTTTAATATCTGCAGATTAACATAGAAAGCCTTTTACAAACTAGTGGATCATGTCTTCTGTTTCCAGTCTAGGTATCAAGCCAACTTTCTACTGAGAACAGCTAGAAGCTCAATATATATTAAAAAAAATTTTTTTTTACTTGAAAACACTGAAGAACTATCAATATAATGATCAATTATTTGGCTAGTGTACAGAAAAGATGAGTCTCAGAGAATTATATCCAGTGTTTGGAGCCAGTTTCTCCCTGGTACTATTTGCCAAGGAGCATATAGAGGAATCCTTTTGGTAGCATCACAGAGAGAGGAATGGAGACTTGGTAGACTTTGCAGGGGGTTGGGATTTCAAAAGGCTGTCCTCTAGGAATAAATGTGAACCAAAAGTAGTTTGTTCCTCAGAGGGGTTGTAACTCGGATTTAGAATTTCCCTAGGTAGGATTGAAATAATCTACAGTTGCTACTTTTGCCAGATAACTAAGAGAAATTAAAGTAAGAATTCTTCGAAAGAAAGTAATATCATTTTAGGTCTCAAATTATTTATGCCAGCAATTTTATATATAGTAGTTTATTTTGTGAATAAGAGTATACAATAAAAAATAATCATAAAGGAAATAAGTTTACATGAATGAAAGTTAGCTTAAAATGTGATATATATATGTATATATATGTAATGGAATATTACCCATAAAGAAGAAAGAAATTATGGCACTTGCCAGTAAATGGATGGAATTGGAAACTATTATGCTAAGTGAAATAAACCAATCCCCAAAAGCCAAATGTTCCCTCTGATATGCAGATGCAAACACGGTGGGGGAGAAGGAAAGAATAGAAGTTCATTGGATTAGACAAAGGGAAATTAATAGAAAAGACAGTAGAATGAATGAATCAGACATAACTTTCCTATGTTCATATATGAATACATGACCAATATAATTCCACATCATGTACAATCACAAGAATGGGAAGTTATATGCCATATATGCATAGTATGTCAAAATACCTTCCAGTCATTTATAACTAAAAAGAACAAATTAAAACATTTTTAAAAAGAAAATAGCTTAACACTTGATAATAGAAACTAGCCAGAGAGACTCTAGATATTTGTCAGAACCACTTTTAAAAATACACACACATACTTGGGACTGGGGATATAGTTCAGTGATAGATCACTTGCCTAGCATTCATGAGGCTCTGGGTTCAATCTTCAGCATTGCAAAAACAAAAAACACATGCTTGCTGGGTATGATGGTTTGCACTCTTCATCCTAGTAATTCAGGCGGTTGAGGCAGGAGGATAACAAGTTCAAGGCCAGCCTCAGCAGCTTACGAAGAGTCAGTCTCTAAATAAATGCATACATACAACAGTTAGACTAAGGTCTTAATTCTCATGAGACACCATCAGATATCTACAAACAGGATTGTCTACCCAGGAAAAGAATCTTCAAGAATAACTGTAAATATTTTCATGAAAATAAAACTAGAGTAGGCATGTTGGCATATGCCTATAATCCCAGCTTCTTAGAAGGCTAAGGCGGAGGATCACACGTTGGAGGCCAGACTGGGGAACTTACAGAGACCCTGTCTCAAAGAATAAAAAAGGGGTAGGGATGTAGCTCGTGCCTAGAATGTGGGTTCGATCCTCAGCACTGCATGTAAATAAATGAATAACATAAATATTCATCAATAACTTTAAAAAATAATTATTATATTTATGTTAATACTGTGTGAAACAAGAATAGTGGTGTTTTATAGAGTCTAATATAATTAAAATATATGACAATACCAGTGTACAAATTGAGAGGGGAATAAGTATTCTTACTGTTTTAAGCACCTTGCTGTTGGGGATGTCCATGTCCCAGGCTGGATTATTCACTAGAAGGACTACACATGACACAGTGTGTAGTTGTACACATAGCTGTGATTTATTATAACATGATACTGAGCAAAATCAACAAAGGGAAAAGGCACTTGTGGTAAGTCTGGCGGAAACCAGATGCAAACTTTGAGGGAACTATACAGAGTGTGTTTGATTTCTTCAGTAATGAATTGAGACAATACCTGTGAAATTTCTTCTGCTAGGGAAACTCATTAAAGATTCAGGGCCCAAGGATTATATTGGGGATTGGTCTACCTACCTACCGAAATTCCATACTCAGAAGGAAGTCTGCTGTTTAGCATAAACAGCTATTTGTATAAACAGTTCAGCACAATGAGACAGTCATCACTTCTGGAAAGGGGAGGAACCCCTCAAAATCCACGTTTCCAGACACTAGCCAAGGGCCCACCTTCTAAGTAGGATTTTCTAAAGGTAGTAGTCTCAGGTCTACTGTGTTAACTCTCTTTTCTACCTATGCTACTGTTTAATATCAGACTTTGATAAACTGTAGAATGCGTGTTATAATCTTTGGGGTAACACTTAAAAGAACAGTTCTTAAGAGGACACAAAAATAGAGTTGGATCTTTCACCTTATACCATATCCAAATATTAACTCAAAATGAATCCAAACCATCAGGCCTAAAACTTTCAGAAGTTTTAAAAGGACAGACAACAAAAGATAAATTGGACTTCATAAAAATCTAAAACTTTAAACATCAACTGTGAAACTGCAGCCCATGGTGTAAGAAAAATATTTGCAAATAATTTCTCTGATATGGGGTTAATACCTAGAATATATAAAGAACTACACCTGGGTGTGGTGATGCATGCCAGTAATTCCAGTGACTCAGGATGTTGAGACAGGAAGTGTTCAAGTTTGAGTCCAGCCTCTTCATCAACTTAGTGAGACCCCTCTCAAAACAAAAAGGGCTGGGGATGTAGCCCAGTGGTAAAGCACCCCTGAGATTAATCTCCAGTCCAAAAAAAAAAACCTACAAGTGAACAACAAATACAACCCAGTTAAAATGGGCAAATAATTTGAATAGATATTTTTCCAAAGTACATACATACAAATGACTGATAACCACACAAAAAGATATTAAATATTACTAATTATTAGGGAATGCAGTCAAAACCACAATGAGATATCACTTTACACCTATTAGGGTAGCCATTCTATAAAAAAAAAAACAATAAGTTTTGGCAAGAGTGTAAGAGAAATCAGAAGCTTTGTGCATTGCTGATGGGAATATGAAGTAGTGCCGCCCCTGTGGAACATGTTAAACAGTACTCAAGCATAAACATAATCCAGCATTTCTACTTCTGCGTATATACCCCAAAAAGTGAAAGCAAGAACTTATACAGCTTTTGCCTACCCATGTTCTTAGTGGCAGTATTCACAATAGCTAAACAGTGGGAGCAACCCAGGTGTCCCTTAGTGGATGCGTGGATCAATAAAACGTACAAACAGAACATTATTCAACTTTGATGAGATATAGAAACTCTGACTTATGCTACAACATGAATGATCCTTGAAGACATGGTAAGTGAAATAAAGCAGTCACAAAAGGACAAGCACTGTCCCCTTATGAGATACCTACAGCAGTCAGATTCAGGGAGGCAAAGTCGAATGATAGTTGTAAATGGATAGAGAATCGAGTTAGTGTTTAATGGGTACAGAATATAGATTGGGAAGAGGACAGAGCTCTGTAGATTGATGGTGGTGGCGGTCGCACAGCAATGTTAACATACTACATGAGTGAACCTGCTGAGCTGTATATTTAAAAGTAGTAAATTGTGGGCTGGGCATGTAGCTCAGTTGGTGGAGTACTTGCCTTGCAAGCACAAGGCCCTGGGTTCAATCCCCAGCACCGCAA
>JAJEJO010002971.1:300771-321907 GCA_020662805.1 Glaucomys volans
GCCGGTGCGGGAGCCCCAGGCGCAGTGCGGCTGGCACGCGGGTCCGCCCGGGGGAGAGCGGCTTTGGGATGCTGCGGAGCCAGGGCTTCGGAAGGTGACGCGGGCGAGTTTGCCCCACACGCCAGGGGCCTGCCTTTAGGGGACGGGTGGTTACCCAGGACGCGGGGTCCACGGGGCCCACCGCCCCGCACCTCGGATCTGGGGCTCCTAGCTCAAGTTGGCGCCAGCGCAGGCTTCCCAAGGCCAGAGAGTATGTTAGCCAGCTGGGGAAGCGGGCACCTTGCGGTTCCGAGCTCGGGAATCGGAGCCACAGCCCATTTATCTGGACATCAGCTGAACTGGAAATCTAACTCTTGTCACAACCGCAGTTGGTGCTTCTTTGCTAAAAGATGTCCTTTGCCGAAATGACGACAGTGCGCTTCCTTCTTGAGGACATTTGTTATCTTGGCACTTCTGACTAGTAGAAATTCAAAGAGGGCAGGGATCACTGATGAGGTGGCAGAGCTTGCTGGGCTTTCAGCTTTCAGATTACAGCGCAACCCAGGGGCAACCACAGCTTGCAATAAATCCAGCAAGAAATGATCTATTTCATGTTCCTTGGTAATGTTCACATGAAATTGTAGGCGTCGGGTTTGCTCCACGTAGGTACCCTCCTTTTGATGAAAACAAGATTACTTGGGATGGGGAATCCAGTGCCCTAGGGAAGTTCCCTGCGGGTATTACTGGTTCTGGTGGTCTTTCCTCACACTGGCTGTTGGTCAGAAGCACCTGCTGCACCGAGATCCCCTCCGTGCTGGTACTGGCAAAGGGGTAACCATTGCCATTATTTTCGTAGCTAGGGAAGCAGCTTATGGCATTGTGGCTTTTCTATGGAAGCTGTCCAGGCACAGTGAGGAGAGGCGACCCAGGACTTCCCAGGAACCATGTAATTCCTGGCCTCTATTTGTAAACCTTACCAAGGAGCATCAGATCTGTGTAAAAATCTGAGTCTGCTTCAGCATAATATAATCTGAAGATCAATCTTACCGCCTAAGTGCCTTGGCTGAAGTTATGTAAAAAACAAATCTATCGTCTCCTCTTCTGTTAAGATCTATTTGACTTGACATGGAATTTACTGTTTTGGTTTCCTAAGAAACTAACATTTTTCTATTAGCAAGGCAGAGAGCTGGGTTGTGTAATAATTTTTGCATAAATAAATCAATAAATGCTCTTTCCTGGTGCCCAGAGCCTGCACCCTCTAAAGCTTGTGTAAATAGAGCTCCATGTCACAGTCACATATAAAGACCTTCCTTGTTTACCAAGAAAACGATTCATGTTCTTCTGGGAAGCCCAGAGTCCTGTAATCCTAACAATTTTCTGAGTGATCTGGCTGATGTTGTATCTCGGAAGAACAAACACAACTTTATGAGGTTATCAGTAAATTAATGTCCTTGGGGACCAGCTGTGATGAGCGGAATGACTGAGCTCACGCTGTTTTCTTCCTGAGCCGCAGTGTCAGCCAGGTCGGTGTTGGTGGTGTTTGCTCCCCAGAATGGCAATATGGAGATTGGGTCAAGTATCTAGTCCACAGGTGTAAAAACTTACCTGTGACAGCTCTACAATCAAGCAAGATATTTTTTCTTACTCAACCTGATCACCTGCTGTTTGCAATTACTGAAGTCCCATCACAGGTTCTTTTCCCTCTGAGAATCCTGAGTACTATTTTCTTTACACAAGAACTTGATATGTGACCACATGCATTTTTAAAATTTCCTGTATAACCACCAAAAAGTTGTTCATTGGTCAGAAAAGAGGGACATTTCCAGATGAACCAGGGTGATTCTTAGATGACTGCATTGCAAGCTCCTGCTTTTGCGAAACTCATTGTGGTGTGCCAGCCCCCTGCTGCAGTGAGGCTCCTCCGTCACCAGGCCGGGAGCGTGCATGCCTGCCTTGCCGTCCTGCCGTGGACCGGGGGTCTTTTGAATGCCCGCGCTATTTATTGAAATGTAGGACTTCATGTAAGTACAAGTGAGGCTGGAACTGCCAGGGAGCCCGTGGAAACGTAGGGCAGTGTGCATGGTGCTGCTTTAACCTGGCCAGTGCTTGTCCCGGAGTCCAGAGCCGTGGGATGCATACATGCTGAGCCACTTGGGGTTTGTTTACCAGCACTGTGTGTAGCTGCAGGGAGAGATTCCCGGTTTGTCTTCCTTGCATGGGTGCATGCCACTGCGAGTGCTCAGCGTCAGGCCAGGCCAGGCTGTGCAGAAGTATTCCATCCAAGGTGGAGGGAGCGTGAGCAGCACCGCAGGCAACCGTTCACAGTGGAATCCTCACTTCAGGCAAAGAGCTCATTGGAAAATCTCTTCTGAATCCTTCTCCCCCATAATGAACCAATCTCATAACTTCTGATCAGTTAAAACTGGCCCCTGGTGGAGCCTGTGACATGGGTGCCACGAGTGTGAATCCCAGTGAAAACGCTGAGTCTGGGAGGGGAACCCTGGCCTCGCCTGCCAGCGTCCCCTCCCTGAGGCCCAGAGCACATTACTTTGTTGTTGTTGTTGTTTTGTTTTTGTTTGTTTGTTTTTTGTTTGGTTTTTGTTGTTGTTTTTTGGTATTGGAGATTGAACTCACTGAGCCACATCTCCAGCCCTTTTTATATTGTGTTTAGAGACAGGGCCTCACTGAGCTGCTTAGGACCTCACTAAGCTGCTAAGGCTGGCTTTGAACTCATGATCCTCCTGCCTCAGCCTCCCAAGCTACTGGGATTACAGGTGTGTGCCACTGCGCCCAGCCCAGAACACATTCTTCCTGAGGCTCCGTGTGGCATGCTGGGCCCTGCCCTCGGTGGACCCTGGCCTTGGCCAGGCTGCCCCAGGCTGGATGGTCCCTTTCCTGCAGGCACGTGAGGAAAAGTGAACTTTTTGCTCTGGGCTGGGTCTGCTTGGGTTCCAGTCCAACCTGCAGGCCACAGGGAGCATCTCCCTCGGTCACACTCCTGACACCTTTCAAGCCCCTAAATGGAGCCCATGGGATACTTAGCAATCACATGAACCCATCATGTTTGAGCTGGGCGTCTGTCCCTTGCAGGGATGGCACCTGTGGACGGCAGGGCTCAGGGGACTCCTGAGGGACTGGAAGAACCCTGCCAGAGTCTCTTACCCCACCAGGGACTCTGGTTGACCCGAAAAGGAGATTCCAAGCAGAAGATGACTGGAGAGGGAGGGGCAACCTGGCGGAGATGGTCAGCTGTTGTACTGACCCTGGCTGTGCCTCCAGTCCTGCCCTTCAGTCTCTCCGTGGCAAAGGAGGAGAGAAGGACAGAGAGGACAGCACTGCCCATCCCCAAGTCAGTCCAGAGGAGCTCGGGCTGCTCGTCTCTTCCACCCCTTCCAGACACACGGCACACAATACATGACACACGCCAAACCCCTGGACCTCACATGCCATGCACACCACACAGCCACCCCATCTACACACACGCACACATCACACAATCTCACACACCACACACTACACACAACTCATCATGCACACTACAGGGACCACAGGCACACATGCCACGTTGCATGCATGCGCACACACACACACACACACAGCCTCTGGAGGGACGCCCTGGTCACAACCCTTGGCACTCCAGGAGAGGATGTTCTGGGGCTGGTACTGTTGCCTCTGGGTGAAGAGGGTTGTGTCCACACAGCAATCCTAGGGGGTTACTGGCCTAAACAAGACCTTATTCACATAATGAGCTTCTTGTTCAGGGTTAGATTTTTTTCCTAAGGTGGTTTTATTTCACTGTTTTCTCAGACATCCAAAACGTGTCACTTTAACCATCATGTAAGAGCCAGCTCTGAGCTGCTTTGCCAGAGCACAAGCCAGGGAGACACGCTGAGGACCACAGGACCCTGCAAGCCTGAGCGTCCGTCGCACATGTCCCTTCAGGCATCGCAGGGCTGCTTCTCTCCCCACCCCATCCTCCAGGGCTGGAAAGAGTGACCCGCTTCTCTGACCCCTGCACACCTGCCAAAGACCTCATCAAACCACATTGGCACTGTCCCCCAACACATGCTGGGCTTGAGCCCCCTGCACCTGGACCTCCAGGTCAGCAAGTCAGTGGAGAGTTTGTGAAACCAGAGGAGCAAGGAGGCAGCGTGGCCCAGCCGTGGCCGGGACAGCCTCCTCCCTCACTCAGAGACACTGTCGGAAGGGGGATCCTGAGCTAGATTCTGGGAGCGGGAGGGCAACAGCTTACCCGACCAGATGCGTGTTTGTGTGAGAATGCCTGCCACGTGGTCCTGTCGGGGTTCAGAGCAGCTCTCGTTTCCACACAGCAAAGCCCCCAGCGGTGGGGAAGGGTCTGGAAAGCACAGCGCCTTGGCAGAAACCTGGTGGCCGGCCCGTTTCTGCTGGCTGTGTGCACTGCAGGAGTGTCACTGCCACCAGAAGAGGCACTGCTGGATGAAAGTGGCCGCCAGCCAGGCAGCTAGAGGGAGTGTTGGGAAAGAGCCACGCTTCTTGGCCCTTCTCCCTGTCACACAGCACAGGGAGTCACACTGTCGTGGCAGGGAAGGCTAAAGCCAGGCATGCTGCTCAGCAGTCTGTCAAGGCTGCCCTCCTGAGCAAGGACAGCCTGCCACGGGGCGATTGGCATCGGTGCCCACAGTGCCCACGTGGTGCCACCTGCCCGCGTAGACGGCCCTCCATATCCTCGCGCACCTTCTGCCACAGCCAACCTCATGATCAAGGGTATTTTTTTAATTGCATCTCCACCAGACCTCGGCATCACCACTCCCTCCCCCATGCAGTGGAACCGCTGTTCACATAGCGTTTACTCTGCGTGACGTACAGTAAGTCATCTAGAGACGATGTAGAGTATGGCCGTCTCCCACGGCCACAGGGCTGCTTGGGACATCTGTGTCTTCTTATACAACAAAGTGCTGTGTGCCTTCCTGAACTTGTCCATTTTATTCAGCATGTTACCCAGGCAGTGCCTGGCTTACAGTTGAAGGTTTTTCCATTTCACCCTGATGCAAAGGTGATCTGCATGTCCTAGACTACACTGCAATTCTGCATCTGACCCTCGCCCAGGCTGGGCGCGCGGTCCCGCTGGTCTTGCAGGGCTGGCGGCAGCAGCAAGCACAGCTCTCAGGCCGCCCACGATTACTCGTGGGAGCAGGGGTCACCATCAGGTGTGCCTGTGGCTTCCCCAGGCCATTCCAGGCAGCAGTGCTGGGTGCTTTCCCACCTGGAGTACTTCAGCTTGGAAGAGGTCACAGGGCGTGGCCCCATTGCAAATCGAGGTCCCCCTCTAGAGGACTTCCTTCTTCTCTAATTCCCTCTACTTTGTGGATATTTGCCTTTTTCAATCCAATTCTGAAAATTGGTATTTTGATGTTGTTTCTTGATCAGAATGGACAGTGGTCAGTGTTATTCACCCCCTCCCCGGCAAAGGGACCAGTTCTTGAGTTGACTTAACGCTGCTCTGCCTTGAATGTCTGCTCCCCTCCTAGGAAGGAGTGCTCCTTCAGTCCCTCTGCTTGGCATCCAGGCTGAACCCCTGAGTCTTTGTCTGTCTTGTGCTCACTGTGGATATTTTCTGCAATTTCTGTGTTCATGATTTCTATAAGTTTCTGCAACTGAATTTTTAGAAACCCCATTGGCTCAGGCTTTGGGGTTCCCCCAGCCACCCCAGCAATCATTGCTGGGTTTATTGCACAGTAGTCAGGGACAGATCTTGGATCAGCGCCACTGCTCAGCATGTACCGAGGATTCCTTCTGACCCTGCAGGTCCTTTTGTAAGTGGTCACCAGCCCAGGCAGCATTGGCCTGTTAGATGGGAAGACTCAGGTCCTCTGCACGCTGTTTACTTTCCTCGTCCAGATCTGTGAGTCATGCTGAGACTCCTCGCTCTGGAGTCTGTCTTCCCTGTGGCTGTGCCCTATACACAGGGGACATGCACTCAGCATGCCAGGCACAGCTGCAGGGGACTTCTAAGAGCGCCGCCTTCTCTTCCCACTCATTGCTTTTTAAATTTCATTTTCTGTTTACTTGTATCAAAGTCCACATCACACAGATCTGCCATTTTTGCATGTATACTGAATGGTATTGAAAATATATTCCTAATGTCATACGGGCACCCACCTTCTCCAGAACTCACGTTCTCATTCAACACTAGCTCCCTGTCCCCAGAACCGCTGGCAAGCACCATTCTGCTTTCCTTCCCTGTGACTTGAGCTGTTGGTACCCCATCAGGTAGGATGGCACAGCGTTGACCTTCGGGGGTCAGCCTGTCCGTCAGCACAGGGTCCCCAAGCCGTCCTCATTGCAGGTACCAGGATTCCTCCTCTTTGGAGGTCACGTGGTATTCTGGGCAGACCACATTTTGTTTGACTGTTTGTCTGCCAGTGGACACTGGGGTGTCCTGCCTTCAGGTCTTTGGTGTTTACCCGGAGGTGAGGCCACCGGGTCATGTGGTGGTTCTGTTGACTTTTGGGGGACCGCCGTCCTGTTCTCCACAGCAGCCAGACGTCGGCATTCCCCTCAGCAGCGCGTCAGGCCTGCAGCCCCTCCACAGCCGTCCTCGCCGCTGTTCTCTGGTTCTCTCTGTCCTGTGTTTCAGAGCAGCCATCCTGACGGCGAGGTGCCCTTCGCTCCTGGTGGCGGGGCTCAGCTTTGTCAGGGGCAGCGCTGTGGCTGTGGCTTCTGCCCGTGTTCGCCTGACCTTCCCCGACTGCCTTTTCCGTGTCGCGCTGCGCACTTGGTTCTGAGGCCCAGCTCAGCCTGGCTTTCTGGAGGATTCAGAGCACAAATTAAAGCCAGTCACCTGCATCTCTGCTCTGCCCTCAGGCTGGTGACCTTGGGAGGCCACTCCCCGTCTCCCAGCCGCTCCTCTGAGGGAGGAGGAGGCCTCAGATCACCTCCTCCTTGGATTGTCCTGGGATTCCCAGGCTGGTCCACGGCCAGCCCTTTGTGGCTGATGGCTAGCTCGCTGGCTTTGAGGAATATTGGTGGAGTTTATTTTGACATCTTTTCTCAAACACTTCCAGGGAGCTTCCTGTTTTTTCTTGAGGTCTCTATTTTCTTGTTCCTCTCTGGCAGACAGTCTGTTTAAACTTGCTTTATGGCTTAAACATTATTTCTTGTCTTATCAAATTCAGAGATGACTAGCGACTGTTGACGGGGTGGAACGTTGGTGAGAGGTAGTGACAGGCCGGACAGGGCTGGCAGCAGGAAGTGGGGGGCCCTTGTGTGTTGTGGGGTCTGTTGCCAGGGGTAGAGGCCTCCATGCTAATCCAAACAAGGACTGAGAAGGGCCAGTATAGTCCAGGGGGTGTGGCACAGGGCAGGGGTGGGGCAGGGACATAAGACAGGGCCAGCAAATGTGCACAGGCCCCCATCCATGGCGGAGCAGGCCCTTCCTTGGGGACGGGGAGCAACAGGACAATGGGCTGGAACAAGAGGATCACAACCAGTGACAGGAGAAGAGTCTGCTTGGCGTGGCTTCCTGGGGGCCAGCAGCTGCTGGAGCAGGAAGGAAAGGGCTGGGCCCAGCAGGACCTATTCCCTTCTCCCTCCACTGCCCGCCCAGGCTGCTCAGGGTGTGTTGGAGGGTCTCAGCCTGGCTGAGAGGCTGGCATAAGAGATTCTTGGCAGAAGAGAACACCTGGGGACAGGGTCCAGCCAGCCTCTTGGAGAGGGAGGGTTTTGACCAGATTGGGTCAGACAGAGGGGAGCTCAGAAATTGGGGGGGGGGGGGGCTGCAGAGGATGTTAAATTCCAAGTGGAGGGAAGCAGGACAGCAGAGGACAGGCAAGGAACTCGGGGGGCTGAGCAACTCTGCAGGTCTCAGGTCTGGCCTGGGATGCACCAGCAGCCACGTGGTGAGCGGTGTGGAGTGTGATGAAGACGTGGGCTGGTGCAGAGCCTGAGGCCCACCCGGGACAGTCAGGCCAGAGGAACCCTGCTTGGGTGCTCAGATGGGCTGGGGACTCCAGGGCCCGCCGCCAGCCCCTTAGCCCTGGGAGAGTCATCCCAGGCTCAGTGGGTCCTACAGTGGACCCACTCAGTGGACCTGCTCTTCCTGGAGCAGCACTATCTCTGGGGTAGTGGTGGGAGTGCCTTCAGGGTACCAGTGACCTCTAGTGGCAATTGCAGGACTGAGTCGCACCCACCTGGAGAGTAGGTGCTGTGTGGAAGGCCTGGTGTGGGCGGGAGGTGACGCAGAGGGCTGTTCTTGGCTGGACCTTGAGTTCCTCCACCAAGGCTCCTCTGCAGGAGTCGCCCTCTCAGGCCCCTCCCCTGTCGTCCAGTGGCACTGAGCCTGGGGATGCAGCCTGGGGGACTCTTGCAGGCCTCACTGTGAGGCCCTCATTTGGCCCACCTCCTGTGGGCGCAGCCCTGCGCAGACACTGGTCGCGCAGCCTCTGAGGGCTGCTGCGCTGCCACCTCACGTCTCTGGGGTGTTCTGCGGCAGCTCTGCCAGGGATCACAGCTGCTCTGCCACCTCTGGGCTTTGCCTGGGGTTCCCTCCCAGCCTGTGGGTGCGGCTATTTATGCTTATTTCAGGAGCCGGACCTCCGTACAGACACGATTCCTAAACTAGGCACGACCCAAGGGACTTTCCTGCCTTGTGCTGTGGGGGGGACGGCCACCTTGGGGCCAACCTCAGCACCTGGGGCCTTGGACATGAGTCATGCTTGCTTACATTTGTGGTCAGAAAGAGGACAGGACCCATTCAGCCTGGGAGCAGTTTTGTTAGCTTTTAAAACCCTGATGTCGCCCTCCCTGCAGTGAAGGGAACTACTGGGTCAGGCAAATCCAGGTGCTCTTGCTGGTCCCTGAAAGCTGGACCTGCTCCCAGATTTGCCTGGGTAGCTGCCCAGGCCTCACCAGTTGTAGGCTCTGGGCTCCCCCAGGGCAGCAACAGAAGGGCAGTGTATGGGGGTCTCCGTTCCCAAAGGCAGGGGCATGGATGGAGCTGGCCTGGTGGATCCCATCCTTGGGAATCAAAGAATGGCTGGGAGAGAGGGCAGGTGCAGGGCCGCGGCCAGGCAGGGCTGACCCTGCAGCCAGACCAGGGAGGGGTGTGCACACATGGTGGAGTTGGAGCTGGCTGTGCCACCCTGGAGCCGCAGGAAAGGGGGCAGGTGGCCATGCTCAGCAGCCCAGAGGACAGTAGTGTAGATCAACCGGGATATGGGGGGGGGGGGGGGGGGGGACAATGTGACAGAATTGCAGAGGGGGATGTTCCCCTCAGAATGCAGCCCAACCAGGCAGAGAGGACAGTGTCATCTTGGCCCCCAGCACCTGCACTCCTGTCCCCTGATGGGGATCCTCCCCCCACCAGAGGAGGCACCACCGCCTCCCCTGGGGACTGGCTCCGGGACACTTGTGCAACCACCAGGATCCCTAAACAGATTCCTGCAGAGAGAGTCCGCCCACGCTGGCTCCTGCTGTCGCCCAGGCCTTGCCTGAGCCATGGCCGTCCATGCACACCACCTTCACTGTCCTGACCCCAGCTCTTCAGAACAGGAGGAGACCCAGCAATCTGTGACCCTCCCACGCCCAGCCTCTTCCTTGCTCTTGGGGTGGCCCAAGGGCACCCTGGCTTCACCCCATGCAGTGTGTCCATGGCAGAGCCGGGTGTGGCTGTCTCGCACATTTGTTGGTCATTTGCCAAGCTGCGGTGCCAGGGACGATGACATCTGCCTGAGTCAGGAAGGAGTCGGAGGCAAGGACGGGAACGAGGTTCTGAGAGGGAAAGTGGTTCTGCACACCCCACCTGAGCACCCAGGAAGTGGCTGGGGTCCAGGGAGGGATGGCTTCCTGCATCTGGGGGCAGCTGGAGGAGCCCTGGAGGACCAGGTCAGATTGGGGCACAAGGTTACCAGGGGAAGGGGTTTCCGGAGGGGCATAGGCAGGGGCAGGTACCAGGAGTGGTGAGGGGTGGGTACAGTGGGAGGAGCCTCAGCCTGCACAGGAGACTGGCCGGGAGGCTTGGAGTTCCTAGTGGGCTCTGCTGAGGCCACTAGGAACCTGTGTCCCCCCTGTGTCCCTGTTGCTCACCTCTCTACAGCACATAGTGGGTCCCCATGGGACAGGTGTGGGAAGCGGCCCCCGCCCCAAGTCTGCCCTGACTCCAGGCATAATTGTGAGTCCCTAGGATGGCGGGTGTGTTCGCAGCTGGCCCAGCGGTCTCCAGGTGCACACAGTGGAGGGCATACCTGGGCTGCTGGCAGAAGCTCAGGTGGGTGGAGAAGCTTTCGGGGGAGCTGGGGAGAAGGCTGCTCTGCCCTCTGAGCTTTCCCAAGGCAGGTGCAGCGGGAGTGAGGGCCTGTGGCCAGCTCCTCCCATCCCCACGTTCTAATGGGGGTCTTGTGCTGCAAGTGGGCACTCTCAGGTGTCCAGGGCTGGATGCTGGACCCTTTCCTCTGGAGCCCCTCCAGGGAGCTTTTCTGGTTTGCAAGCAAGACTTCCCTTGGAACCATCCCTACCCAGCTTCTCCCAGAAGCCCCTGTAGTCTCCCGGCTCTCAGAAACCCTGTCTCCAGCCTCCAACCCTCCTGCCCAGGTCCAGCCCCCTGTCCGAGCACATTCCCATGTACCCCTTCCCAGAGCCACAGAGACTGGCCTGGCTGCGCTCAGGGAGCATCCCGGGCTTCAGACCTCTGCCCCTCGCTTCCCACACCTCCACCAGCTATTTGTGGGGCTCGTATTTTGGGTTGGGTTTTTATTTGACATAGATACAGGGTTTCTTTTCTATTTATTTCTTTAAATTTTTTATTCTAAGTAGTTGTACATGATAGTAGAATGCATTTATGCATTTTGATAGATCATACATAAGTAGAGTATGATTTCTCATTTTCCGGATTGCCCATGTTGATCACATGGGTCTTGCAGTCACACATGTACATGAGGGAATCCTGTCTGCTTCACTCTACATTCTGCCCACCTCCAGGCCCCTTCCCCTCCCTTCATCCTCTCTACCTAATCTAAAGAAACTCTATTCTTCCCTAGCCACCCCCCACTTAGTGTGAATTCACATCCTCATATCAGAGAAAACATTCAGCCTTTGGTTTTGGGGGCTTTGGCTTATTTGCTTAGCATGATATTCTCCAACTCCTTCCATTTACCAGCAAATGTCATAATTTCATTCTTCTTTAAAGTTGAGCAATATTCCATCATATGTATATATATACCACATTTTCTTTATCCATTCCTCTGTTAAAGGACACCTCATAGTTTAGCTATTGTGAGTTGAGCTTCTATGTCACTGTAGTATGTTGATTTTAAAACCTTTGGGTATAATCTGAGGAGTGGGATAACTGGATCAAATGGTGGTTCCACTCCAAGTTTCCTGAGGAATCCATACTGCTTTCCTTAACGGTTGTACCAATCTGCATTCCCACCAACAATGTATGAGTGTGCCTTTTCCCCACACCCTTGCCAACATTCACTGTTGCTTGTATTTTTGATAATTGTCATTCTGACTGGAGTGAGATGAAATCTTAGTTTTGATTTGCATTTCTCTAATTGCTAGAGATGTTGAACCTTTTTCCATACAGTTGTTGATTGATGGTTTATCTTCTTCTGTGAAGGGCCTGCTCAGTTCCTTAGCCCTTTTATTGATTGGGTTATTTGTTTTTTTGGTGCTAAGTTTTCTGAGTTCTTCGTATGTCCTAGAGAGCAATGCTCTATGTGAGGTGCATGAGGTGAAGATTTTCTCCCACCCTGTAGGCTCTCTCTTCACATTATTGTTTCTTTTGCTGAGACGGAGCTTTTTAGTTTGAGTCCGTGCTGTTCACTGATTCTCGATTTAACCTCTGGTGATTTAGGATCTTGTTACGGAAGTCAGGTCCTGGGCCTACACGGTGAAGGTTTAGGCCTACTTTTTCTTCTAGTAGTCGCAGGGCCTCTGTTCTAGTGTCCAGGTCTTTGATCACAGTAAGTTGAGTCTTGTGCAGGATGAGAGATAAAGATTTAATTTCCCTTTGTTACATGTGGCTTTCCATTTTTCCCAGCACCTTTTGTTGAATAGGCTCTTTTCTCCAGTGAATGTTTTTGGCACCTTTGCCTATTATGAGATAACTGTATTTGTGTGGGTTTGTCTCTGTGTCTTCTATTCTGTACCACTGGCCGACGTGTCTGTTTTGGTGCTAACACCATGCTGTTTTTATTACTATAGCTCTGTAGTATAGTTTGAGGTCTGGTATTGTGATGCCTCCTGCTTCACTTTTCTTGCTAAGGATTGCTTTGGCTATTCTGGGTCTCTTTTACTTTTCCAAATGAATTTCATGGCCACTTTTTCTAGTTCTATGAAGAATGTCATTGGGATTTTAATAGGAGTTGCATTACATTTGCATATTGCTTTAGTATGGCCATTTTGACAACAGATTTTGCCTATCCAGGAGCATGGGGGTCTTTCATCTTCTAAGGTCTTCTTCAATTTCTTTTTTTAGTGTTCTGTAATTTTCACTGTAGAGGTCTTTCACCTCTTTTGTTGGATTGATTCCCAAGTATCTTTTTTCCCCCTGAGGGTACTGCAAATGTGGTGGTTTTCTTCATTTTTCTTTCAGTGGATTCATTACTGATGTATAGGAATGCATTTGATTTATGGGCATTGATTTTATATCCTGCTACTTTGATGAAGTCATTTATTAGTTCTAGAAGTTTTTTGGTGGAATTTTTTGGATCTTCTCAATATAGAATCATGTCATTGACAAATCATGATAGTTTGAGTACTTCTTTACCTATTTGTATGCTTTTAATTTCTTCTGTCTAATTGCTTTGACTAGAGTTTCAAGCACAATGTTGAATAAAAGTGGTGAAAGAGAACATCCTTGTCTTGTTCCAGTTTTTAGAGGGAATGCTTTCAATTTTTCTCCTTTTAGAATGATGTTGGTCTTGGGTTCAGCATATGACTTTTACGATGTTAAGGTATGTTCCTACTATGCCTAGTTTTTCTGGTGTTTTGAACATGAAGGAGGGCTATATTTTGTCAGATGCTTTTTCTGCATCTATTGAGGTGATCATATGATTCTTGTTTTTAAGTCTATTGATATGATGAATTACGTTTATTGATTTGTTGAACCAACCCTGCATTCCTGGGATGAACCCCACTTGATTGTGATGCACTATCTTTTTAATATGTTTTTGTATGTGATTTGCCAGAATTTTGTTGAGAATTTTTGCATCTGTATTCATCAGGGACATTGGTCTAAAGTTTTCTTTCCTTGATGTGTCTTTGTCTGGTTTTGTTATCAGGGTGATACTAGCCTCAGAATGAGTTCAGAAGGGTTCCTTCCTTTTCTCTTTCATGGAATAATTTGAGGAGCGTTTGTGTTAATTCTTCTTTGAAGGTCTTGTAGAACTCAGCTGAGAATCTGTCTGGTCCTGGGATTCTTAATTGGTAGGTTTTTCGTGGCATCTTCTATTTCATTACTTCTATTTCAATTCCTTGAAATTGTTCTATTGAAATCCTGTGTGACCTCCTGATTCAGTTTAGATAGGTCATATGTCAGTAGAAATTTGTATATTTTCTATCTTATTGGAGTATAAATTTTCAAAGCAGTTTCTAATTATCTTCTGTATTTCAGTTGTGTCCATTGTGCTATTTCCTTTTTCATTGCATATTTGAGTAATTTAGGTCTTCTCTTTTTCTCTTGCTAGTGTGGCTGGAGGTTTATCAATTTTATTGACTTTTTTCAAAGAACCAACTTCTGGTTTTATCAGTGTGTCCTTCTGGTTGCTGTGAACCTATGCGAAAGCTTTACTGGCCCAGCTGGTGGTCCTGCCAGACCCTCTCCTGAGAGCCTGGCAAGCCAGGCAGGGCACTTGTGGGGTGGCTTCAGGATGGCACTTCTAGTTTCCTGCCATGGCCACTGTGCCCGCCTGGGTGCCCCAAGTCCACAGGTTCAGCCTCCTTCACTTTGCTGGGCAACTGGGCAGAGGGTCTCTCCCTGGCCCACACACCAGGGCATCACCGTCCCCATCAGCAGTCTCTTCCAGCCCAGCTGCGGCCTGCCAGCAGCCAGACCCTGGACAGGGAATGCAAGGACCCACCCCCAGCTGCCCCTTAGAGAGACCAAGAGAGTGGACGTCCAGCCTGAGGAGGCCGGCGAATGGGCAGACCTGTCCCCGCAGGGCCAGAGGCAGCTCTGGGAAGCAAGCGCACTTGGATTTTATGCAGCAAGTACTGGACGGGTCCCCTTGTGCCTCTCATTCTCCCTTGGTTGGAGGTGAAGCCTGGTCACTCGGCAGCACGCTCTCTGGTCAGTGTGTCAGTCAGCTTTTTGCCACTGTGACTAAAGGCTCTGAGCAGACGGTCTTAGGGAGGAAAGTTAGGTAGCCACTAAGGCTTCGGAGGCCTCATCCAGACAGTGCACCATCCCCGAGGTCCAGGTGGGCAGAAGGTCCTGGCGGAAGAGGGTGGCGGGGGAAGCAGAGGGGGGTCTCCACTCGCCAGATACAAATACGCACCCAAAGCCTCGCCCAGCGCCCACCTGCCCGGCCACACCCGCCCCTCAGTCACCGCTCAGTCAATCCCAGGGGGAGTCAGTCACTGGCGGTCCCTTCTCCGCGGAACCTTCCTGCACTGGCTCCACGCAAGCTTTGGGGACTCCTCACGTCCATCCATAACCACCAGCAAGTACCAGACACAGGACGTCCAGGCCCCGCTGGGGGGTACAGCATGGCCCAGCACCAGTGTGGACGGGGGACGTGAGCCCTCTCCCATGGCCTCTTCATGGGACAAGGACGATCCTTCCCCTCAGGCCTGGGAGCCACCTGCGGCACTGCAGGTCAGCCCTGGGCCCGAGCAGGCCTGGGGTCAGGCCCAGCCAGTTCTCACTGCCGCCGTTCCCACGGCATGAGGGTGGGACTGTCCACGTGTGAAGCGGTCCTGCAGCTGTCGCCAGCGGTGGTGAGGGCCCTGCTGTTAGCAGGCAGTCCTCTGCAGGGACACAAAGTGATCACGGAGAGAATCCAGGCAAAGCCGCAGCTGCCCCCACCAGGGTCACTCAGAGACTCCACTCTTGGCACATGGGTGGGGGGCTCCGGGCGGGCCTGGGATGGGCACGTGGGTGGAAAGGCTGCTGTGGGGGGCGGGAGGCCGTGGTGACGGTGGCCCCTGTGTTGCAGTGCACCGCCTCCTCCTGGTCACCGCCTGCCAGGACGCCCACTACGGGGCCCTCATCCAGGACCTCTGCCTCGCCCGCTTCAAGGAGGACATGGAGGCCGTCGGGGAGGCTCTGTGGTGCGACTGGGGCAAGACTATCCGGTGAGTCCTGCGTCACCGAAGTGGGGGACGTGGCTGCAGCGGGGGCCCACCCTCTTGCTGACCGTGTGGGGCTGCAGAGCCTGGTGGGAGGATTCCTGTGGAGGCTACTGGGGCTGGAGGACAAGTTGAGAGTGGCTCTCCCGCCGTCCAGAGTGACGGCATTGAGGACCCGGGATGGGGAGTATGCAGGATGAGGGCGGGAGGCTGTGTCCTCAGACCGGCCAGGTGGCTGTGGGCGCTGGGGCAGCAGCACCTGGTGCAGGCCTTGGGCCAGCCTGGAGGTGCTGGGGCCCCCTGAGCGCAGGAGGCCTGGACCCTGGGTGGCTGAGTCCCATGACAGGAGCCAGGCTTGCAAGGACTTCCCCTGGTTCCTTGGGTTCCTGCCGTCAGACCAAGTCTGTTCTTCCCACCCGCCCCCCGAGACCCCTCCTGTTCAGGCTCAGAACTTCCCCAGGTCTGACCATCACCAGGGTGGCTCTCACCGAGCTCTTCCCCTTTGTGGGCTGGCCCACCCCTCTCGTGCTCACTCACTGCCTCCCAAGGCCTCTCAGGCGCCTGGCGCCCCTTGTGCTTAGGGCTGTCCGCATGGGGCCAGGCTTCTCCACCAGGACAGGGGTCGTAAGGTGTCCAAGACCTGTTTTCTCAGCTGTTTCTGCTCAGTATGGGGGTGCTGAGTGTCCTGGGGGCTCCTGGTCACATGGGGGTCAGCAGTGGCGGGGCGCCTTGGGCTACCGGTCCCCACCATGGCGTCCTGGATGCAGGAATCTGGATGCATGTTCACAACACTGAGCACCAGACTGCCCCAGAGATCATGGACACTTCCCACCAGCCTCTGAGGTATGAGAGGGACCAGCGAGCCTGGGGACCAGCAGTGGAGGCCAGCAGTCCCGAGGGGAGGTGCAGGAGGGTCTCCTTGGAAGAGAGGTGGATCCAGTGTTGAACAGAAAGAGTATGTGAGGGTTGGTGCCTCCTGAGGGCCCAGGACGCACTGGTGCCCGTGGTGGGCACTGGGCAAGTCCAGGGAGATTGGAAACCCTTCCTCTAGCTCACAGCTTCTGGGGGAGGGAGAGGCAGGCTGGAGTGAGCATGGGGGGAACCCAGGGGAGGTCCTCTGGCCATAGAGCCCATGAAGTGGGAGCCATGTTGCTCCTCTGAACTGGGTTCAGGCCTCCCCCTGCCATGGAGCCCAGCAGCCTCTGCTCTGGCCCTTCTTTCTCTCACCTAGTCAGGCAGACTGCTGGCCCCTGTCTTGGCCTTTCCCCAGGTGGGCAGAGCCCACCTCCTTCATTCTGAACCCAGCAGAGTCTGCCCAGTTCTCAGTCGTTGACGTGAACCTGGACCTCAGAGCAGGACAACAGGAGGCACGTGTGTGCCAGGAGCAGCCTGGGCCTTAGGCTGCAGACACAGCTCCAGACCCTGCTGGAGCTCAGGATGGAGGGCTGCTGCCTCCCGGGGCCGCCTCACCTTAAACGGCCATTCCCCAGGCCGCTGGGAGACTTTGGGTCTCATTTTCTGAGCTGAGGAATGAATTAGGAGTTGGGAACTGAGAGAGGAGAGGTGGTTAAAAACGAGACGACAGCCCGTCTCCAGGCCAGTTGGCTTTCTGCCTCAGCCAAGTAGTTTGTGTTTAAATTAAAGACGGTGCTTATCATTATCGGGGGGACCCCTTGGTGCCCCAGAGGGACATCCTCACTGCCTGCTGTGTACAGCAGCCACTGATCTGTGCAGACCTGCACACCCGAGCCTCACAGCCGGCGGGGACGGCAGGAGGCAAGCGTCATTCTGCCAGAAGTGCTGGCTCTGGGTTATTGCACACGGGAGCTGCCGCCGAGGGCCAGGCACACTCAGGCCAGAGAGAGCGCACCCTCCCTGGAGCCCCGAGGGGACACCTGGGCATCGAGGCGAGGAGAGCTGCCACAAAATTTATTTTATTTGCAAAGGAACCAAGAGGCAGAAGGCCACTCCATACTAGCTCCTCAGCCAGCCACTCGCCTGTCAGTCCTGACGTGCCTCCAAGAGGTCCCCCTCCTGAAGCTGGGGCCTGGGAGTGTTGCCACACACCACGGGGTGAACTGCAGATCCAGGCAGGTGGCCGTGGCACGCCAGGTTGTTCTGGACTGCCCAGGTGGCTCCAAGGACATCAGAAGGCCTCTTACGTGGGCGCCAGCTCTGCCCTTTCAGTGGCTTCACGTGGGCTTTGTGTCATTCCGAGCACCCTCCTGTGGGCACGTCCTTCCCCCCGGTGCCATGAGGTGTCCTGGGCTTCTCGTCTGCTCTTCCTGCCTTGGCCTGGAGGAGACGTTCCCCCAGGAGCCCTGCCACTTTCATTAGAGAATGGAATTCAGGGACCAGTGAGATGGATCAGTGGAACTTGCAGATGGACAACCCCCTCTAACCCTGCATAGCTAATTGCTATTAGGACAGTATTTGCTTCAAGAATTGCCTTGCACGACCGTGGGGTCAGGTAGGCCCGCAATCTGTGGAGCAGCCCAGCAGCTGGGGACTCCAGCGGAGGCCACCCCTGAATCCCAGGGCAGAATTCCTAACCCTGCTCTGGACCTTCAGCCAACAGCTGAGGCCCCACCCAAGCACTCGGTAGCCTTTGCTTGGAGTCCCCTGGTGGTAGATGCTCGCCACCTCTCAGAATGACCCCACAGCCCAGCCTCGGGTCCTGTTTGAGGAACTGGGTCCGAGAGCCTGGCCAGGCTGACACGCAAGACCGACTCTCTCATGGTGGCAGAAGTCAGGGCTCTGCCAAGGGTGTGTTTGGGGAACTGCGTCTCCTCCCCGCTACTCTCCCTGGCATCTCTCCTAGCCCCGCCCACTTCCTGTGGGCTAGCTGCTCTTTCGTTTCTGGTGTTCCCTTCCTGTGTTTTGCACGTATGAGCAAATGTGTGCATTTTCCACACATCCTCTTTCTCACCTCCGGGGTGGTCTCCTGAGCCTCCCTGGTGCTCTGGTGTGCTTGGGTTGCTTTGCAGTTGTTTTGTTCTCACTTTGTCCTGGGAATTCCTCTTTATCAGCGCAGAGCTTCCTGTTCATTTTCACAGTTCTGTAATACTCCACAGAGCAGTCTCTCTGCCGTTTTCTTTAGAAGAGGCATTTAGGTTCTTTGCAGAGTTCTCCAGCTTCACACAAGATTCACAGAGGGCCCTGCCTGCATGTTTTCATGTTGTGGGAGCTGCACCTTCAGGACAGACGCCTGGAAGTGAATTGCTAAGTCAGAAGGGTGGGCACGGGTTGGGCTGGGGGTGTAGCTCAGTTGGTAGAGAGCTTGCTTTACATGCACTCAGGCCCTGGGTTCATCCCCAGCACCACCAAAAAAAAAAAAAAAAAAAGGGCACGGGTAGTTGTTGGGGATGCTCGTTGCCCTCCGTTGGCCTCCCCACAGAGGCCAACCTGCTTCCTGCCGTCCGTACACACCACGTTGTCCCGTGCAGGAGAGGTGCTGTCTCCGAGGGGCTGCATTTTCATTTCTCTAATCAGGAGTGATGCAGTCCTCTCAGATTGTGAGGTCCATTCCTTTGCCTTTTTCTGGGCTGTTTATGTGTCTTTTCCCGTTTTTGTCGAGTCCCTGGTTCTTTTTATCCCATTGCATTGCCTTTCTCTGCCATGCATATGCCAGGCGGGAGCCCCACCCCTGAGCTGCACCCAGGCCTCTGGTCCTTTCGTGGAGCCCCATGTGTGTGAGGAGAGGCCTGAGGCCTCTGTCTGCCGGCTCCCAGTTGCCTCTCACCTTGGTTTCCGTTGCTGTGCAATGTGTTCACGTGGTCAGACTCGGCTGCTTCCCTCCATCGGGGGGCGAGGCGAGAGCCTTCCCGGCCAGGCTCAGAGGGCTTACCCGCTTTCCATTGCTTGCTTCAAACCTCTGGCTGTCTGGAGCACAAACCAGTTCCATCTTCTGGATGGGCCACCCAGTTGTCCCGTTTATTGAAAAGTCCATCTTTGCCCAGTGACTTGAGATGCTGCCTCTGTCATGTCCTCGAGTACCCAGAGCACTCTGCCCAGCCCCTGACGAATCTCCCAAGTCGGGGCATCTTTCCTCCAGAGCCGTGGCTCTGCCTCCTGCTGAGTGTGCTCCTGGGCAGCCAGCGTCCGCGAGCGCCACTGTGCGCCAGGCCGGGGACTGGCCACTCGACATGCTGCCTCATTTAAGTAAGCAACGGTCTGAGCCACACAGCCGGTGGCAGAAGGCGCTCTCCTGGTCCCCAGAGGAGGTCCAGGGTGATGCTGGGATTCAGCAGCCGTCACAGCCCTGCCAGCATCCGGCAGGCCTGGTGGAGTCCGTGTGCTTCGAGAGACCAACCAACCCTGGTGCTCAGGCCAAAGGCAGAGGATGCCCGGGATGGACAGGCTTGTCTAGAGGGTTCGTTAGAAGAGAAGAGGGGGCAGAGGAGCAGGACCATGTGTAAGGCAGGAAGCGTCACCAGGTGCAGGCTGTCACCAGGTGTCGGAGGCAGCGCAGGGTCTAAAGGGGAAGGAGGACTCGGGGATGAGGTCTCCTGAGCAGCACTCTCCGTCCTGAGCAGGGCCTGTGGCAGGTCAGGCAGGTCCTTGGGTGGGGGTCTCAGGCACACTTTCTGAGCCAAGTACAACTGAGGCCGTCACTGCGGCAAGCAGAGCAGGGCAGCTGTTGGGCTTGGGTGTCCAGGACAAGGGCCCTAAGGGCAGGGGACTCCTAAGGCAAGACCCCTGGGTCCAGAGGCACCCCATGCTGCCTGAGGTCATAGTTGCCCTGGGGGCCTGGGCTGGCCTGCACGTGACTCTGGAGATGTCCTTCTATACTCAGAAGGCTCTAAGTGTGCGTCAGAGGGGCCGCACGTGAGCTGGCCACCTGCTGTGGGATGTGAGCAGATACACAGGGAGCTTGGGGACTCAACTGGCTCCCTGGATCCCGCGTCACAGACGGCAGAGAGGAGGACCCTCAGCAGCCCGCCTCTCGGGCCCTGGGTGGCTTTGACAGGCCCTCGCCCACCGTGCAGCACTGCTCAGGTGGACATGTCTGAGAGGCTCAGCCTGTGGGGACATTCCAGCCACCTGGAATGTCCAGCCAAGCAGCAGCGGCCTTTTCGGGGGGCCCTCAATGTGGGCTGCTCTGCCTCTGCAGGTTCCGGGCTGTAAGAGCTGGGGCTCAGCCTGCGGGCATCACTGCCATGTGGACGGACGTTCAGCAGCACCGAGCAGCTCTCTGCGGAGCAGGGACCGCGGCAGGCCAGGCTGCCCTCTGCAGGGCCTGTCACTGGAGGGGGCGAGGCAGGGAGTTGTCCCTACACTGCAGCCCTTGCCCACCAGGAGACACGGAATGTGATTCAGTGCATTAACTGGGAATGTGACCCAACTGGGGAGGACTTGAGAAAATGTGTCAGCAGGAACTCATTTCCAGAGGCCTTGGTGTGGGTGTTGGAAGGCGGGAAAGCAAAACAGTGTGGAAGAATCTCCAACATGCCAGGACTCAGCTGGAAGTGGGTGGTCGCTTTGTTTTTTAAGTTAAGGTATTTTCAACTGGTACATAACAACATAAAAATTGTACATATCAGTGGGTTACCAGGTGGCATTTTGAGATGTGTGTGTATATTATGGAATTTTTTTTGTTTTGGGGTTTTTTTTTTTAGTACTGGGCATTGAACCCAGGGGCACTCCACAACTGAGCCACATCCCCAGCCCTATTTTGTATTTTTTATTTAGAGGCAGGGTCTCACTGAGTTGCTTAGCACCTTGCTAAGTTGCTGAGGCTTGGCTTTGAACTCGCGATCCTCCGGACTCAGCCTCCCAAGTGCTGGGATTACAGGTGTGCACCACCGCACCCAGCTTATGGAATGTTTAATCAGGGCAAGCATGTCCATCTCCAACACTGATGATCTGTTCACGGTGGGACACTCCA
>JAJEJO010002971.1:321917-349841 GCA_020662805.1 Glaucomys volans
ATGATCTGTTCACGGTGGGACACTCCAACTCCCCATCCATGACCACCAATGTCCATCTCCAACACTGATGATCTGTTCATGGTGGGACACTCCAACTCTGCTCCCGCTGTTTGTGGCTTGGTCCCCACTGATCGCCCTCCCATCTCCCCTCCCACCCTCCAGGCTCTGGAGGCCAACTCGAGAGTCCACATGGGAGCGAGAGAGGGCTCTGCTTGTCTTTCTGGGCCTGACTTATTCCCCTTCCCTGACCTGCTCTTCCATCCACGCTGTTGCAAAGGACGGGATCCCCTTCCTTCCGGCTGAGCTGCTCTCCCTGCGCAGACGCACCGAATTTTCTTTGTGCATTTGTGTGTCCATGGGCTTCTGGGCCATATGGTACTCTGTCTTCAAATTTTTAGAAAAGTGGTGGGTTTTAAAGTAACAACCCATGACATTTTCTTACCTAGACAAGAAATGCTAGGTTGATATGGCAGAAAGGGCCCTCTCAGCCCCTCCCTTCCTGTACAACTTCAGGATTCAAAGCATCACCTTGGGCAGAGGGAACATGTCAAAGGTGGGAACCCTGGGGGACAGAGCCACTGCCTGCTGTGACCAGTCGTCAGAGTTTCTGGGTTCCCCAGAGAACCCAGCTTTATCCACACAGGACCCAGCACCTCCTCTCTGCCCTAAAGCTTCCATGGATAACCACTGATCACCGTTTGTGTCTGCTCACATCCAGGGCCCAGGTCTCTGTGACCCTGGCCAGAGTCTGAGAGGGGGAGGACGTGAGGCTGCCTCCCAAGGATCCCGCTGCACTGACCCAAGCTGGGTAATGAAGAGCCCTCTGGCCTGGCCCCAGAGCTGCCCAGGTGTGGGGAAGAGTGGCAGGGGCCCAGCGAGCGGTGGCCGCACAGCAGGCTCGCTGAAGGACGAGGGCGAATGCTTAGGTTTCTGCTGCAGCTGCTCCTCAGAGTGGCAGTCCAGGTAGGAAGCCTGGCATCCAGGTGACTGCCAGCTCGGGCAGGGAGCGCTGACCTGCTGCGGGCTCCTCCTGGGCCTGCCCGTTCCCCTCTAGCTGCTGGAACACAGAGCCTCCTTTGTGTCCCAGTTGGAAGAGTCAAGTCAGGAAATTCTTCAGAACTCAGCAGCAAAGTTGCAACAGCTGCTTTTGTTTTGAATTTCAACAGGAACTGAGAAGAGGCTTCTTTGCAGATCACCAAGAGCTCTGGGGCAGCAGGTGTGCCACCTCCCTGGGCTCCTGCCCAGCCTCACTGACCTCCCCAGGGTGTCCCAGGATGGCTGTCCCAGGGTGCTCAGCAAGCAGCCCCCTGTGAGGGGCCTTCCCCGAGGCCTACCCCAGGAGGCCTGCCTGCCTACGTCCCTCCCACCTCCCAGGAGCATTAGAGCAGGCATCCGCTCTGGAACTTGCCGGGGGGCCCAAGCACTCAGGTGGCACCTGTGCTCAGCCTTGTGGCTTGGGTTGGGGGACGATATCCATTGTGTGGCTTCCGTGGAAGGGTGCCTTGCACGGCCGTGTCTCAGGACCTGAAGGCAAGCACCCTGGTCAAGGCCACACCCTGCCCACTGCCACATTGTCCTTCAGGCTTTAGCCCTCTCTGTGGTCAGGAAACCCTTTGCCCGTGTGACCGCCGCAGCTCTCCTGCCCCCGCCAGGAGCCTGCCTCTCAGCCAGGTCCTCACAGCTGGCATCTGCCACACCACGTCCCCTCTGAGCTTCACTGCCGCTGACCTAGGGTCCAGATCCAGGTCTGGAGCAACAGGAGGCTGGGGGCAGGAGTGCCAGAGGAGGAGGGCACCATGGCAGCCGCCTGTGCCCAGACCTGGGCGCACAGCAGAGCAGGCCTGGAACCACCCACCCCTGCCCCACGCAGCCTGCAGTGGCCTGTGTACGAGACTTGGAGGGCCCACCCCTTCCCAGCCCTTGTCACCTGCCAGCAGGCGTCCCCTTCGCTGTGTGGGGGTGGGGCGCCCTCACAGGCCACGGTGGCGTTTTGGTCAGAGTGGCCTCCCTGAACACTGTATGCCTGCCCAAGATGGGCTCTGACGGGGTCCTCAGAGGCTCGCGATGCCCCACTGCTGGACAGGGGGCCTGGGGTTGGGAAAGAGGAACTCCCTCCTTCCTCAGAAAGCTCCCAGAGAAGGGCACCTCTAGAGGCCATCAGCAGAGGCTGGGGGGAGGACTGCTGGCCTCCACTCCTCCATGACCAGGGGCACTGCACCGTCCTCAGCTCCCCTCATCCCAAGTGCTTTGCCTCTCCGGGTAGAACGCAGACCACAGCAGTAATCAGCCCCAGGCAGTGGCACAGAGCCCACCCACCATGACGTCTTTTTCCACTGGGTGATCAGCTTCCCTGTTTGGGAATTCTCTTAGATTGGGAATGAAACCAGGCTGTGTCAGAATGTAAAGGTCGGTCATGCGATGACACTGGGCAGATTCCGGTCAGGAGCGGAAGGACAAGCAGGTGGAACATGTCCAGTGACGGGGGTTAGGAAGATCATCTTCCGTCCCCTTGGATACGCTGCTGTGACAACCACTCTCCCCCTCCTCTGGGCCCAGAAAGTTCCAGAGCGATCCAGGCTGTGCAGACAGGATGAGACAGGCCACGCTTCTTCACCCTGTGCTTCACCAAGCCGGCTCCAGGTAGCCTCGCCCCGCAGCCTCCTGGGGCTGTGCACGTGGCAGGGGGTGAGGCCGGTGTGTGGTGGGGGAGGTGAGGACGGCAGGCTGTTCAGAGCAACAGCTTGTGCTGCGCATGTTGTGTGGCAGGGTGGGGTGACCAGTGTCCCTTCATGATGCTGACCTTCACCCAGCTGCCCCCAGACCAGGTTCTGGGAATTCCCAGGATCTGTCCACTCATCATTCAGTGGTAGACATCTCCCAAGCACGCACAGGGCCACCAGGTGGCACGATGACACGGCAGCCAGATCCTGTGCATGTTTTAGGGCACCTTCTCCCCAGGTGTCTGTCCAGTGCTTAAGCACAGGTGCTGGTGGGCTTTGCTTGGAGCCCCCTCTTCTCCCAGCAAACAGTGGAGCACCCACATTCTTAAGAATACACTGCTTTGGGGCAGTCAGGCAAGGAGGCCGCCTGCACTGGGGAGCCGGGGAGCGGCCAGCAGGGTGACAGATCAACACGCCGCGGGCTCTCAGCCTGCTCTGCTGCTGTCAAGAAGGTGCACTGGGGACCCACCCGTGCAGGCTGCAGATCTGACCTTGTATTTGACTGATTCTCTCGTTGCCTTTTCCTGGGAGAAGCCAGTCTTGCGTGGACGGACCAGTTCAGGCCTGAATACTCGGTGCTCCGGCTGCCTTTGTCCAGTCGCCTTCTAAAGTTTTTCGGGAAGTCTAATTCACAGCCATGTGAGAAATCGCCCCTCCCAGCAGGTTGGATCCCTGTTTCACAGTAGAAACAAGATCCTGCTTTTCCTTTTTTTGGGGGGCGGGGGGGGTGCTGGGGATTGAACCCAGGGCCTTGTGCTTACAAGGCAGGCCCTCTACCAACTGAGCTAAGATCCTGCTTTTCTTGACTTGTACACCATTGGCTCTCAGGGCGGAAGAACCAGTTTCCTACATTTATTTGCAGGTTGGTTGTTTGGTTGGTTTTTTCCCAAGTGCCAATTACCGTGACCTTTCCCCTTTGTCCTTTGAACTGTTGGATTTTGGGGTCATTTGTTTCCTTTATAAAGACTATGAAAGCAGTTTTAGGCCCCAGCAAAATGCGCAGGAGGGTACTAAGGTTCTCCTGCACCTCTCAGAAGTTTCTTAATCTTTTGAAAACTTCAATTTAACTGTTTGCCATTGTGTTCTGAATATTTCTCTTCTTGTTTCCTTGGTTATTGTGATGATGTTCCTTTCACATGTGATTAGTCAGTCAGCTAGTGGGAGCGTGGGTCCACACTCCCTGGGCTCCGTGGCTGCTGGGTGGGCCCAGTCCCGCCTGCCCCATAGGCTCACTCCTCTTTGTTGTGAGAGTCATGTGGCCGCAATAGTCTGGTTTTTGTTTGTTTTGCTTTCTTAGTCTGTGTTTTGAAATAGTTATCTTCTTAACACAGTGTGCAGTTGTATCAGGACAAGAATTAAAATTTATTTCCAGCTGAGAATGCAGCGCATCCCAAGGCCCTGGGATGCATCCCCAACACCTAAATAAATTGGTTAAGAAGTAAATATTATTGTTTTCCTACCTCAATTGTCTTATAATTTGATGCACAATGTCTCCTACTTCTGTTGTTCTACTATGCTCAGTTTAACACATAACACTTTCCTCTATGTGCTAGAATGTATCTCTATTAATTTTTCTTATGTTTTGGGGTCACACCATACCACTTAATTCACCATGGCCATATTTTCTACAGATTAGAAGAGCTCTCTGAACTGTTTCATCCTCATTATATTATGGATTGTGCTTTGCTTTCCTTGATATAGTTTCTTCCTATTTTCCCAAAAGAGATTAAGAACCAGTCTGCTGGGGAGGGGGGATGGCAGAGGCTTCGGAGCAGACTGTGGGTTACTAGATTGAAGTTTTTAAATATATTTCTTTCTCTGACCCATCAGCACAATTTAAACAAAAAAAAAGTCACTGGTTCAACAACAGGGTTTAAAAAAAATGTTTTCAGCTTTAATTAAAAGCTTCAGGGCTGGGGACAGCTCAGTTGGTAGAATGCCTGCCTCGCAAGCACAAGGCCCTGGGTTCAATCCCCAGCACCACACACACACCGAAAAAAACCTTCAGATTTCTTAAAAAAAAAAAAAAAAAAGAACAAGTTTGCCAAATTCTGTGCAAAGTCCTTGAGATTTTAATGGAGATGGCCAGTCATCAGGCAGTCAATCTGGGAAGCACCACATTTTTGAGAGCCCTTTCCCTGGAAGCAGAGGGAGCCCATTTATCCTGAGAGCTGGCGGCTGGCCTCCTGGGATTGATCAGCTCTGTTCACCCAACACTCCTGAGACTGTTACCTCTGAAATGATGGAGTTTGCTGAGCCCTTGCAGATGCTGGCTAGAAGGAAAGACTGTCTTGGGACGAGACCCCGAACCTGCCCGTAGCAGGCTGAGTGGCCTTGGAACAGGTTGGAGAGCAGAGCTGAGAGCGAGGTTCTGAGGAGCCTGGTCCTGTCCCTGTGTCGCTGCAGGGAAGAGGGCCAGGGTCCTGCAGCTCTGGGGCAGCAGGAGCTTCGGCACAGGAAAGTGGTCCTCAGGAGTGATTGCTGCTTCTGCGTTGTTGGCTTGCAAGCAAGGAGCAGCGGCCTCCAGCAGTGGGGCTGATGGTGAGGCATTTGCGTTAAGTTTCAAGAAGGTGAAGTCTTGCCAGGCACGGTGGAGCACGCCTGTGATCCCAGCCACTTGGGAGGCTCAGGCAAGAGGACCCCAGGGCTGAAGCCAGCCTCAGCAACTTAACGAGGCCCTAAGCAACTTAGTGAGACCCTGTCTCTAGATAAAAGTATTTTTAACAGGGCTGGGGATGTGGCTCAGTGGTTAAGCACCCCTGGGTTCAATCCCTGGTACCTTAAAAAAAAAAAAAGAATGTGAAGTCTGCTCTGGGCCCATAGCCTGCAGTCCTGAGTGGACAACCTTCCCCATCGCTCTAAGTTGGAGTGTGTCACGATTTTTCTGTTACCAGTTATCATCCTCAGACACTGCCTTTTAGCAATTGGGTTAAAAACCACTGTGGGCCAAGCATGGTGTTCCAAGTGGGCCCCCAGGCGTGGGTCCTGCTGGCTCTTCACACTTGCACTCTGCAGGCCTCTGCCCCTCCCAGGGGGTAATTCCTTACAAGGTTTTAGAATGAGCATCACATCTGCCTGTTGGAACAGCCTTAGAGTCACGGGTGGGGAACAACGTGGGGTGTGAGAGTAACGTACTCCTCAGGCATCTGAATGAATGACCACTTGAATCAGGTGGTTTGAAGGTTCCTTCTCCCATTTGTTTCTCTGCTATTTGTTTTTTTTTAATTAATTGATTGTCTTTATTGATCATTATGCTATATAAAGCCCTGGAAATTTTGACTGTTTCTTGTTTTAATGTTTGTGTTTCGTGTATGTTTATTTGGTCTGTAGCCTTCAGATTTCCTAGTTTACTGACACAGTGGCGATTGTGTTCCTTTAATTATTCAGTATCCTCTATATGCAAGTTTATGCCTCTGTTTTTGTTCTATCAGGTTTTCCTTCTTTTTTCCTTTTTCTTCGTTTAGATACCACCTCATTCATCAAAAGGAAATGAGGAGACCCAATCTGTCATTAACCAAATATGCACATGTCAGAGTCTTCAGAGAACACACTGGGCTGTCCACAGCCGTGTCTTTTCGATGTTTCATTTTCCCTTTTATCCTTTGATCTTCCTTCTTTTTTCCTTTTTAAAAAAGCATTTCCATCCTTCCTAAGATTTAACGCAATGCTTTGTTTATCTTTCCCCCTCGCGTCCTAAAACACACATAAGGGCATTTAAGGCTGTGCTGCTTTCCCTGAGGACCTTGGCGGTCTCTGTGGATCGACGTGCCAGCTGTCTTCAGTATCTCTCAGCGGTCTTCCCTTTGGTCCTTTTGACTTTCTTCTTGGATCATTTGTCCCCAGTGCACCTGTATTTGGATTCTCACAGGTTCAGTCTGAATCTATTCCGTTGGCCAAGGGAGAGAAGGCACATGAATGACCAGCTCTGAATTTTTGTGGCGCTCTCCTTGATGACCGTGTGTGATCTTCTGTGAACATATTCTCAAAAATGAGAGCCATTCTCTGTTTTATTTAATTCCCACCAAAACAACCATTAATTCTGATTGTTATGTTATCCAGCTCCTTTGTGTATCTGAGGCTTTTGCTGTATTTGATGGTGGAGGACCAGAGTCTTCAATGCTGAACGTTTTTAAGACTTATTTTCCTACCGGGTGTTTTCGTCCGAGTTTTGCCGTTTCATAGCCTTGGACTCCGTGGATATTGGAGAGCTGGCATTTCCCCGCCTGGCGCTGGCTGGCTGTCCCGGGGTCCTGAATACTTGTTTTCATTCTCTCTCTTGCAAACAGTTGTTTGCTGGATTTTTTTCTTTTTTGTCTGTAGAGTGGTGAGCCCTTGAACAGTGAGAATCACATTGTCTTTGTCCGTTTTGTTCGATCTTCAGCCACTGCAGGTTTTGTCTTCTTGATCTTTATCTGTCTATGCTGATTTTTTCTGCCTGTTGTTGAAACACAGCGAGCTGGATTCTCTTCTTTTCAGCGAGATCGAAATTTTTTTTTGGGGGGGGGGGAACCAGGGATTGAACTCAGGGACACTCAGCCACTGAGCCACATCCCCAGCCCTATTTTGTATTTTATTTAGAGGCAGGGTCTCACTGAGTTGCTTAGGGCCTCGCTAAGTTGCTGAGGCTGGCTTTGAACTCGTGATCCTCCTGACTCAGCCTCCTAAGTCACTTGGATTACAGGCGTGCACCACTGCGCCCGGCTTGCAAGATCGAAACATTGACAAACTGCTTCCACTTGTCCCGCTCAGTGTAAGACGGCGGGTGTTCTGAGGCCTGTATTCACCTCTCACTTGACAACCACGAACATGGGCCCTCTCTGCGACAGAATGGGTGTCTCTGGGTTGGGGCTCCCTCCACTTCTCTCCTCATCCGTTGCATTTCAGGTTCTAGAACGTGCTTCCTCCTCTCTGCTCACTGTTCCGTCTGGTCTCTTTCTGGACTGTGTGACTCCCAGTCACTGTTTGCCCCTCTCGCCAGCAACCACCTGGACCAAAGGCTGCTGCGTCCCTGTCTTCCCCTGGGCTGTTGGCTCAGGCAGGTCTTCGCAGGCCGTTCTAACACCATCTTTCTCTCGAACACAGATCTTTTAAATTCAGGCCGCTGTTTGAAGTCGTCCTGGAACTAAGCCACATAGTTCAGACATTCCAGAGCTCGGGTTTCTTAGGAGGCTCCTCCGCCTTCCTACGTGAGTGGCAGCTCAGCGGACAGTGAGCCGCAGGGAGCAGCCTCTCCTCTGAGGCTCCTCAGCTGGCATCCTGTTGCCTCCGGGTTTCTGGTTTGCTTTTTGAGAAGATGTCTCATTTTGTTGCCCAGGTTGATCTCAAACTCGGGCTCAGGTGATCTTCCTGCTTCAGCGTCTAAGCAGCTGCACCCACAGGTGCACACCACCATGCCTCCACGGCTCAAGGATTAGGATTTCTATATAGAAATACAAACCTTTTAAAAATATGACACACAGTGCAAAAATATGACCTCCTTCCCTTTCTGACGTGCCTGCCAGAGGTGGTCCCCTGTTTACAGTGCCCATGTGAACTTCATTAAACCCGCGTGTCCAGCATGCGTGCGCTCCCAGCTGGGCCCTCAAGTCTCATCAGGCCTGCAGCCCAGGACTCTGCATCTGGTCCCTCCAGCACCTACTCCCCACATGGGGCCTGCAACCTGGGAAATGACTCTGCACCTTGTTCAGTCCTGGCATCTCCCACACAGTACCCGGATGGAACATCCTCCCCCTGGGTAATCTGATTTTACCCCTGGCCTTTTACTCTTCCTAAAGCACTTCCTGGCTGGGATGTTGCAATGCGTATTGACACTAATCATACTGTGGTGGATTAGATTTCCTTTCCAAGCCTAATGCACATATTAAGCTCTTTCTCAAGAGGCCAGATCTCCCGTGTCCCAGGGTGGAGAGTGGGCATATGGGAGAAGGTGGGAGACGCAGGGGCAGCTTAGGATGGGGGCTGCGCAGGGATCTTCATGAGCATGAAGGCCGCGGAGACAGGGAGCCAGGTGGACAGGCCTGTGAGGGGGGACTGCTGCACCAGGCTCTTCCTGGGAGCCAGAGAAGACAGTGAGCAGTTGCCTAGAAACAGGTCCTCAGCCAGGGCTCAGGAGAGCAGGCCAGAAACAGGGACCCAAAGGGACAACAGCAGGACATGGAACCCAGCAACTGCATGGTGGGGGGGATGTGCAGGGCCCTTAGGCAGCTCCCAGGCCACCAGGGAAGCAGCTGAGGCTAGTCCTAATCCTGCAGGTCCCACCACCCTGATGGCCAGGGGTCCTCATCCGCTGGGGCTGCTGTGACCCAGGCCTGTGTCCAGGAGGCCTTTGATGATGGAGAAGCCCCCGAGGATGGCTGGAAGCTTCCTCCTTGCTAGGGTGATGGGGCTCCATCCCATTCAGAGTCTGAACCAATGGATGCTTGTTCACCAGAGGTGAGATGAGGTGCCGCCAGTCCTGGGACGGGGTGCCTCTCCCGCTCCTGTGTGACTGTGGTTTACCTTTGACAAGTTAGCTGAGGTCACCTTGGTTCCTGGGGGCTTCAGAATGCAGGCACTTAATCTAGCTCAGGAGCCACTTGCTGGGGACTTGGCAGACACGTGGCCGATGGTGCTGGCCACCCAGGGTCCAGCAGAACAGGACTGCCTCCTCTCCTGAACACCTGGGGAAACCCCTCACCCTCCTCAGGGTCCAACTCAACAGCAGCTGGGGACTGGCCCCTCCACTGGGACCAGTGTCCAGCCTGCCCTGCCTGTTGGTGTGGCCTCCTGCCTGGGGTGAGAACAGGACAGGAAGCCATCGGGGCACACGGAAGCCACAGTTACTGTCCCCTCCCTTGGTGGCTTTAACCTTGAGTCACTTCCTGCCTCTCCCAGCTCTCCCTGTGCCCCGGCCCCCCAGCTAGGCCTCAGCCAGCAAACAGGGACAGTGGCACCAGTGGGCTTCTGCCCCAGGTCTCTGGCAGCTGCTGTCCCCACCTTGACCCTGGGTGGGGGGTCCAGCCCCCTAACTAGATTCATCCTTGGAGCAGGGCCAGAGTGGCCACGTCTTTGTGTGCCCCTCCCTCTGCGTGGCGTCCTGCTCTTCTCTAACACTTCCGTCCTGGCCACTGCCAGCCTCTGACAGCTCGCTCCGTGCCAGGCCCTGCGCCGAGTCCCACACGCCCACAGTCTCTGCCCCTCTACTGAGGGGAAGTGGGAGGCTGAGCACTGGCTGCCCTTTCGGCTTCCAGCGGAGCCAGCTGCAAGACCAGCAATGGCAAGCTGTGCAGGGGGTGGTGACCTCGGGGTCTCACCCTGCAGGCTGTGAGCCGGAGACCACAGCCCCTTTAAGGTGAAACCCTGAGACTGGCGTGAGTCCCATGGCCTCAGGTGTTCCATGGTGTAGAACTTTCCACGGCCTTCCCTCCTCCAACACTCAGCTCCAGACAAGGATGGCTTGGAGCAGGAGGGGTGGCGGTGGCACTGGGGCCACTCGCTGGGGCAGTGAGTTGATGAGACCTGTGATGGGGCCATCCCAGTGTAGGGGACCCAGCAAGGAGAGGGCAAGGGGCACCACTCAAGGCCTCCGGAAGCCCTGCAGGGGTCCCTGTGAGTCTGTCACTTCAGGGAGGTGGGAGAGCAGAGCTAAGCTCCGATGGCCAGCTTGCCGCTGGGCCTGAGGGTAGACAGGAGGGGAAGCCCCTTCCAGCCGCCAGGGTTGCTTCACAAGGACAATGTCCCAGGGTGATAGTGTCCAAATATAGCATCCGGCTGTCCGGCCTAATCCTGGGGCTTGTACACATGTCACAGTCACGTCCCCACAAGTGTGGGAGCCCCGGGGCCAGGCAGGCCTGAGAGCAGTGGCAGCCCACCCAGCCCTACGGCTGGGCTCCAGCTTGACTGTCCGCCCCAGACCTGGTGTCCCGTGGGGCCTGGGAGGTCTCTCAGGGTCTGCAGAGGGCACGGGGGTCACATGTGCCTGGCCTGCATGGACACAGCTTGGTGATCAGCCACCAAGATCACTGGGCACAGAGTAGCCCCCGCCTGGGCCTGGACGCTGGGCCAGCACAGGACACTCTGTGACTTTGCTCGGATGCCCATTGAATTTTAAAACCATGCTTCATCTTGCAGCCCTGGGGCCGCCTCCTGCGCGGGCCTGTTCTCAGAGGTGGCATTGTGCCCGCCCTCCCAGTGGGCCTCTGCACAGGGAGCCCGCCTCGGCAGCTCTGGAGTGGCGTCTGTGCCAGAGCCAGCTGACGTGGGGCCAGAGATGGATTTAGAAACCCCTGCTCCTCCCACGTGGGCAGGGGCACCCGCATTCCTTCCTGGCTTGGAACTGTCAGAGCCGAGTGGTGGAGGGAGGTGACCGAAGCCAGACGTGGGGACAGGGGGAGAGGGAGAACAAGGTGCCAGGATCCCTCTTTTTTCTTTTTGGTACTGGGGATTGAACCCAGGGGCACTCGGCCACTGAGCCACATCCCCAGCCCTATTTTGTATTTTATTTAGAGACAGGGTCTCACTGAGTTGCTAAGGGCCTCGCTAAGTTGCTGAGGCTGGCTTTGAACTCAGGATCCTCCTGCCCCAGCCTCCTGAGTTGCTGGGATTATAGGCGTGCGCCACTGTGCCTGGCAGGATCCCTCTTGGTGGGAGGGGATTCTCTGGAACCAAGGGAAGTGGTGGGCTGAGGCCTGGGCCAGTACTGCTCGGCACTGCCCCCTGGGTCCTCCCAGGTCCCCTCCCCAGGCTCCCTTGTCTAGAAGGGCATAAGTGCACCACTGCAGCAGGGCCGGTGTGAGGGGCCTGCTGGTGTAAGCAGGTCTCAGTGTCTCTGCCCTTCCAGAGGCAGCATGTGGTCCTCAGAGGATGAGCCAGCCAAGGGGCAGGAGGAGTGTCCACTCCATACTGTGTAGGCCCCCACTTGACATGCCCTCAGTCATCATAGGATGTCTGTCAGTCTGGGGTGGCCAAGACCAGGCCCGTCCTGTCCCCAGAGCCCAGCACACACTCACTGGCTCACCTGGGCCTCTGCCTCCTGGACCCTAGGCATTTACCTCGTCCCACATCTGCACCTTGAAGCCCTGAGAAGCCCCTGGCTGCTCCTTTCGCCTCTTCTACTGTCCCCCACACCCAGGGGGCTTCCCTGCTGGCTGGCCTGGCTGAGGAGGCCTGGGATGCTGTTGGGGAGCAGGTGTTTGGGCCAGGCCCTCCCTGAGCCCAACCCACACTCAGCCTGGGCAACCAGGCAGGGTCAGGATCAGTCTCATGATAGCAGAGCCCTGTGCTGTCCCCAAGCAGTGTTCTAATGGCCAGAAGATAGGAAAAGACTTGTGTCCCCTCAACTGGTAGCTGTCACCCAGGCAGGGTGCCTCCCTGAGGTGGGGGTGCAGCCGTCCCCTCAGTGCATTGGCTGCTTGGTCTCCCTCTGGGTCTTGAGGCCATCTTCCCAGATGGATGCACAGTGGCTGGGAGGGGTGTGTCCCTTACAGGCCCAGCTGAGGCAGAGGCTGGTGTCCCCCTTTCCACTGGCCGCGCCGCACACCCTGCCTGGAGGAGGAGCACCCTCTCCATTCCACGTGGTTAACACGCACAGCTGGCCAGGGTGGGTCCCACTGCCCAGCTGAGAGCTTGGCCTCTGGTGTCCCCAAGTGTGCCTCCTTCTGGGATCCAAGGAGCAGGCGTGGGGGGCGGCGGGGGACCCGTTCACAGTTCTGAGTGCGCAGGCTGTGGGATGTACTTCCGAGAGAGATGTCTTGGGGGCCTTGGGGTGTCACCTCCCCCGCAGATCCCCAGAAACCCCACCTGTCCCCAGGGCTCCTCTATCCAAGATCACCACCCCTCCCCCAGTTCTGGGAGCAAAGGCCTGAGTGGTGCCCTCTGGTGGGCACGGGGGTCTCGGGCACATGAACTCATCCTCACCAGCCCTACTGCATGCTGGCCAGGCCGGGGTGACGGTGATCCAACAGGGACCACAGAGGCCGCCCTGCCCTGGCTTCTCAAAGGGCATCACACGGAGGAAGATGGACAGCCCAAAGCAGCTGCATTCATGAGAAGAGGGACAGGGCGGGCCACTGAGAGCGCCCAGAGGACTGAGCCAGGTGTATCCCCAAAGGGTGAGCAGAGTCGGGCCTAAGAACTGGGGTGGAGGAAGCTGTGTGTCCCCAGGCCCTGGGCTCCCTCTGCTCCCGGAGCCTGCAGGGCAGCAAGCAGGAGGGTCTAGAGGAAAGGGAGCAATGGATGCCCCACCCTGCCTCTCCCGGCACCTGCTGCCAGATCAGGAGGCACAGGGGGTGGACACCACGGTGCTCCGCAGGAAGAAGACATGGAGCAGGTCCTGCTAATAACTAGGTCCTGGGAGGCTGCCTGTGAGGAGCAGGGGCAGCCTGGGAGCATGGAAGTCAGGCTGAGCTGTTCGCCATGTGTCCAGGGCTGGGGTCAGCTCTGGGGGAAGCCTTGAGGCCCAGTGCCTTGGTGAGCACCAGCGTCCTGGGGATCAAAGAGCCAGGTTGGGAGAGCTAAGGAGCAGAAGGTATGAGGGAGGCCACAGCCAGAGGCCCAGCTGGAGGGGGAGGGGTGGTGGGAATGGGGCCCCAGAGTCTCTGGTCTGGCGTCTGCGTCCATCCTCCCCAGAGCAGCGTGCTGGGCATCTCACCCCGCCTCCCCTGCCGCCCTGCCTCTGCCACCTGCTGGTGTGCCCTAGCTGGTGCGAGTGTCACCTCCCAGCAGTGAAGAAACCGGGCCTTTCCATCTGTCTTCCCCTCACTGCCTTCAACCCTCACAAGATTCTTTCTTTTTTCCTTTCTTCCCCTCCCCCACCCTTGTTTCAAAAATCCGCTGTCATTCCCCAGGACTGCTGGGTGGAGCCATGCCCCGGTGTCGGAAGTCCTTGTCCTACAGTGGACGCAGCCTGCCTCTGCCTGGCTGGTGGAGTGCCCAGGAGCCCTGGCTGGCTCAGATGCACAGGGCTTCTGACACACTTCCCTCCGGGCTTCCCCGGTGCCACTGGCTGTCCCTCTGAGAGCCGGACGTAGGGAGGGCTTGCTTCTGCAGGGTCTGTCCTCGCCCACTCCGGCCCCAAGCCCCAGCTGCTCGGTGTGACTTCCCGAAGAACACAGCTCGCCCAGCCCATGCCTTCAGGCCCATGGTGGTGCGCTGAAGTCGAGGGTCATAAGTGACAATTAACTAGACTTTCCCTGATGTCCTGATGAGCATCAGGCCGAGGAAAAGTTGCGGGTTCCTCCTTCCTCCTGCAAGGCAGGAAGCCAGCCAGAGAAATAGCCACGCGGGCTCTGTCACCCACGTGGAGGTGGCCCTGTGCAGCTGTCCATGCCCAATGTGCAGCCAGCGACTATGTGGGTTCCCCAAGTGGGGAAGTCACCTGGTCAGCGGCCAGTGGCTCCCTGCTTCCTGAAGGTCCTGCTGCGACTTTTTTGGGAATCTTGGGGGGAGCCTGTCACCAAAGGCAGAAACCACCAGGGAGAGCAGACCCACCACCTGGAAGGAAAGGGGCCCCTTCCTGCTGAGACGCCGCCGCAGGCTGGCTGGGGTCTGCGCCTCTCACCACACTGGGAGGAGCCCCTTGGGTGTACGAGGTCGTGGGGTTTCATCAGAAATAAACACTGAATTTTGTCAAATGGCTTCTGAGCATGTACTGGACAGTGGGTTGGTTCCTCCTCTGATGTGCTGAGTGTGGTTCTAGAGTGGCAGGTTTGGGGCATTCCTGAAAGGAGCCCTTCAGAATGTTCCCTGTGGCCGGAGACCGGGCTCAGCCTGTGCGCGGGGGTTCAGGGAGGACTCGGTGTCTGTTCAGGAGTGGAGGCCATCTGCTCTCTGTGTGCTCCTGGCACGCCTACCAGGAGGCGTGGGGTCAGGGCTGTCACCTTCTGTGAGTGACCTGGGAAGCCTCGTGCCTTTTACTGTGATCTTAAGAATCTGAGGCAAATGTCTGGGTCCAGCACCTTTGGTAACAGTGATTCTTGAATAACCTTTCTCATTTTTCTTCTCAGATTTTCTGCTTTTTAAGTCAATATGTGATGCTTCCCCTTTTCCAGTCACTGAGGGTTTCCAGTTCTTACCATTCCCTCCCTCCATGCTAATCTCTCAGGCTTTTTCAATCTCCTGTGTGTGTTGGACACTGGTGTTTTTGCTTTTTTTTCTAAACTAGACTCTAGAAACTTGTTTCATTGTAGATAATTTTCTAAAGAATCAACTTTAGAATTTGTTTACCCATCTTATTGTTTTTTTAATGAAATGTTGATAGATCTTTATTTTTTCTTTATTGATTTATATGTGGTGCTGAGACTCGAACCCAGTGCCTCACACATGCTAGGCAAGTGCTCTACCACTGAGCCACAACCCCAGTCCTTATTGTTTTTAATATGTCAATACTTATTAGTTTTTAATATTTATTACTGTATTTAAATTATTTGCTCCATTGAAAGATTTATTGTTATAAGTTCTTTACAAATTTTGGAGATCAGTGCTCTGTCTGAAGTGTGTGTGGAAAAGATTTTCTCCCACTCTGTAGGTTCTCTTTTCACATTATTGATTGTTTCTTTTGCTGAGAAAAAGCTTTTTAGTTTGATTCCGTCCCATTTATTGATTCTTCCTTTTATTTATTGCGCTCTGGTGGTCATGTTGAGAAAGTCTGATCCTAAGCCAACATGATGGAGATTCAGCCTACTATTTCTTCTATTTGGCAAAGAGTCTCAGGTCTAATTCCTAGGTCCTTGATCCATTTTGAGTTGAGTTTTGTACAGGGTGAGAGATAGGGGTTTAATTTCATTTTACTGCATATGGATTTCCAGTTTTGCCAGCACCATTTGTTGAAGAGGCTGTCTTTTCTCCACTGTATGTTTTTGGCACCTTTGTCTAGTATGAGATACCTGCACTTATGTGGGTTTGTCTCTGGATCCTCTATTCTGTACCATTGGTCTGTCTGTCTATCTTGGTGCCAATACCATGCTGTTTTTATAACTATTGCTCTACAGTAGAGTTTAAGGTCTGGTATTATGATATGTCCTGAGATCACTCTTCCTGCCCGGGATTGTTTTGGCTATTCTGGGTCTTTTGTGCTTTGTTGTTGTTATTTTTGGATTGACCCCAGGGGCACTCTACCTCGGAGCCACATTCTCGTCCCTTTTAATTTTTCACTCTGAGACAGGGTCTCACTGAGTTGCTTAGGGCCTCACTAAGTTGCTGAGGCTGGCTTTGAACTTGTGATTCTCCTGCCTTAGCCTCCCAAGTCACTGGGATTACAGGCGTGCGCCACCACGCTCAGGTCTATTTTTTAATTTATCCTTTTCTTTCTCATTTTTTAGTTTTTAACATTGTCATCAAAAAAATATTGACTTCTGTCTTCTACTGTGGGAATAGTGGCTTTCTCTTTGCTGCCTAATATGGATTGGGGGACTTTTGAAAAGACTTGATTCTCTGTGGAATAGAACCTTCATCCCTGAACTCGCTGGCTGTATTCACTTTATGCTCTGTATTCATTTTATGTGACTTTGATCTTGGCCTTGGGTGTGTGGTCAAGCTCCCCCACGGAGTCCAGACTCTGCCCTGGGGACTCTCAGCTCTCGGCTGTTGTATGTTGGAGCTCTCATGAGACCTTTCTCAGGGTCACTGTGCCTGGGTTCTGTTTTGCCTTCTGCGCTGGCCCGTGCCACCTGCTGGGAGGACGGACTCCGCCCTGCTCCCGCTCGCCCCACCGGGCCTGCGGGCCGGGCCCTTCCACCCTGGTTTCACTGCGCCTGTGAGGTCGCTGCTAGGAACAGGCTCCAGGGGCTTCTGCCCCCTCCTTCCTCCCTGTGGCGGTCTGTCTGGCTGCTGAGGCCAGCAGTGAGTGAGGAGCACAGCAGTGAGTGAGGAGCACGTGAGCAAAGCACAGCCACAGCAGGAGCGCCTGGGAAGGACCCCCTGGGCAGCGGGAGCCAAAACGGACGGAACTTCAGGAAAGCCTCTTGGAGGAGTGTCCTGGAGGGGGGATGAGCAGACTGGCCTGCGAAGACAAGGCCAAGAGTCTCCCAGGTAGAACAGCATGGGCAAAGGCCCCACGCAGAACCAGGGGCCCGCCCGTGGAGGAGTGTGGCCAGCGAGAGGAGTCCCGCGGTGGAGAAGGCGTTTCTCTCCAGCAGCTGCTGCCGGAGGCTATGGAGGAGGTGGAATGCCGGGAGCGGCTGAGCCCAGCGGTGCAGAGTGGGCAGCAGCTGATGACCACCCACTGGGCAACGTGGGGGGGGGGGGGCAGAGATGCCAGCCTCCCCACTCAGTGCAGGTGGAGTGGGCCGTGGGTTCTACAGCCCTCCAACCCAGCCACTCCTCCCAGCCTCGGCCCTCAGGAGGGGAGGGGCCCTGGGGAAATGGGGGCCGAGGTCATTGGGATGGACAAGGGCCTGGGTCTGCAGTGGGTGGGCCAAGGCTCCAGCTGGGGCAGGGGCATCCTGATAGTGGATGTCACAGCCCGAGGTGAAGAGGGAAGAACCTGCAGCAGCAGGCGCCTAGGGAGAAGGCTCAGAGCTCGCGGGGAGCTGGGGCAGCAGGAGGAGGCGAGGCCCCCAGGGAGGAGATGCCATCTGGTGGCCTGGCCCCGCCACAGCTGGGCTCAGGGTTGCTGTTGGAGGCTGGCCTGCAGGGCTGCTCCCCACCCCGCAGCAGCCTGCCTCCACCCTTCGAACTCCCCACTCCTGCAGGAGGCCACTGAGACCTCAGGGACCTCTGGTAAGCAGGAAAGGAGGTAGCCACCTCCCAGTGTGAGGGGCTGCCCACGTGCCACCACTGCCTCCTGCCGTCACAGAAATGAAGCTCATGGTTTCAAAGGCAGTGACCTGATGATTGTTTTCTGTGGTCCTTCTTCCAAAAATAAGCTCTTTTATAGAATTGTAAAAATAATCTATGCTTATTAGCAATTAAGGAAATGCAAATCAAAACCACACTGAGATTTAATCTCACATCAATCAGAATGGCAGCCATCAAGAATGCAAATAATAGCCAGGCACAGTGATGCACACCAGTGATCCCACTGACTCGGGAAGCTGAGGCAGGAGGATCTTGAGTTCAAAGCCAGCCTCAGGGACTAGGGATAGAGCTCAGTTGGTAGAATGCTTGCCTTGCAAGCACAAGGCCTGGGTTCAATCCCCAGCACCACAAAAAAAAAGAAAAAAGAAAAGAAAAAGCCAGCCTCAGCAATAGCGAGGTGCTAAGCAACTCAGTGAGAGTGAGACCCTGTCTCTAAATAAAATACAAAATAGGGCTGGGAATGTGGCTCAGTGTTCCAGTGCCTGTGAGCTCAATCCCTGGTACCACCCCCACCACCCAAAAAAAGACAAGGCGTGAAACCACCCTATAACCCAGCTACACCCACGCCTCAGTACTTACCCTAAAGAATCAAAGTCATCATCCTACAGGGATACATCCATCCCCATGTCTACAGCAGCCCAATTAGCAATGGCCCAACTATGAACCAGCCTAGGTGTCCATCAACTGATCAATGGATAAAGAAAACGTGATGTATATACACAGTGGAATTTTACTCCACCGTAAATAAAAATGAAATTATGGCATTTGCAGGAAAATGGATGGAACTAGAGACTATCGTGTTAAGTGAAATAAGTCAAGCTCATGTTTAATCTCACATGCAGAAGCTAGAGAGGAAAAAGAAAAGAAAGGCGGGTGGATCTCCTAAGAACCAAAGGGAGATCAGTAGAGGGACCAAGGGGCGGGAGGGGGAGGAGGGGAAGTGCTGGGAGTGACATTGGCCAAGTGATGGTGTTACACTGTGTGCGTGCGTGAGTGTGTAACAACGAATCCCATCCATATGCACGACTGTAATTCACCAATAAAAATGTGAGAAATACCGTCTGCTCACTGTAGAAAACTTGGAAAATCCAAAAACGGGATAAGAGGACCATAGTCCCACACATCACTGTCACCCTGCGGTGTGAGATACACAGAAGGGCAGGTCCCTCCTGGCACAGGGCCGTCGTGTGCGTGTGTAGTCGGGTCTAATCAGCTGCTGCTTTTGTTCAGCATCATAACGTAAATATTGCCCGCACCTGGAATTTCTCCCTAAAGATGGTCTTAGCAGCTGCACAATGGAGCCTCTGGCTGCTTTGGCCACTTCCTGGTTTGCAGTTTTGCATAATTATGCGCCTTCAGAGAACACCTCTTTCTTTACTTGCATCTACATTTCAAATTTTTCACTTAGGATGATTCCCAGAAGCGGAGTTGCTGGGTCAAAGAGCACCCATGATATGGGGTTAATCATCTCACCCAGCTGCTCATCCCAGAAAATGCCGCTTCCTTCCCCCAGGGGCTGCCTCCAGCACCGTTCCTCTCACACCATACAGATGTTTGCTTTTTAATTTTTTTCTTATTAATGGAGCCGAATATTTTTTCAGATGATCATTAGCCATTTGTGTTTCCAGAAGAGAGATCCACCAACGCCCATGGTCCTCACTCTGTTTCTCAGAGTCCCTCCCACACCCTCCCTATCCAAACCCCCATGTTGGCTGGCATTCTGAGAGGCTCCTCAGCAGCCCCAAGTGGGTCACCTGGAGGGGGACCCCAGGCTGTGAGCCACCCAGGCCTATCTCTTAATGGAAGCAGACCAAGGTGTGAACAGGTGAGATGAGGTCCTGGAGTCACTCGGGATGAGAGGTGGAGCTGGGACTTGAACCCAGGCTGTGGGCAGCAGGGCCCAGGCCCACACAGTCTGTACTAGGGCCAGTGGGAGATGGTGGGGCACAACTGAAGCCTTGGTTTTCCCCAGAGCAGGTGGCTCACCTGGGGCATCAGTGGGAACCCATCTTGTCAACGAGTCTGCAGCCACGAATCATGGCTCTGGAGCCTTGACTTGGGATCTGAAGATTTGGGAAACTCCCACCATAGAATTCAGGAACATTCCAAGCTGAATTTGCTTAGTGGCCCAGAATAACAATCCTAGCCAAAAAAGGGTAATTATTCAGTTACATGAGAACTGAAAATTTAGAAGCTAAAGCCAGAGTGTTTTTCATGACTATTTTGGGTCTTCAGTCAGCACTGTGTTCTTTTGAGCAGAATGTCCGCCTCCAGAAGGAATTCTTTCATCTCATCCCTACTGACAGAGCTCACAACAGTTATTGAAAGTCTCAGCTGTCACTTTTGTATAAATAAACAGGATGAAGTGGGCAGTCACGGCACATTGGAGGTATTTTTAGCTGTAGGTGGCTTCCCTCTAGACTAAGCCATGGAGGGCAGCGTGCTTGGTCTCAGCCTCAGCATGGCTCCCTGCGGAGCCTGTGGCTCAGCGGCTTCCTGAGACAGGGGCTCTTCCTGTTCAGGTAGCCATCCCAGAGATGCCACCTCCTTCTGAAGATGTCTCAGCTCTACTCCTCAGGTCACAGAGGACGGAGACTGAGTTCTCAGTTCATGTCACCAGAAACTGCCTGTGGGTTTCCTGGATCCCAGGTGGCAGTAGAGGACAGTCATTGGAACAGGGTGTGCCCATGTGGCCCTGCAGGAGACTGACAGCCAGCTCCCAGGGTGGACTTGGGCTCCCAGCAGCAGCACCTGCCCAGCATGAGCTCTTGGTGCCCAGGCGCTGGGCATGCCCTGAGTCATTGCTCCCTCTGGAGACCCAGCCCATCACAACTTCTGTGACTTCTTCCACTTCTGTTTTCTACTTGAAGCATGAGTCCTTGCTCACTTGGAAAGACCATGCACCCCAATGCCAGCGAGCAGTGGGGACGGGGCCACCCCCACTCCGCTGTCTGCCTAGGCCCTCCCTCCATGGGGCGCTCGCTCGTGGGCTGAGGGAGGCCCTATGCATCAGGGATGCCAGAAGAAGCTCGGGGCTGAGAAAGGCCCAGCAGTTCAGAGGCCACCTGATGGGCTGAGTGGAGTGGCCCCACTTTCCCACACAGCCTCCTAAAGCTCTCCTGGGCCTCCTCCGTGGCTCTATGGCCTTGCTGAGTCACACACTTGGTAGATTACAACTCAGAAAAAGCGGTTTGTGCTTATCTTCCATGCTCGCCATTTCCAGAGCCCTTCTCTGCTTTGGATGAACCCAAACTCTTCCTGGTGCATTCTTTTGACCAAGTTCTGAGTTCTCTTTAACATTCCTGGCAATGAACTCTCTCAGTTTCTTTTCTTCTGAAAAGGTCTTTATTTCAACCTCCTATTTGGAAGGTATTTTGGCTGGGCATGGGATTCTGGGCCGCCCTCGCCCCCACTCTTCCGTGACGTCTTCTGGCTGTTACCTTACCAACTATTTCTTGTGCTCCCTCTGTCTCCTCGCTCAAGTGCAGCTGGAGTTGGCATCACGTGTGGTGGAGTTAGGTTTCCAAAGCTCGCGGATGCTCCGCTGTGGTTCCCACCTCTTCTTTTTGTCTGTGTTTCCATTCCGGTAATTTCTACCAACCCATCTTCAATTTCACTGGCTCCTGCTGATGAGCCCATAGAGGAATCACCTCTGACGTCATGCTTTCTGTTTCTGGCAGTTTTCTCTCACTTGTCTTAGAGTTCCCATCTCTGCTGAAATTCTCCACCCACTCATGCTCACCGTCTGCCTTTTCTGCGAGACCCTTTAGCATCCTGATCACTTTAAACTCCCTGCCTAGCTTAGTCTGTTGTCATCACTATAATGAAACACCTGAGGCAGGCAACTCATGAAGAAAAGAGGTTTATTTAGCTCACATTTTGGAGGATGAAAGTCCAAACAGCATGGCGTGGCTCTGAGAAGGGCCTCATGGCAAGTGGCAACTGCAGGAGCACAGGGAGGTGCAGGGATGCCGTCCCCAGACAGGAAGCTAAAGGCTGGACAGGGCGGAGCAGGCTTCTGCAGTCACCACCTGGTGAGAACCACCTTGCTCACTCAAGGACAGCCCTCCATGTCCTAAGGACCTGCTGCCAGGTTCCACCTCCCAAAGGTCCACACTGTCTCCAACACCACCGCACTGGGGACCAGGCCAGCAGCCCTTGGGGGAACATCATATCCAACCACAGCACTGTCTGTCACTTGCATCCTGGGTCACCTCCAAGTCTGATTCTATTAATTATTTTTTCTCTCAATAACATGGTGATTGTTCTTTGCTGAACAAAATACTGAGCAATCTTCAGTGGGATGCTGAGCACCCTTGTGCGGAACAGAAGAGACAGGGAGATAGGGCTAGAGTCTGAGACGGGCACGCCTCTTCTGGCAGGGCTGTAGTGTGGGCTTTGAGTCCATTTGCCCTGGATCCACACTGAGTCTGGGATTTGGTTGCTATGGTTACCTTCAGCACACCACCACGGGCCTCCCATCCCTGTAGGCTCCAGATCGTGGCAGGAAAAAACCAGCTCAGTTGTCCACGGTCACTGCCGTGAGTGGGGTTAGCAGCTCAGCAGAGACCCCGGCAGGTGGCAACGTCAGGGACGTGAAGGAGTCCTGGCTGGCACAGAGCCCACAGCGTAGTTCCCGTCACACGGCCCCAGGCTCCAGCAGGCAGCTTGGCTCCTCTGGTACTGTGCCCACAGTCTGCTGTGCAGGACACGGAGTGCCCGCTGGAGCCGTCCAGGATCCCCCCTCCTAAGCCAGGGCCACTGCCTCGGGGCCTGGGCTTCAGGGAACAGGGCCCAGCTGGGTCCCCTGATGGCCTCCTTTTGCCTCCACAGGAGCTACGGGGAGCTCACTGACTGCACCAGGGACGTGGCTGAGAAGCTGGGCTGCTTCTGGCCCAACACGGAGGTGGACAGGTTCTTCGTCACAGTCCACCGGCACTACTTCAGCATCTGTGCCATCTCCGGCAGGGCCGTGCAGGACCCATCCAGTGGCATCCTCTGCCCCTTCATCGTGGTCCCCATCATGGTGACCCTGCTTGTGACAGCACTGGTGGTCTGGAGGAGCAAGCGCACCGAGGGCATCGTGTAGGTGGCCTGGGCTGGGGAGGGGCAGGAGCTCGGGGGCTGACTGCCGCGCAGCCTAGGTCCCTCCAGCCAAGAGCGCTAGCAGGACCTGAGAGTAGTTGGGTTTGGGCACTAACCTCAGACCCCCAGGGGAGCGGGGACGGACCGACTTATCTCTGGGAAATGCCACACCTGGGTCTCTGGCATGCTTGTGACCACCACGATGTCCCAGCCTCATCCAGGCTGCCCACCACTTAGATGTGTTTGCAGACATGTGTAGCTTCAGATTAAAAGGATGTTCTGAATTGGGGAGGTGTCCTTATTTCTTGAGAGAAATGATCTGTCCCTGGGATGAGAAGTGGGAGAAACACCAGTTGCTCCCTACAGATCCTCCTCTGACAAGTGGGATCTTCAGGTGCCTCTCACAGGGACGGTGGCAGTGAGGCTCCAGTGGGGCGAGGGGGCCATGTGCACATTGAAGATGTGCCCCCGACACTCAGCCCTGACTTTTCACATTTGGAAATAATAAGTACAACCGCAGTAGCGATAGTGTCTGTGTGCACCAGGACTGTCCTAGGAGCCTGTGTTCCCAGGCTACTCCGCAGCCCATGGGAAGGCTTGTCTTCATCCCCATTTTATAGAAAAGGAAAAGAGTTGAAGTCATTGCCTGAGTTACCCAAGGGATCCCTTTTTCAAATAAAATTCCCCAAGAAACCCCAACATGCAGGACAGATGAAGGCCAAGAGGGGCCTGGGAATGGTGCCCTCCCAGCCCCTGTCCTCACCTTGAACTCCCCACCCACTGGCCACGCTGTGAGGCCTGGGAAAGCAAGGAGAGTTTTAATTTGGAAAATAAGGTTGACTAGCTTTATTTGTGTCCTGAGCTGACGAAATGGCCCCTTCTCCCAGCTTTATTATGGAAATCATAGGGGAAAAAATTGGTTGGAAGTCTAAGAATTCAAAACCAGCAAGGGAGCTGGGGAGTTCCACTTGGGAAATGAAACTGGCCTGGGCTGTTGCAGTTCCCAGAGCTGCTCATTAACAAGCTCCCAGGGATGAAAGTGCTCTGAGACTTTGCTGGAAGCCAAGAAGCAGCTCTGGATTGAGATAATCTTCAAAGAAAAGATATCCCCTAGTGGGCCAGGCAGCCTGGGAACAGAGGAGGAGGAGGAGGCAGGCCTGCAGAGGAGCTGGGACAGAGCACTTCCCTCCTCTCAGAAAAAGCCGGGCCCCTGGCTGTGAAATCTGCCTCTTCCTCATGAAAAAAGAAAATTGGTGCCATTGTCCTGAAGGACAAGTTAGAAATATAGACCAAAATTCTCGCAGTGTCTGCCCAGTCACTCCCCTTCCAGGAATGTGTCCCCAGGACATACTAGAAATGTGCTAAGGACCTGTGGGGCCCGATCTTGCCCCAGCACTGCTGGCCAGTGGGGAGACATCCTCAGCCCCCACTGGAGGTAGAGGAACCCCAGATGACAAGTGTCCTGAAGTGGAGCACATGAGGAGTCTTTGCTGTGGTCCAGAAGTCCCTGGAAAAGACATTTCCAAGCCAAGAGGTGAGATGGTCTCAGTGTTGTGTGTGACACAGTCCCCATGTCACGTCACCCTGGGGGAGAACTGCCTGACATGACCTTGATTTGGTAACCACATGCTGCAGTCTGGATCTAGCCCACATCCTGAGTGCTGGACGTCACTTTCTGGTGACAGATGGCCCCTGGAGGCACTGGGAAGCCAGTGCTAGACAGGCCCTAAATTCTGACAACTCCTTCCCAGCTGTGACTTTGAGTGACTTCTTGATCTCTCTGGCTTCACGTGCACGGGGAGAGGTGGCTAGCATGGGTCACCCACCCTCCCCTGAGGATGGTATTTAAGCTCCTTCAAGAGCTACGACCTCCAGAGGAGCCACATGCTTGGGGTGGGAGTAGAGAGCGGTGTGCAAGGAGGCTGGCTGGAGGTGCTATCCTCTGTGTGATGGACATAACTGCCCTTCAGGTCCTCTTGGAACACACATAAGGAAACCTATACTGCAGTATTTTCCAAGGCGGTTTGGGGAGGTGAACTTGGACCTGACTTTGGCTTTTCTCCCTGGGGCACACTGAGATGGGCCATGAGGCTGCTGTCGTTACTCTGGTTACCCACCTGGGCCAGGAGGAGGAATGAAAGAGAGCAGGCAGCTGAGTGGGCAGCTTGAGAAGCTGTCAGCCTGCAAGTCAGCCTTCTTGCTAACCCCCCAGCTGTGACCCCTGGGCCTGGGGACAGCCATGCAGGTGCCCCTTCCCCACCCACCTGAGGCCCTCCCCGAGGGACACACAGGCAGGCTGCTGGGGAAATTCACTCCCTGGCCAGCAGCCATCAGGGCGCCACGTCGCAGGTAGGAGCAAGGAATAGGGCCAGGAGCTCCACTTCTGGCTTAGGAACAGGATCTGGGGAAGCAGCAGCAGGCACCACGTCCAGCCACAGGGGTAGCAAGAAGAACCCCCAAAAGGCCAGGAAGCAGGCCAGAGAGGTGGATGAGGCAGAAAAAGCTTTCAAACTGAAACAGAAGAGGAGCAAAAGAAACGTGAATGGCTGGGTACAGCGGACACGCCTGTGATCCCAGTGCTTGGAGGGCTGAGGCAGGAGGATTGTGAGTTTGAAGCCAGGCTCAGTAACTCTCAAAAAATTTAAAAAGGGCTGGGGACATAGCTCAGTGGTAAGATGCCACTGGGTTCAATGCCCAGTACTGAAAAAAGAAACCCAAAGACCTAAAAGAGAAGCCCACAGAGAATGGTCCCCTGGCCACAGGGGTTTTAAGATATCTGGCAAAAGGAAGCTGCTCCTTGTGCCTGAGATGACGGTGACCCCTGACTCCACTCCTGGGTAAACGCCTGGAGTCAGTCCCCCCACCACCCCTGGGCAGCTTGAGCCACCTGTCACAGGAAGAAAGTGTCATCTTGGTCTTCACATCATCTCCCCTCTGTGTGTTTGTCCTGATCTCCTTTTTTAACAAAACTGTAATTATTAGTGCATGTGAATTGTACAAATAGCGGGTCTCTGTGACACTTCCACACGTGTGTATAACCGCGTTGACTGGCCACCCTGTCACTGACCTCCTCTGACACAGACACCAGCCGTTCTGCGTGAGGGCCGTCCACAGACCTCATTTACCCCTAGTCACCCCTTCAAAGACGCTGTCTGCAAAACAGTTCTAAGGTGGCAGGGCTGAGGACCTCACCGTGAATTCAGGTGGGACTCGGCCCTCAACAAGAGCCCACCTCTCCCCGCCCAAGGTCACTTTGGTGGTGTCCAGCATTGCCAGCTGGTTCACTGCAGCCACCTGGAGCTGCTGTGAGACCAGTGCCGTCACTCGCGTGGAGAACAGCACTGTGGCCAGAGTGCTCCAGAAACATCACCAGGCGGGATAAAAACTAGCCTCTCCTCAGAGTGCCCAGCACACATTCCCAGAGGAGGCGGGGGGCCTGATGGGCCGCAGGGGGCAGGTCTGCGGGAGGCTCCCGGGGTTCCAGAGCCAGCGTGCAGGGGCTGTGCATCTTCTCTGGTTTCACAACCCTGGAGAACTGTCTGACGCCACGTCCCTGACAGGACAGGGCCCCTCCCCACATTGGCTCTAGAAAAGGAAGGAAGAAATGAGGCTGAGGGAGAGGAAGACAGAGAAGTATCTTTCCTGAGTTAACGGGGTCAGCCCCCTGGGAGGGAGGAGGAATGTTCAGGAATGTGAGAGAGGGGCCTGTGGAGTCGGCCTGCCGCCGGCAGCAGATCAAGAGGGCAGGCACGGCCGGGCCTATTCCCAGGACACTAGCTGCCCTTGGTCAGGCAGGCCAGGGCCAGGCTAGGAGGAGGCAATGAAGACGGGCATGGAGCCACCACGGGGGTGGCATTCCCGCCCTGCTCTCCTAGTGTCCTTGGTGCAAGGGCCATGTTTGCTTTGCAGGTAGGGAGACTGAGGCACAGAGGGGACAGCACACTCCAGGTGTCCCTGGGCACAAGCATGGGAGCTGGAGACCGAGTTCTAGTCTCTCACCAGGCCCGACTGCCTCCTGCTGTGCCCAGTGTCTGCAATCCGGGGAATCTAGGTCCAAGCAGGCTGACCTGTACAGGACCTGTGCCCATGCTGCCTGGGGCCACCCCTGCCCAGGGGTGCCCAAGGTGGCAGCACTCACCCCATCCCTTGGGGAACACGGTGGAGAGCAGTGCAGGGAGATGCTCTGGTTCTCCGTGGCCACCCTTTGGCCCATCGGGCCCGAGGTTGACGCTAGGTCCTACGTGGGAGAAGGAATGTGGCAGGCTCCCGATACCTGCTCTCAGCACAGCCGACTGAGAAGGGAGTAGGTCTGCAGAAGGCTCCCCGGTCCTTTCTGGGGGTCCCAGAGGGCTGACGACCCTGCCCCCACCCAGGACACCTCTGATGGAACTTGCGGATACAAGGCCAGGCAGCTGAGGGAGGGAGCTGTGGGGGTCCCAGCTGGCTCCTCTCAGCCCAATACCATGCTGGCTGCAGTAGCCCCGGGCCCCTTGCCTTGCACTCCTGCAGACCCTCTCTTAATCCAAGGCTGCCCACCCAGCCGTCCCTCCCATCCCCTTCCATCTTCCCAACCCCCAATTTATAATTTCTTTAAAACAGATTTCAAAACGGGTACAAGCCGAGCCGTGAATTCCTGGCGATGGGTTTGGAGGGCTTCCTGTTCAAACTAGGATGGTTTTAGAGAGACCTGATTTCTAGCTCCTTCCCGTGTCGGGTCACACGCAGCTGGAAATCGTTTTCCAGATCAGGACGCAGATCAGACCCAGGCTGGACCTGGGTGGGGCGTCGGCCTGGAGGGGAGAGGAGTTTAGAACAAAAACTGGGGCGCAGCCCCGCCTGCAGGGCGGTGGGGCGGTCAAGAGGAGACCCGCGCTCAGAGCATAGCTAGGGGCGCACGCGAGCCGGAGGCGCCACCGTGCGGAGCAGGCGGGTCAGGGCGCTGCAGCCGCGCCACCCGCGGAGCCCAGGCGCCCTGGCTTCGCACTCACTCACCCCACCCGCCGCACGCCCTCCTTTTGGCCTCTTCTTTCCCTTTCCCTTCTTTCTTTTTCTTTTTCCTAACTAAAGGCATATTCACATAGAACACAGAATGGCCAAGGAACTGCGAATGCTTAAAACTGCTCGGCACAGAGGATGCATTCAGAAAGCGCTGACAACTCACTCGCTGAGACCCACAGCTGCTCGCGAATCCCCCTGTCAGACATTTAACTTGGTAGCGGTTTCCTACTTCTTGTTGTCATCAAACGCTACATGAAAACAATTTCTTTTCTCATAGTATGCTATAGGTTTAGAAAATACAGATACGTGAAACAAAGGCTTTAATTCCTACCTCTCTCTCTCTCTCTCT
>JAJEJO010002971.1:349941-363120 GCA_020662805.1 Glaucomys volans
TATCAGGGATTGAACTCAGGGGCACTCGACCACTGAGCCACATCCCCAGCCCTATTTTGCATTTTATTTAGAGACAGGGTCTCACTGAGTTGCTTAGGGCCTTGCTAAGTCGCTGAGGCTGGCTTTGAACTCCACATCCTCCGGCCTCAGCCTCCCTAGCCGCTGGGATTACGGGAGTGCACCACCGCACCCAGCTCCACTCTGATAATTTTTCACATCCATTTGGCCCATGGTCTTCCACACCGTACACTTACATACATACATGACACATCAGCAGATACATGCATACACAGAGATAGCCGAAAACACAAAAATGGGCTCATATTGTCTTCTAAAGAACTTTTTCAATTAAAAAATGTTGTTTTAAATGAAGGACATGTGGTATGGGGCATGCTTGTAATCCCATGGGGCATGCTTGTAATGCCTGGAGAGGCTGAGGCCAGAGGGTGCCAGTTTGAGGCCAGCCTGGCAGCTTAGTGAGTCTTTCTTCTTTTTTTAAGGCCTACGCAGATTGTATAAGTTCTCAGTGGCAAGGTGTTGTCTGTTTTATTTATCGCTGTTTATAAATAGTGCTCTGACGTGCTGCTCCGTTTTTGTTCCTTAAATGCTCAGAGAACGATCAAGGGGACTGTTAAGCATTGTATAAACGGCCAGACCCATGACACGTTGCTGTTACGGGGCGCAACTTAATAACAGACCGATCACCACTGAGAAGTCCAATTTGAGAGTCTTTATTAAGCCGCCGGCTGACTGTCTCACACAATGCCCCAAAAATGGCTATTGGGAGAACAGCCCCGACCACAGGGTTGCAGGGGCTCTTATGCCAAAAATCACATCAATCATAAGTGTCTGTTGCTATGATTCCAGATTACAAACTTACATCATGACATCATCAGCAGAGGGGGAAGTGGGTCAAAATGAACCTTACCTAGGTACAAACTGAAGAGTGGCTACTAATGGTTACTAACATAGGAATCAAAAGAGAACAATTTTTATCATGTAAGAATCGCCACTTTGCATTGTTAAGCATGTCATGCTAAGTGACTGATGATGGGTACAGAGGTGGGGTGTTCCCATGGGAGACGCTTTTCCTACATGACATGGGGTCTCAGAGCAGAATGGAGTCTGTTTAGTCATTGCCCACATAGCCTGGCCTGTGACATTTCTATGGAACCAAATCTGTCAGCCCGTCACAGTCGAATCACCCCGCTCCCCAGCATCAGGAGGAGTTCTGCTTATTCACACCTTTGCCAGAACCAGGTTCTGGGTGTTACTGCTTCTCTTTAAAAAAGAGAACGACGCTAACTTTCCCGTAAGGAGAAGTCGTCGTCCTCAGCTGTTCCCATCACACCGGGCGGGGCGGCCCGCCCCACAGCACAGTAAGTCCCTGAGCACAAGTGCCTCCGCTTTCTTTAGTATTTTCCCATGGATGTCATAAGTGAGCCTGTAGTGTTTTCAGAATATCTCTTTCTATCAGGATTTTGTGAGCTGTCAAGTTTGTGTCCTTTGGAACAACGGACTGGAAACCTTCCGTTTTATTTTATGCTCTGGAATGTTCGTAGCACAATGCAGAGAAGGAAAATGGAAGTTCTTGATAAATACATGAAAAGATGCTCTGCCTCAAGGTGATCAGGAAAGTGAACATTAAAACAATAAAGAGCCAGGCCCAGATTACACCTGTAATCCCAGCACTTGGGAGGCTGAGGCAGGAGGATCGTGAGTCCAAAGCCAGCCTCAACAACTTAGTGAGGCTCTAAGCAACTCAGTGAGACCCTGTCTCTAAATAAAATACTAAATTAGTCTGGGATGTGGCTTAGCAGTTGAGTGCCCCTGAGTTCAATCCCCCATACCCGCCTCCTTCCCCGCCCCCTGCAAAAAAATAATAATAATAATAATGAGATATTGATCTCTGTAAGTCATGTTAGCAAAATTTGGAATGATGAAATCCACCATCAAAATATGAATGGAGGTGCAAAGAATCACAGCCTGTGAGAGGCCAAATGAGGGAAGCTGTGAGCCTTTCAAATCCAATTCCTTTTCAGCCGGTGTTGTCCCTTCTGGGAATTTCTCCTACATAAATAAATCACTGTGAGGAAAAACTCTAGTGATGTGCTTTGCAGCATGGACTGAAATAGAGAACTGGACAGAACCCAGCCTTCCGCAGAGAGCAGCGTCCCAGCCGCATGAGGAGAGCATGTCACCAAGAAAACATAAGGAGGCCTGTGTGCGCCCTGGGGTGAAGCAGCAACGTCCTCAGGACAATGCAGAAGGATTCAGTCAGCTCTGTGTCCCCACAGGCCCTGCACCTGTGAATTCAGCCAACCCCAGCTCAGAAAGATCTGGGGGAAAGTGCATCTCTACTCGACGTGTTCAGATTATTTTTCCTGTTATTGCCTAGAAACACAGCATGACACCTGTTTACCCAGCATTTACGCTGTGCTTGGTATTCTAAGTTACGTAGAGGTGATTTCAAGCACACAGAAGAATGTGCCTAGGTTCTACAAAAACACACCATTTCATATAAGGACTTGAGCATCTGTGGATTTTGATGTCTGCTGGGGTCGTGGAACCAGTGCCCCTAGCTACTCAGGGACAGCGTCCTTGCATACACGTTTGCACATGCGTGGGGACAGACTTGGGAGAACACACAGAAACTGCAACTTCAACGGCAGAGAGCTGCGGTAACAGGCAGGGCAGGAACATTCACACTGCCCGTGGGCCTCATTGTTGATGCCGGCTTATAAAGAAAATGTGTTGTTTCTATCACAAAATCAAATAATAGAATAAAATCATGTAACTCGTGGACCTTGGGAAAACATGCTCGTGAACGTGTTTAGCGATGCCTGTTCTAAGTGGAGTTCCTTTTTGAGTCCCCATGCTTGGTGACATGTCCAGGCTTTCTGCATTTCCTTGGTCATTTTTGATACTGAACCTTTTTTTCCCAGATGCTTCTGGGAAAATCGTTCCATCTTAATTTTGTTTTGTATAAAACGTGATTTACTGAAATGAACTAGAGAAGAAAAATGTATACATCAAATAAACTCCCAAGGGCTGGGATGTAGATGGGTGGGAGAGCCCTTGCCGGGCAGGTGCGGAGTCCCACGGCAGGAGGGAAGCCAGGCGGGGAGGAGCCTCTTCTCCTTCACCCTCGGTGTGAGCGGCGGATCCTCTCTCCACACCCTGTTACTCAGCGTTGGCCTGTGAGATCTGGCTAGGGCGATTACACAGGAAGACGAAACAAAGGCCTCAGCCTGGAAAGGAAGAAGTCCAGCCATCTCTATTTGGAGATGACTTGAGTGCGTGTTCTTTTAAAGCAGACAGACACAAAGCTATTAGAATAAATGAGTTCAGAAAAGTTGAAGGATAAAGATCCATATATAAAATCAGTTATATTTTTCCTTTTGCCTGGCTGCACCCTTGAAAGCAAGATGGGTCACCATCAGCGCTATTGGAGCCACCCGGGAGAATCTGCCCAGGGGTCTCGCTCTTGCCGCGCATGCACAAACCAACGCGGTGGGATCCAGAGACCGCCTCGGCAGGTGCGGGCGGTGCTTCCCTCAGCAGGCGAAGGACGCAGGCGTCATTAAGCGCACTGAGTGGTCTTCCTCGAATGGATTGCCAAGACCGCCGCCCAATGAAAGAGAACCTGCTAGTTCTTTGTACCAAATAAAATTCTAAAAAACAAAAGCAAAACAAATGCAAAACAAGAAAATCAGTTATATTTTTATCTGCATTAGTTATGAACGATTTAGAAATGAGATTTTTAAAAATCCACTTGTAATAGCTTACAAAAGAATAAAATACAAATAAATGTAACCAAAATTTACAATACTTGTACACTAAAAACAAACAAAAAATATTGAAAGAATTTAAGAAGACCTGAAAAAATGGAAAGGCAGTTCATGTCCGTGGATGGGAGGACCTGATGCTGTTTAGATGGCAGGACCTCCCAAGTTCAGCTACTGAGTCAAAGTAGCATCAGAATTCCAGCTTCCCCCCCAGAACTGAACAAACTGAGGGCGAGAACAGAGCTCAGGGGAGGGCCTGCCGAGCATGGGTGAGCCCCTGGGGTCGCTCTCCAGGACCCTGCCAAAGAGAAAGAAAAAATGGACAAATTGACCCTAAAATTTATAAGGAAGGGATCTCAAGTGGCCAAAATCATCCTGAAAGAGGAAGACCAAATTCGGAGGACTCATACTTCCTGATTTCAAAAACTGCTACGGAGCTGCAGTAACCAAGACAGGGATAGATACCCGTGTTGCGAAAGCCGGGTCTTTGTCCCCGTGCCAATCCAATAATGGGGACATGGTTTGGAGGAAAAGGAAAACGCTTATTGCTTTGCTAGCAAAGGAGGCACACAGGTGACCCCTGTCCCCGAGGCTGTGATTCTGCCCGGCAGCAGGAACAGAGGACTTTTAAAGAGGTGACTCAACGTCTTCATTCCAGCGGGGCGTGGCGCACGCCTGTAATCCCAGCAGCTCGGGAGGCTGAGGCAGGAGCATCGCGGGTTCAATGCCAGCCTCAGCTCGGGCAAGGTGCTAAGCAACTCAGTGAGACCCGGTCTCTAAATAAAATAGAAAATAGGGCTGGGGATGTGGCTCAGTGGCTGAGTGCCCCTGAGTTCAATCCATGGTACCAAAAAAAAAAAAAAAAAAAAAAAAAAAGTCTTCATTCCAGCTTCTTTGTTGAAGTTGTAATTCACTTGTTCATTTGGGAGACAGTCACTTCTGAGATCTGATACTCCCCAAAGTCTGGATTTCTTTGTTCCCATGATGGGTGTGTACTCAGGAATATATACCCCTGCCTAGGGTGGGGTAGAAAGGTGATCCTGGTTCCCCAAGATTAGGGACCGGGAGAGATTAGGGAGGAGCAGGGAGAGAGGAAGAGAAAGAAACATGTCCATTTTAAAAATTGGTTGCAGTGGCCAAGCAGCAAGGGCTTCATTCAAAGCACACAGTGACCACTTGTACACATGGATCAACAGAATGGAATTGAGAGTCCAGGCATGACCTGGAGATTAACTGATTTTCAACAAAGGTGCCAAGACCATTCAATGGGGAAATAAGAGTCTTTTCAACAAGTGTTGCTGGGACAACCGGCTACGCATGCCAAGGAACGACGCTGGGTCTCTGCCTCACACCATACACACAAGGGGTCAAAAGGCTGGCATGTAAATAAAGCTTCGGGAAGGAAACAGGTTCAAATGTTATGACCTCGGATCAGGCAACTGTTTCTTAATATGACACCAAAATCACGAGCAAGGAAAGGAACCAGGTGCAGTGGCACTTCCCTGTAATCCCAGTGACTCAGAATCTGAGGCAGGAGGATCCCAAGTTTGAGACCAGCCTTGGCAACCTAGCAAGACCCTGTTTCACAATAAAAAATGCAGCCTAATGGTAAAGCATTCCAGTACCTTTATTTAATTCCCAGCAAAAAAAGAAAAGGAAAAAAACAGATAATGTTGACTTGGTCAGAGTTTAGAGCTTTGGGAGTCAAAAGGCAATGAACAGATTAGGAGAAAATATTTGCAAATTATGTATCTGATAAGGGATTTGTATGCAGAATATATAAAGAATTCTTACAATACAGCAACAAAACCCCGAATAATCCATTAGCAAATGGGCAAAGGATTTGAGTAAGCACTTCTTTTTAAAAGATACATAGGCTGGGTGTGGTGAGGCACACCTGTAATCCCAGTGGCTCAGGAGGCTGAAGCAGGAGGATCACAAATTTGAGACCAGCCTCAGCAACTAATCGAGGACCCAAGCAACTTAGCGAGACCCTATCTCAAAATAAAAATATGAAAGGCTGGGGATGTGGCTCAGTGGTTAGGCAACCCAGGGTTCAATCCCCAGGACCAATAAATAAATAAACAAATAAAATAAGTAAGATATCTGGGAGTCTAGGGGTGTATCTCAGTGGTGGAGAACTTGCCTAGCATGTGCAAAGCTCTGGCTTCAGTCCCAGCAGTGAAAAAAAGAAGAGAAGAAAACATGCGTAAACAGTCAACAAAAGATGAAAAGAGGCTCAACAACGTTGGCTGTTAAGGAAATGCCATTTCCCACTCCCCAGATGGACTATAATAAAAAGAAAATAGAAAATGGCCAGCGTGGCAGGGATGTGGAGAAAGTGGAGCCCGCAGGCATTGCTGGTAAAGGAGAAATGGTGCAGCCACGGAGGAAAACGGGTACTCCTCACAATGACAAGCCTAGAATCACCAGGTGACGCGGGCGTTTCACTGCTAGATGTATGTATGCCCCAGACAGCTGGCAGCCACGCGGCCATGCAAAAATGTTGACATGGATGTTCACAGCAGCGTTATGTATTTTTTCTTCTTACAAAGAAAAATTTCATTTTTTAAATTTATTTTTCCAGATTTTTAATTGGGGCATCATAACTGTGCATAAAGCAGCCCAAAGTGGAAAGCACTCAAACGCCCCTCAGCTGATGACTGGATGAACAGGGGGAGCCCGGCCGTGCAACTCCCATTGCTCCTCGTACAGGAAGGAAGTCCCGACACAGCCACAGCGTGATGAACCTGGAAGCAGAGGAAGCAAGGCACAAAGCAAGGCCCTGGCCACCTGACCCCATGACTAAGAGATCTCCAGGAAAGGCATGTCGGTAGGGACATAGGTAGGTTGGTGGCCAGGGCCCGCGGTGAGGAGTGCGTGGGTTACAAACAGGCGGGGTTTCTCCCTGGGGTGGTGCTGCAGATGTTCTAGAATTCCCTAGTGGTGATGGTTGCACAAGTTTGGGGACTGAGAAAAGCCACTCGGGGCACTTTAAGATGCCAGGTTCATCTTGTGTGAATTGCATTTTGATTTTAAAGATTGGAACAAATGGTGATGATAGAATAAAAGTGAGTTTTCGGTGCAGAAACCTGGCAAGTGCTGGCTCAGCCAAGTGGTCTCCATTAAGATCATCGGAGCCAAGGCCTGTGGACTCTGCTGAGAACACACGTGTCCTCCCCAAAGTTCCATGACTTCTGTCTAACTGTGAGAAATGCCAGGCAAGTTCCCATGGAGAACATTCCACAATCTTGTAATGGCTAATTTGAATTGTCGACTTGATTGGATTAAGAGATACTGATGATTAGGAGACTTCTGGGTGTGTCCATGAGGGCGTGTCCAGGAATGCTTGGCATGTGGGATAGTGAACTGGAGACCCGCCCTAAGCACGTGCAGCACTGCCCAATAGGATGGAATGAAAGCTGGAAGAACAAGGAAGCAGATGCAGAAGCAAGCTTCGCTCTTCCTGAATGGGTTCTGCTTCGATCATCTGAGGATTTCGGACTCTGGCTTCTTCACTCTTCCAAAGCAGACTCTGCAGTGATTTTCCAGGTATTTCCAGAAGCCTTTCCAGAAGGGTAGCTCTGTTGATCCCTCTTGTTTTGGGACTTCTGGGTCTTGGACTGCTAGGCTGCTAGCTACAGATGACCATTGTGGACCATCCAGCTTCTGGTCGTGTAGGCCAATCTAATAAATCAAATCCCCTTTTATAATCATACTTCCTGTTCATTCTGTTCCTCTAGCAAACCCTAATACAAATGTTCTCAATGACTTCAAAAGTGTCAAGGTCATCCAAAATATGGAAAGTCTGAAAAACTGTCACAGCCAGCAGGAGCTAAGGCACTGTGACAACTCAATGCCAGACAGTATCCTGAGTATAAAAATGGCATTAGGGGAGAACAATAGGAATAAGCTTTAGTTAAAAATAATGTGTGTGTTGGGGCTGGGGCTGTGGCTCAGTCGTGGAGCACTTGCCTAGCATGTGTGAGGCACTGGGTGTGAGTCTCAGCACCACGTGTAAATAAATGAATAAAATAAAGGTCTATCAACAACTAAAAAATATTTAGATGTTGCCTCTTGGCCGCTTGGACTTCACCTGCCAGGATGTGACAGCCTGACAGCTTGGCCACTAGAGGCCATCCTCTGCTCTTCTTGGGAAGGAGCGGAGGAATGGTCCAAAGCCCAGAGAGAAAGCATGGCCCCAGGCTCCCAGCCAAAGCCTTGTCTCGAAGAACGAAGACATCACCAGGAACGCTCTGAGGGCTTCTCTGGCTCTCCCTGGGCTCGCTGCATGGGTGCAGGCATGCACCCCACACCTGATCCCACCAGAGGTTAGGGGGTGTGGGAGAGATGGGCAGGCAGGGATGGGGCAGTCCGTCAGTTACAATGGAGCAATTAGGACGTCTCGACCTTGAGCTTGCCTTGCCCAGGAGGATCACTGGGTGTTTTGCCAGGGCATGGTGAGGCAAGGAACTGCACTGCACCTGGACTATCCTGCTGCCACTCACAGAAACATCTGCAGACGCTGCACAGAACCATCGCCACAATGCTCAGTGAAGTGAAAAGATCGTAAAAAGCACAGACCCACTGAAGCCTCCAGCAGATCGTGGTACAAACTCAACACCACAGCTGCAGGGGACGGACAGTGGGGAGCTAAGGTCGGAAGGAAATGGATGTACCCTCTTAAACTGTCCACTTTCAACCATGTCTGTGTATCATATTCTCCTGTATGACATTTTAGGTATTGCTCTGTAATTCTTAAGATCTGACCTAACCAAACTGGGCTTAAAAGTTAAAGTAACAGCAATCCTTTTCATAGCAATTAATTGTACTAGAACGTTCCAAGTACGAATCTTTCCTCACAGGTGTGCTTCCAGCCCGGCCCCCTGCAGGCTGCCGGTCCCTGCTGCCGAGTCCCAGGGTGGCCAGTGGGGGTTCCCATGCTCTCCATCCGTGTCCCAGTCACCCCAAACACGCAACAGAACTGCGTTTTGCTCTGAGGACAGGTTCCTCTGGTCCTTCCAACTGGGCTGTGTCCCAAGACCCTCTGCGTCAGCTCCCACTGCTGTGTGATGCGTCACCACAGACAGCACACGTGTCCTGTTGGGTCAGAAGTCCAGGTGTGGCCTGGCCGCCCAACTGGGACTGCAGAGCTGGCAGGCTGTGAGGCCACACTGGCTGGTCCCAGGGGCCTGCCTGGGCAGCTCGTCAAGCTGTGGCCAGAGTTCCCCTTCTTCCATCACTGTGACAAGGCCCTGCCCCTGCTGCCCATCAGGAGGCCCCTGGGGTTCTCTGCCTCCCAGCACTCCTGTGTGACTCCAGAGTGTGCTGGGAAGATGGAGGGCCACACCTCAGCAGTGGCTGCTCCTGTCCCTCGACTCGGCAAGGCGGTGTCCCACAGGGCCGTGCTCCCAGGACCCAACTCAACGTTCCTGTTAGGCAAACAGCTGTCAGACTGTATTTGTACTGGGTTCTTTTCCATTTTTTCCTGGTGCCTGTTGTGCTGGGTATGGAACCTGGGGCCTCGGCCGTGCTGGGCAGGCCCCCTCACCCTGAGCTGCTCTCCCAGCCCTGAATTACGTTTTTATTGTTCTTAGATATTTTCAACCTGTGTTGGTTGGACCCATAGATGCAGAATTCATGGATATGGAAGGCCAACTGACTCTGCTGGTTACAAGCAAGTCCCGGGTCCGAGCCATACTCCAGGGGAGGGGATTACATAGGCCATGAACTTGGGGGCTGTCCTAGGGTCTGTCTCTCACACCCTCCTACAAGGCCATGTTTGAGCTGCCGCGGGCAGGGCCCCAAGAGTTGTGGGGAACGACACAGCCAGGAGCAGGGGAGCCTGGTGGGGTCTGCGCCCCAGTAGGCTCTGAGATTCACAGTGGCTGAAGCAGATGGTGACCGTAGTCTGCCATGTTAAGGCCAAAAGGCTGCACCCCAGCGAGCTCTACCATGTCCTGCTGTGTGTGGTGTTAGCGGGGGCCCCCGTTGTGCAGTTGCACACCTGAGCAAGTGTTCATGGCAGCTCTGAATCCCACCTTGGACACAAGGCTTCCTCCAAGCATCACCTCACCGAGGATAAGTATCTGGTCTGCCTCCAGGTCCACCAACACGCCAAATGTCTCTGCAGCTGAGCTTACGTCCTCTTTTCCAAACAATCCTCTCTTTACGGTTCTTGAATACATCCATCAATCTTGAGAGAGTTTCTCGGGGCTTTTGGCCTTTTATCCAAGCAGTTCAACACTCGTGCTTCCGGGAGTTTGCTTATTTTCTCACCTGCTGAGGGTCCACCAGAAATAAAGCATCCCAGCTGACTGGAGTCTCAGGTGAGAACCGCCATCTCCAGAGCAATGACGGTCACAGTCTCCTGTGGGTGGGGACAGCCCCAACGCGATGCAGGTTGGGCGCGGTGTGTCCATCACAGGTTGCTGCACACCTGGAACCCTAAATCAATCGCGGGCGTCCCTGGCACCGCCCACGACTATCTCCCACCTAACCCTAACTCAGAGCCCCAGGCCCTGCGCTGCCTCGGGACCCAACCCGAGGGTCTCACAGAACACGCCCCCCGAGCACACAGGCGCACTGATGTCCAGCTCTCCAAAGCCCCCGAAGATTTGGAAAGTGCAAGTAACACCCTTCCAGGTAACCCCTGAGTCAATCAAAAACTGAAATTAGAAGGTACTTTAGATCGAACAAAGCGAAACTGCGGCTTATCCCCTGGTGGGACGCCCCGAAGCGTGAGAGGAACTTCACAGCTGTGCTGAGGAAGGAGGAAAGGCTCACGCCAGTGCCTCCCGCAGAAGCTGGCCTCCCGGCCCCTCGCCACTTCCCCATCCCCCTCCCTCCACAGGATCATCCTGGATCTTCCAGCTGCTCAGGCTGGGAAGCAGCTCACTTGCAGCTGGCTTCTCCTGGGAGTCATCCCCACTCTGCCAGCAGAGCTGTCCCCTCAGCCTCCAGAGGAGGCATGGAGGTCTGGTCTCTTCCCATCACTGCCACCCCTTCGTCCCATTCCCAGAGACACAGTGACATAGTAACCAGCCTCTGTCCCCCTACTTGCCTGCCTTCCAGTCTGCTGGACTAGAATCCTCTGAAGACAGAGGCAGCTCAGGTCCCCCCCAAGTCTCCAGCCCCTAGGAGTGAAAGTCCAAATCCTCACAGTGGTCTGCGAGGTCCCCCCAGTCCATCTTCTGCCTTGATGTGACCTCATCCCTTCCACTGTCCCCTCCCACACTCCAGTCACTGCTACCTCACTGGTCCTCCAGAGGCGCCTGGCCTCAGGACACTGGAACCCACACACCCTCCTCCCTCTTCAGATCTGGCCAGCATGCGGCCTTCTTGACCCTGCCATGCCAGCCCCTGCGCCTGGCCCTCAGCCAGCCTTCTTCAGCCGCCACTTTTCTTTCTTCCTCCTTCACCCAACCTCCTACTCCATACTGGGATTGAACCCAGGGCACTCTACCACTGAGCTCCATCTGCAGTTCTTTTTATTTTTTGTTTTGAGTTAGAGTCTCGCTAATTTGGCCAGGCTGGCCTCAAATTTGCCATCCTCCTGTCTCAGCCTCCCCAGTGGCTGGTATGACAGGCACAGTCACTATGCCTGCCTGAGCTCATTGCTTGTTGACAGGCTTTCTCTAGGAGAGTCTAAGCAGGACAAGGGGAAGGGTTTGGTCTCTTTGTTTTCTAGTCCTGAGCCCCACAGCCTTGAGCAGAATCTGGGTGTTGTATGTGCTCAGTACTTATATTTGAGCAAATCAAGAAATACAATGCACTTTAAATTTTATTTAGAAAATATTCCTTTCCCCTTTTTTGAAGAAAAGAAATATCATAATTATTTTTTTAAGTTAACCAAGAACCTAGCAAAGATGGGCTTTGCCATATAGGTGCTGGGGTGCAGCCTGCAATGAAGCTCGTCCACCTGTGCAAGGCCCTGGGTTCACTCCCCAGCACAGAAAGAAAGACAGTCACACAGTGCAACAGCTGCAAGTTTACAGAGATGGACCTCAGCACAGGGAGAGCACGGGGAGGTTTGCACATTACTAGCTGAGCATACTTTCTTCTCATTTTGGCATTTTTGTTTTTCCTATTCTGAATTTTCAGACATAAAAAGCTATTGTACTTCTACATACTCATTAGTCTACATACCCTTTAATTAGCAAAAGGACCAAAAATTCAACAGCGTTAGAACTTATGGGGGAAAATCCTTGCCTGTAAGTCAATGTGTCTATGGCTTTTGTATGATTACAAAATGAAAGAAAGGAGAGCTGCCCTGTGTAAAGCACCTGGCGTGACGTGACATCCGTGAATCTCCATCACGGTGAACCACCAAGTAGTCCACTTTATGCTGTGAATGTAGCCCTTGCGACTTATTTTGAAAGGGACGTGTTTCTTTCTCCTCCTCTCTCCCTCCTCCTCCCTGATCTCCAGGAGATTGACACTCCTCCTCCGAATCAATACTTGCTGAGTTTGTAAGAGTCTAAGTGATGGAGAAAGACACTGACCTTCTGCTTGGAACCTCGTGGGCCTGAAGGGCTTCCCTCACAAATGCGCTTCCCCTGCTGAGAGCTGACTCAGGGTTACTGGTGATGGGGGGGGGGGAATCAAAACACTTCCTACATTTTTGATTTTGTGGTTTTGTTCTCTTTTTTCTTTCTACGTGCAGCTTTCCAAACCTGAAACTTCCTTGGGCGCCGTATTAAAGGTTCATGCCGTGGTTGGTGCAGTGACTCATGGATTCCTGGTCAGGAGGGAGGCATGCGTGATGGTGTCTGAAGAGTCAGGAGTACTGATTATTGAAAGCACAGCCTGCAAATGGCAAGACGCTGACGTGTGTCCGACAGGAAACAATGGAACAAGTGTAAAAGTCGAGAGTTCAACCAGTGGGCAGAGTTCCTGCAGGCGGAGCGAACCCAGCTGAGACTGAGGTTCGGGGGCTGCAGCCCAGCGGCAGCAGGACCCCAGATTATCATGGATTTTACTTCTGGGAACCCCACCTGGAGGGGCTCACAGTGCTGAGCCAAGGAAAGGGCTCCCAGGCAGCAGGGAAGCTTGTCCAGAAGGTTCTCCATAGCAAAAACCTAGACAGAAAGGGAAGCTTCTCCCAGAGCCTCCTCCAGCCCTTCTGGCCTGTCTGCCTCACCTGGGCAAAGAAGGCACCACCAGGAGGTCACAGCTCAGGGACACAGCCCACTAAAACCTGAGACTGGATCTTAGGATGATAGAACTCAGCCAGCGTACCCCAAGGAATAGTGAATAACAGCAGAAAGCCCTGCAAGGCTCAGGCTGCTTAAGTGCCATCTTGTAGGGAAACATACACCGCTGTAAGTAAGGGGCATTTTAAAAAATGCTTCATCCAAATGTATAAAGGAGAGGTGGTATATATACCCAA
>JAJEJO010002971.1:378292-413306 GCA_020662805.1 Glaucomys volans
GGGGGCCGCGCGGGGCAGCAAGGTCACCGCCGGCGGAACGGGCCGGGGGCTGCCGGGCACCGGGCCGCGCGGAGTGGCCGCCCCGCTCTCCCGCGGCGGCGGAGTGCGGCCGGGCCCGGCTTCCCGCCGCCGCGGAGCGCCAGTGCGGCGCCGGGCCGCTGCTGCCGGGCGTGGCCTGGGGCGTGGCCTCCCGCCGGGCTCAGTTTCCCTCCTGGCGCCCCGGGGTCCCGCGCGCTCCTGCCGCGAGGGGGTCGGCGGCTCGGAGCCGCGGAGCGCGTCTCGGGGAAGGGCCTGGACTCCGGGCGCATCGCCGCCCTCGGGCAGGGGCAGGCCAGGTGGGAAGGGAAGGAGCGCCTTCCAGACCCGGCGGTCGATGGAGCCGAAGCTTCCAGAACTAGCGGGGTGTTGGTGCGGGACGTTGAGGTGGCTGCCTGCGGGACGGTGGCGGGAGCGCTGCCCGGGCCGCGGGGCGGGGGGCTCTCGGGACACACCTGCCACTCGGGGGTGGGAGGGGCAGGTGTACTTGCTGAAAATGAGACAGGCCGGCCTCGGGGTGGTGGCCAGCCGGACTGCCCCGAGTTCCTGGGACCGGCGTTCCGTGGAACGGTGGGCCCGCTGACTCGCGTCCGATCCGGGCCCGGTTGGCGGCAGGTGGAATGTTCCCTAGTGACCTGAGCTGCACCTGTGCTCGGAGTGGGACTGCTCTACGGTGGGAAATTGCACATGAAGTCACCCTCACGTTGAGCCCACAGGCCCTGGTGGCCCTGCACAGGTGACATGGCCTGATTTCATCACAGCACACGGGAATGCTGAATAAGCGGCATTTGGTGATTAGACCAGTAAATAACACGATCTTCTCTGGACACTCTGAAACCAGGTCCCACCGAGAGGAGGAAATAACTGGGCCAGTTACAACTTGTGGAACTTAGAGACCGTCCAGAATAGCTGATCTGTTCCCGAAAGGCAGTGTTAGTCAGCGTCCTGTTCCAGAAAGGGGAAGTCGAATTTTAAACCGGATTGTGGAGAGGTTAGGCATCAGGGAGGTTCTGAAGCAACTGCAGATTTTCAGCAGACTTGTCGACAGTAATTGTTTTGTTTGGATCTCTTTGTATAGATTTAATTTTACAGTATGGAAACATTTCCAAATTTGGCCTTTGGTTTATCTTTGAAGTGGCATGTGATAATGACAGAGATGGTAGAGAGATTGATGGTCACTATAGTTTTATATCTCTTAAGACATTAGGAGAGTAAGTGTTGTCTGACTTTACGAAGACAAAACACCAGTGTGGTTTTCTTGTAAAACTTGCACTCAGTTCCCAGTGTATTTTGTTGTATGTGGACACAATACCCTTATTTGTTTTTATGTGGGGCTGAGAATCGAACCCAGTGCCTCACACATGCTAGGCAAGTGCTCTACCACTGAGCCACAACCCAATATATTTTTTATTTGTAAATTTGAAGATAGTAAGCCATGATTCTGTCACTGGAAATGAGTGTGGGGTGGATGCCCACAGAGAAGACTTCAGTGTGGGAGAAGCAGGTGGAAAAGCATTAAGCACTGCCTCAGGCTGCAGTGGTGCCCCCTTCTCCACTGAAGCGTGACTCTTGCCAGGCCTCTCTGAGCTCTGCTTAGTGTAGGTCCTTAGGGAGCCAGGGATGGAGGGCTTATGTCCTGCTTCTTGCTTTTCTATGTGACTCTTTAAATATGACCTTACTAGAAGACTGACTGCTGACCTCTTCACACACTGTTCTTATTTTTCACTTTTTACCATGTTTTCATTACTGAAGTGAACCAGAGGTTGAAAAGCTGGCGGTCCCTGTGTGGGGCACCTGATGCCTCTGGCTGACCCCCATGTAATGACACGTATCTTGGCCCATCATCAGGGGACCCTGATGTTATGGCAAGGCTGATGTGGTCAAGTCTGGGCACGTGGCTGGGGAGGCCAGCACTGACTGCTCTGTGGCCCAGATCTGCTTGAGTGATTCCTGACAAGATAATTCCAGGTGGGGACTGAGGCAGGGGAGTTGACTCTAGAAGGAGTTGCTTTAGGCCTGTAGGCCAAAACCCCCACCGGTGTTTCTGACTTGCCCTGGTGAAGTGACTGACCACGTGAAGGATACAGTGTTCCCATGTCCTGGGTGAAACCTTGGAGTGCAGGCTCAGTTGTGGGCTGAGCCTCTGGAGGTCCCCTAAGGAGAAAGCATGGTAGAGGGGAACTGAAGTATTCTTTTTTCCCACATTCGTGTCAGCTTTATTGGGGTGTAATTGAAGTACACTAAACTGCCCATATTCAAAGTGTCTGATAGATGGATACCTTGACCACACTTGAGATATGGCCCTCAGAGGGAAACCAATGTCTGTGGGACTGCATCTAGCAGCTAAGGGGCTTTGTACCGCCCACCCTCATGGTGACATGACTTGGAGTAGGGGATAGAAATCCTTTCCAGCTTTGCAGTTCTGTGAACTGTGTGGTGGGACTGTCTTCTAAAGCCTTTAGGCCAGTGCTGCTTAGGGGCTAGGGAGCCTGTGTTGAGTCCATCGTGTGACAAAGGCCAGGTGTAGTCCAGAAGGTCACACCCATGCTGTTTTCATGCTACCCAGGATGGAAAAGAAACCTTACATTCTTCTAGGGATGGAGAAGCTGTGCGAGAGACTGGTTTAAAATACCATGAAGAGAGGCTGTTCTTACATTCTGTTTTTCAGGGTTTTAACTTCAAACTAAAAGGTCTCTGTTCAGAGGTCAAGCTGTTCACCTGGAAATTTTAGGTCATTTTCTGCTGAAATGATCAGAGTGGTCTTGAAAGGAAATGGTACTAAAACAAAGGAAACTGGGCACAGTGGTGCACATCTATAATTCCAGCAATTGGGGAGGCTAAGGCAGGAGGACGGCAAGATCAAGGCCAGCCTCAGTGACTTAACAAGGCCCTCAGCAATTTAGTGAGACCCTGTGTCAAAATAAAAAAGGGCAGGGGATATAGCTCAGTGGTAAAGTACCCCTGGGTTTAATCCCCAGTTCTTGTCCCTGCCAAACAAACAAACAAACAACAATGACAAAAACAGTCAAGAAAGGAAATTACAGAAATAGTGAACTGGTGACCGACCAGTTTTTGTCTTCAGTGACAAAAAGTGCCTCAGTCCCTCTCTGATGGTAGTAAAGTAGGGAGGAGTGTCAGATTAATGGAAGGTTATGTTGGAAACAGGCTGATTCTAGAGGATCACCGAACCTGTTGAACTGGTGGCTGCCCAGTGTAAATGATGGATGGTGTGTGGTCAGCGTAGGTTCATTGTTCACACAGAGCCCATGGGTGCCATGGAGTGGGGGGATGTGGGAATCTTATCTAATGTCCAGCAATGCCGTGAACCTTAAGCGGCTCTGAAAACATGAAGTCTTAAAATCAGTGGCATTTCTTTGACCCTGAAACAAACATGGGCTGGAAATAGCCAGTGAAGAGAACCTAGTTTTGGGGCGTTAATTATAATTTAGTGTTGGTATGGATGTTGCCACAAATGTAAATAAAATACAGCAGGAATTAATGCAGAGATCCTTGAAGGCTGCTTTCATACCTTTATTAAAGGAAGAAGGAAAGGAACACCTCACTGCCCTCTCTATTCCTGAAGGGTGGGCCCTGAGCCACACCTGGGGACCCTACCACAGGGAAGAACAGACTTTCCAGCACACAGTGGACCCATTTGGAGCCCAGTGTCAGTCATGTACATACAGGTAGAGAAGCTATGGATGCCTTCTAGACTGTACACTTGATGCAGCCCCCAGGGCCTGGCATCTAGGGGGTGGGCACTGAGTATTAAATGCCTTACTCTTCCTTTTTAAATATTTTAATTCAGACTTGAAAAGTTAGGATGGCATGGAGCTTTTCCCCAGGTTCATTGTGAAGGAGTCCAGTCTTCAGTGTGAAATTTTTCTGTAACTAAACTTTAGAGGAGGAAAAAACACCCGTGTGTCTTCAGGGTCTGCTCACTGTCTAGAGGCGTGGTCTTGACTCTGCTCTCTCCTGGTCTTTCAGGGTTAGGGTGGCAGTAATGCTAACGCTAGCAAGCAAGCTGAAGCGGGATGATGGTCTCAAAGGGTCCCGGACATCAGCCACCACGTCTGACTCCACTCGGAGGGTCTCTGTGAGAGACAAGCTGCTTGTCAAAGGTAAGCGGCATCCCGGGAGCTGATTCTCCGTACTGTCACCAATGCAGTTGCTGGGGACAGCATAGAGCAGCCTGTTGCAGAATGGGAACACTTGTTCAAGGAGACGTTAGGGAAGGACTCACACCTTGAGACGGTCAGGATTGCTCGTGCTGAGGAGGGGCGTAGAGGCTGTGTTGTCTTGTGCACTGGCAGGTTCTTTGTGGGGCTTGCCATCGTGCTAGCAGGAAGAATGAGCACCATTGATATATGGTGCTGAGGCTTGAACCTAGAATGAGGTTCTGGGAATCCACAGGCCTAAGACCATTTTGTGTGCTGCCATTGTCTTCCCGTCTTCTGTGTATAGCGCATGACTTCACTTCCAGTCTGAAAAGTGGAGGGAGGTGATTTGGTAATCTCTCAGGATCCTTTCCTCTTTCACTCTGGGTGTAGCCTACAGCAAGTTCTGTGCAAAGTGGGTTCTTTTCACAGCATTAATACATAGCGTCCTAGAAACATAGACACTTCTGCTAGCCATGTCAGTGAAGGGAGACTTGATCTCTAGATATGTAATGTGTGAGACTATCTGTTATGTGGGTATGCCCTCATTTTTGTGTTTGTGTGTAAGTTTTATATTCATTTTTAAACAAACATTTGCAATGTTTAGGTGCAAAGGCTCTTATCCAGTTAAGGGGCCTACAAAAGATGAAGAAGAAGCAGTTGCTGCCTTTTAGGAACTTATAATTTGCAGCATTTTTTATTTTATGGCAAATTATGTTTCCTGCATTTATAGTAATTAGACAGCAAAAGAAGGGTTGAGTAATGTTGGAACTGGCTGTTTGCATGTCGTGTGCGTGGACAAGATGACCAACATTGGTATGTCCTGCAGGCATCTGGCAGCAGGAAAGCCCATGTGTGTAACTCACTGTGCTTAGCCTTGCCAGATGCAAATCGCTTCCGAGCTGGGGAAGAACTAGGACAGGAATGTAGCAGGTTTATGGAAACTTTAACAAGGACCTCTTCCTTGTAGCTTCCCCTGCCCTTGAGTTTGTGTGTGTGTGTGTGTGTGTCTGTGTGTCTGTGTGTGTGGTGCATGCCTGTGTGCTGGGGATTGAACCCAAGGTCTTGGGCATGTTAGGCAAATGCTCTACCACTGAGCTGTATTGGGACCACTGCCCCTGAATCTTGACTTAGCTTTGGGTTATCCAGGCTGATGGGCGATGGGTTAAAAATGGAGTAACTATGTCTTTTTACGTCTTGTTCTTACCTCCTAAGTCCTGGAGAACCTCTGATTGTATTCAGAGCCTATTACCACTCTGGAGGGCAAGGGTCAGAGGCTGGGGCATGGGCTGGAGCACTGCCTCTGGGTGAGCCTGACAAGATTTGGAGTCCTTTTCTCAGATTCTGGTCTCCAGCGTTCCACCAGCTGAGGAAGCCAAGAGCCAAGCAAGCCAGAGGTTTGGGGGGAGTTGTTGCAGTGCTTGGATTGGGGAGTGTTTTAGAGCAGTGAGGAAGGCCTAGGCATCAGCTGAGGAGGAGCAGTAAAGTTGACTGTCACATCTTTGCACTGTCATCACCGTGGTCAGTGCAGCTTTGTACACAGGGCAGACCCTGTGTTGGCCACCATCTTAGTGCATTTGTGCTGCACTAATAGCATAATACAGACTGAGTAGTTTATAAACAGTAGAAATGTGTTCTTGTCTGTCTGGAGGCTAGGAAGTCCAAGATCAAGGTCCTGTCAGGACTGGGGTCTGATGCGGACTGCTCTCTGCTTCCAAGTTGATGCCTGACTGCCATATTCTCCAGAGGGAAGAGTGGCAGAAGGAGAGGGTGGGACAAAGGACCCTAAGCTAATTTCTTTTCTTTTTTTTTTTTTTTAATGTTGATGAACCTTTATTTTATTCATTTATTGATATATGGTGCTGAGGCTTGAACCCAGTGCCTCACACATGCTAAGCAAGCGCTCTACCACTGAGCCACACCCCCAGCCCCCTAAGCTATTTCTAACGCATAATCCACTTCTGTGGGCAGAGCTCTCATGATGTGTCACTTCCCAAAGCCCCGCCTCTTCATATCACCACAATGGGATTAAGCTTCAGCTTGAGTTTTGGACACCTTCGGACTCTGTCAGACACTTCAGTTTGAACCATAGTAAGCATGTTAGGAGTGATGCTGGTTTGCCTTTGCAAAGCCTTTCCAGGTTGGTGCTTCACTTTGCAGCTGAAGAGCTGAGGAGGTGAAGGAGCCTGCCCATTGCAGCTTTGTTGCAGCGGATGGACAGGCCCACTTCCTGGTGTGGGCAGGCTCTGAGGGAGCAGAAGCGCAAGTCCACAGAAAAGAGAGTGCTAGGAGGCTCAAGGTCCCCATGTCCTGTTCTGCCAGGACTGACCTGGGGACTTTCAAATGGTTTCAGGGCCTTCCAGAGCTTAGTGGGAGTTTCACAAAGCAGAGCAAGGCCTCAGCTCCAGAGCAGATGCCTTTGGCTGGTCAACAGGGCCTATCTGAATCTGAGGTTTTTCAGCCTGTGAGACCCATTCAAGAGAGGTCCAGGTGGTACGGGGGAGTCCATGCTTTTGGGCTGATGATCACCAGGGGTGGTCATGGTGAGAGTTCTTTCTAGGTGAAAGCCCCTCTTGGGATGTTTAGAAAAATAAGCTGTTTGAGTTCAGCAAGATTACTCCAGTCAGAATTGTTGTCCCAAACTGCGACTTGGGCTCCTATGAGGATGTAATTTATAAGAATTGACAGGTTATAGGATATGGTGTCATTGTGTCTTTGGGACTTAATTTTATAGACTGGGTTCCCAGAAGGGGAGGCAGGGAGTGTGTCATGCAGGGTAGTTATTAAACAGTATCCTTGAACTAATACCCATGGAGGGAGGGAGGTGAGGGAAGCAGAAGGGGCAGAGGGAGGATTGCTTTGCTTGAAGTTCCCAGGACAGCGTCTTTTCCAGAGTGAGCTTGGCCCTTAGAACTGTTACAGGCTGGTGAGATAGATGGTCAGGCCTCCTTCCACAGTCATTAGATGGGGGCTGGCCTGAAAGGGACGTGACTGGGGTGAGGGTCGGGGATCTGTGCAGCCATAAAATCCTGGAAATAGCTGAAGACCATCTGCCCACAGGCCCCTCTGAGGGGGCATCTAAACAGTATATCATAGTGGCCCTTCTGTGTTGTGGCCCTGGCTGCACGGCTGAGTGGACAGGAGGAAACTAGTTTGTCTCTGTGGGGAGGGACATTAGAGGTTGCACAACCAAAATCACATTTTATTGGAATAGTGACAGAAGACTGGAGTCTTCTCTGCTCCATTCCAGGTTCCCAGAAGCCTTAGGCCTTGCCCATACTGGCAAGGGCTCCCCTCGGCCACACTGACTTTCATCAGTGTCCCTGCGGGTTCTGAGGATGCCCTCCAGGCTGAACCAGTGAGACTGCTGTAACAGTGGTTCCTGGAGTTGTCGAGTGACTCGTGTTTCTGGGTGCTGTCTGGCTTGGCTCCTGGTGGCTGGGTCACTGAGGAGGGACTGTGTTCCCTGTTGGCCTGCCTTTGTCAGGGCCTGGCTGGGGTGCCCTAGCAGGTGGTGTCAGCATTCCTGGGCTAGGTGTAGACCCTGATCATCAGGTTTGGAGTCTGAAGGTACACCCAACTCTACAAATCATCCCTCAGGGCAAAACCAACTGCTTCCTTGTCTGACGTTAGCACTGTTGTCATCCAGCAGCTGCATGCCTTTCTTTCACTTGCTCGCCCACCAAACATACTAGTGCTGCACACTGTTAGTGACCCCAAAAGACCCAAGGGGGCTTCAGACAGGCTGGCAGGAGCCCTTGCCTGTTAACATGGAGCTTAAACATGTCTCTTAAACATGGAGACCTGGAATTGCGTTCTTCAGGTGGGTCTAGACTCAGGGGACTCTTAACAACCTTTGTCCCCAGCAACTCCATGGGCTTCATATAGTTCTCTTGTGTCCTCTTGTGTCCACTGATCGGGGCTGTGGAGGGTGGTGCTCTGAGCCCACCATCTGTGCTTCACAGACAGAGGAAGGAAGGACTTCTGTGTCACTGTGTAAAGGTGGGACCCTGGTCTGCACCAGGTTTGCATGTGCCCATATTCCAGTGTGGTTCCCAGAAGAGGAAGAAAGAGAATTTGTTGTTTCCAGATGTGCTCTCCCTGCCCAGACCTCTGGCAGGTGGGTAGCGTCTAGCCTTCTGCACTGTCGGGGTCATCACGGCGTTTGGCAGTGTGTGAAGCTGAGGGGTTACATGCTGTAGTGCACATTAAAACAAAAGCAGTGGCCCAGCAAGGAAGTATCCTGCCAGTGGTTGGTCATGAGGCTAATCTGTGTACTCCATTGGGGTGTTAAATACTAGTGAGGCTTCCTGGGAGATTAGGAAGCCCCTTCAGGTGTTCTCAGTAGTCTGGCAGGTCAGGGAGGACCTGGGGAAGCTGTGGACAAGGGCCCACATCGATGTTACGCTCATGTTCAAACTAGGTGGCATCTGGCCGTGGGCCCCATTCTCAGTGACACCAGGCTGTGCTGCCGGGGGCTGCGTCCATTTTTCGGGGTTATGGCCTTGCTTTCCTACTGTGGTGCTAGAAAGCCCTTGGTGGTAGGAGTTGGGGGTGACTCAGTGGTAGCAGTACTCTCTGCAGAGGCTATGCCCTGCCTCCCAGGATGAGGGCACTACAGGTGGGAGACAAGATTTGAGGATTTCGTTCCATGAAGACAGGAAGCTAAAGGATCAAGTTTTAGTTCAGGAAATGTATGAGGCAGTGCTGCCAGTGGAAGTGGTCAAGTGTCCTGTTACCTGAAGTGAAGGACTCAGCTGTTCTGCCTAGTGTCGTCTGAAGGGGCAGGTGTTATCTGCACCTGCAATTGCCTTTTGTCTTAAAGAAGCTGCTGTAACAAACTGCCAATAAGCCACAGGCATTTATATCTCATATTTCTGGAGGCTAGATATCCAAGATAAGTTCCTAGTGAGAGCTGACTGGTTCAGTTCCTGGTGGGAACTCTCTCCTGGCTTGTGGACAGCCACCTCCTCTGTGTCCTCACATGGCAGAGAGACTGGGAACTCTGGTTTTCCTTCCTCTTGTGAAGGCACTGATCCCATCCTAGGGCTCCCCCTTTGTAACCTTATCTAAGCCTACTTGCCTCCCTAAAGCCCACCTCCAAAGACCATCACATTGGGGGTTAGGTCTTTGGCATAGGAAAGAGGGGGCACAAGTTGAGTCCACAGCACCTTTTGAATGCCTCCTTAGTCCCCAGGACTGTGAAGACATAGGCTCCTGGCATCTCAGGACACTCCCAGCAGGGGCCCTGCCTCCCTGTAGGCAGGTGTGTTTCCATGTCCTGCATTTCTTTAGAACTCATGTGCCCAGCCCAGTGCCACATACTGGTTTCCTGGGCTGGGTCAGGCTGTGCAGCCCCTGCTTGTGAAGAGGGGCAGATCGAGGTGGTAGTGGTGAAGAAGCAGCTAGAGCCCTGTGTTGTGAGCGGCCCAGGGCAGAATGAGGTGAGGATGTGCAGCGCGGGACCATTGTGGTCACTGGGTGGATTTTGTAGTCTGATATTTGAGTGCAGTCATGCTTCAAGTGGGCTCTGTGGCTTGATCCTTAGAAAGGAAGAGTCATTTCTTGGAAGGAAGTTGTGAGTTGTGGAATTGTGCAAGGTACCAGGTGCCTCCCAGAAATGCTGGACCACTGAGAGGCATTAGCATCTTGGAACAGCTGAGACATTAGCAGTTTAAAAACATTTTGTGTTGTTACCTTACAGGTGGGGTAATGTCCTTTGCAGGCTGAGGTCCTGTGGGGAAGGGCCACTGCTCTGCCAAGAAGCCTCCAAGCTGGCAAAGTGATTGGCTTGCTTCTTTGACCAACCTACTACCGTATGTTGACTCTAAGATGATAACTGTAGGTGTCAGTGAATTACCCATTGCCATCATTTGAAGTGTAGACAAACTTGTTGTCATTTGTGACAACTCTCTGGGAGGAGCATTGTGCAAGTGTGTCTAGCTTATTTTATGTTCTGCACTGGGCCAGACCAAAATGCTGGATGTCTTCGTTGAGACCTGTATCACCAGGATTCTATTCCTTGCTTGCGCTGGTTCCTGAACCAGAAATCTGCAGGGGCCCTGGCTGTGGTGGGGTTCATCAATAGGCTGTGTCGGGGGCTCAGCCCTTGTCTACCTTTTTTGAATGAGTTACCTGAACATGCAGTTCACCTTGGAATTTAAATTCTTGACTATGGCGTGGTTATCTTGCGTTCCACAGAGCAGGAGTTTTTATTAAGCTTTTACGTGTGTAATGCTGCCTGTACATTTTTTTTTTTTTTGAACCAGGGATTGAACTCAGGGACACTCGGCCACTGAGCCACATCCCCAGCCCTATTTTGTATTTTATTTAGAGACAGGGTCTCACTGAGTTGCTTAGGGCCTCGCTAAGTTGCTGAGGCTGACTTTGAACTTGCGATCCTCCTGACTCAGCCTCCCGAGTCACTTGGATTACAGGCGTGCGCCATCACGCCCGGCTCCTGTACATATTTTTACATGGCAAAATGGTCAGTAGCATTTCCTGTACCTGGTGATATATATAGTCTGAATGTTTGTCCTCCCCAAGTTCATGTTGAAATCTAATGACCAGTATGCTTAGGAGGTAGGGCCCTTGGAGGTGATTAGTTCATGAAGGTGGAGTTCCCACAAATGGGATGAATGCCCTTTAAGAGACCCAAGAGAGCTGCCTTGCGTCTTCTGCCTCATGAGGATACTACGTGAAGGTACCGTCTGTGGCCAGGAAGTGACCTCTTGTCAGATAACACGTCTCCTGGTGCCTTGAGCACGGACTTCCCAGCCTCCAGAACTGAGAAGATGAACATCCGCTGTTCATAAGCCACCTGTGGGAGATGTTTTGGTGTAACAGGCCACCTGGTCTGAGACACTTGGGGAAGGTGAAGAGAATTCAGAGGCCAAGGCCCCATCTGGAACTTTTGATGCAACAGGTCTGCGTTAGGGCTGGAGTATCAGGATTTTTAGAAGCCACACATCTATTGGATTGTGATGATAAATATATAAATACAAAATTTACTACAAAGTCAACGAAATCATTCAAAGTGGCTTGATAGTGTGTTAATTATTCTTCAGTAAAGCTGTTGAGAAAAATCATATCAGCAAAACATTCCCCAGTAAAGGCTGGGAATCCCTGTTCCAGGTGTGGCGCCCCCTGTCGGGAGGTGTCCATGCTGTCACTGGAGGGAAGGCTTCTGGCCACGGTGAGCTCCGCTGTTGAGATGACTGCTCCCTTCCTTCCCGCTTCTCCTGCCACACCATGTCACAGTCTTTACCTTGTATTGTCAGTGTCCTCCTTGCCTGTGCACCTCCTCCCCATCCCCTGGCACCAGACTGTGCACTCTTGTACTTTTGTTATGTTGTCCCTCCACTAAAAATCCATACCTTCTGGGTATGTTTTTAAATTTCAAAAGGCAAAACTAAGTGACAGGAGTTATAACTGTAGACAGCATGTTGCTCTGCTTAGGTGGCTTGGGCCAGTGCCACAGAGTGAAGCAAGAGAAGACCAGATAGATTGCTGTGGTAACATCAGTCTCGAAGGGTCCTTGAGATCAGTTTCATGTTAATTCTTTTTTTTTTTTTAAATTTTTTAGTTGTTGATGAACCTTTATTTTGTTCATTTACTTATATGTGGTGCTTCATACATGCAAGGCAAGCACTCTACCACTGAGCCACAACCTCAGCCCTCTTGTTAATTCTTAACAAAAATATAAATAATACTATAGTTTTTGTTAGTATTTGCTTTGAAAATATAGTTTAATTATATGGATAAACATAATTAAAAATAATTAATGTGAATAACCCATTTGCTATCTTCTTCGGCCCTCTGCCTGCCTTACTCCCCCCCAGGAACGGCACGAATAACCGATCAGAAAGACAGCTCAAGGTCAGGGTCAGTGGGGTCATTGTAAACATCACAGCAGTGAATCTTTCATAGCTTACCACTATGCTGCTGCTGCTGCTGTTGTTGTTGTTGTTTTGATACTGGGGATTGAACTCAGGGGCACTTGGCCACTGAGCCACATCCCCAGCCCTATTTTGTATTTTATTTAGAGACAGGGTCTCACTGAGTTGCTTAGGGCATCGCTAAATTGCTGAGGCTGGCTTTGAACTCACGATCCCCCTGCCTCAGCCTCGGAAGTGCTGGGATTACAGGCGGGAGCCACCGCGCCCAGCCCACTCTGCTGTTTTAAGTAAATATGTTGAATGTTCCATAACTGCCAAGAGGACGGACTTGGACAGAATTTGTTGCTTTCTCAGTCCCAGCCAGAGGGTGGTCATTTGGTACGTTTCTTTGCCCCACAGCCTGCCTTGCTGAAGAGCTTTGCTCCTTTTCTCAGCATAAGAATGTCTCCCTGTCAGAGCCCTGACTGTGACAACCCTGGGGGAGTGTGGGGCTCTCCTCACCTTAGCTTCTCCCAGCCTGCTTTATTTTGCTCAGTGCCTCCCCCAGGCTCCTGGGCCCTGGAGCAGGTGCACAAACCTGCCTCTCTCTAAAGGCTCCCTTGTTTGATGCCACAGGCCCATGGCCTCCCACCCTTGGAACTGAGGCCTTTTGCTCTCCACTCTGGCCTCACAACCCTTCCCACTTGCCTTCTTGGAGGACTTGCCCTGTTGCTCCCTTGCATTTGGATCACACACTTGCTTCCTCCTGTCTCACCCTCCATTTCCATCCCTTGCATTCCTGCTCTTTGAGATGCTACCGGATGGCCTTTCCTGGGGCCACATTCCCCTTGGACCACATGTCCTCTTTCACTGAATCACTGCATTCCTGATTCTTTTGTCTTTTGACCTGTTTCTCACCTCTTATTTTCCTTGCTCCTTGTCTGCTTTGTACTGAAGTTCTCCCTACTCCTCTTTGTTGACCTTACCCATTCTCTTGATAACATGTCCCATCACTTTGGAGGGGCTCCTTGCCCTGGCTAGAGACTGCAAGCTTCTCATCCTGGGCTTCCCTGGTGTGTCAAGCCTTGGTGCCATCTCTTCCCTTCACCCCACCTGCTGTTGTCAGACCTGCAGTTTGGTGTGCTCTCTGGCCCCTGGCCTCCTGTCTTGACTGGGTGTCTGCTGCCTAGCGCACAGGACACCTGGCCTCTGCTTTGCCCTTATGCAGTTGTCCTCTGGAGGCAAACCTTAGAAACCAAAGTGTCTGCTGCCTCCATGATCTTGGCTCTCTTTTTCTTCCTTGTTTCCCATTGCTCTGCTGCTCTGTGTGGACCTTGCTCTGGCTGCACGTCTATCTGCTTTTGCATGTTGCTGATTTATCTGCTGGGAATATCCATTTTTCCTTCCTCTGCAGGACTAAAGTCTTCTATTCTTTGAATCCCACCTTTAAAACCTCTATCAGCACCCTACCCCCTACACTGGGAGGACTCTCCCTGGCATTTTACTTTGTGCTTGAGATATGGATGACTTTGCTGGCCCATTCATCGCAGGGTTTGCCCCTGCCCCACCAGACTGTAGTTTTTTTATTTGCAATTAATTCATTTATTAAGTTATATAGCATGATTCCTTGATATATATATATACACACACCCATAATCCAGCAAATTAACTTTTCCATCTCCTCACATGGTCACATCGGCTCTCACATTCATTCTAACTGCAACTTTGCACCAGTTGACTCCTATCTCCCCATTTCCCCCCACCCTCTCTTGCCCTCAGTCCCTGGTCACCACTGTCCTACCGTTTCTGTGTACTCTTCAGCTGTTTCAGATCCACGTGTAAGTGTTGTCTTGCAGTGTAATTCTATGTCAGCCTTATTTCACTTGGCATAATGTCCTTTAGGTTCATCCATATTGTCTCCAATGACATATTGTCTCCAGTAGTTCCTGTGTGTGCATAAATGTGTGATACATGCGTGTGTGTGTGTGTGTGTGTGTGTGAGATAAGTTCCTTACTTACCTCATCCATCAGCGCAGGCAGTTTCTGTGTCTTGGCTATTGTGAATTGTGCTGCAGTGAGTGTGGGGTGGGCAGCCCTTCGTTTCCTTTGGGGAGACCCTGAGAAGAGGATTGCTGGTCAGGTAGTAGTTCCGTTTTGAGTTTTGGGGGAATCTCCATGCTGTTTTTCACAGGACTGTGCTAACTTACAGTCCTGCCAAGAGCCTGCAAGGATTGTGTTTTCTCACACCCTCGCTGGCGCTCGTTGGTCCTGTCTTCCTGGTAGTAGCCGTTCTGCACAGGGCTGAGGTGGCTTCTTGTTCTGGTTTTCATTTGCATTTTCCTGATGTTTAGTGATATTGAGCACTTTCATCATGTACCTGTTTGCTTTTTTTTATGACTTCTTTGTCAAAATGTCTGTTCATCACGTGCACGTGCGCACACACACACTTTTTTTTTAAGCGCAGAGGATTGAACCCAGAGCATTCTTCCACTGAGCTCCATCCCCAGCCCTATTTGTGGTTTTTGTTTTGAGACAGGCTAGCCTTGAATTTGTAGTCCTCCTACCTCAGCCTTCTGAGTAGCTGGGATTACAGGGCTACACAACCCACTCAACTCCTTTGCCCATCTTTTACTCAGTTTATTTTTTTCACTGTTACGTTGTATGAGTTCCTTATGTATTTTCAGTACTAATTCCTGATTTCTTACCAGATACATGACTTGTGAATGTTTCCCCTAGGCTGTAGGCTGCCTTTTTTGCCATGCAGAAACTTTCTGCTTTGATGTAATCCTGCCTGCTTTTCTTTTTTCTCTTTTTCTTTTGCTTTTGGTGCTTGAGCTTTTAGTGTGACTTACAGAAAATCATTGCTAAAGCAGGGCAAATCAAGGAACTTATTCCCTTATATTTTTTCCCTTGGAGTTTCATGTTTTCAGGCCTCTGTTGAAGGCTTTATTCCATTTTGAGTTGGGTTTTGTGCAAGTATAAGTATAAAGGTCCCCTTTCATTCTTCTGCTTGTGGATATCTGGTCTTCTTATTTGTTCTCCATTTGTTGGCTCTCATTTCCCTGTGGTGTCTTCATGTCCTTGCAAATTAATTGTATTATTTTTCAAGCTCTTTATTCTTTTCCATTGGTCTATATGTCTGTTTTTATACAGTATCATACTATTTTGATTACTATAGTTTTTAAATTTGAAATTAGAAAATGATGCCTTCAACTTGTCTTCTTCTTTTTCAAGATTGCTTTGGCTATTTGGATCTTTTTATGGTTCCAGACAAATTTTTGGGTTCCTCTCCATTTATGTGAAGAATGCCTTTGAATTATTTTTACGTTTTATTTTATTTATTTATTACGTGGTGCTGAGGATTGAACCCAGTGCCTTGCACATGCTAGGCAAGTCTTCTACCACTGAGCCACAAACCCAGCCCTGTTATTGAAATTGTGATAGGAATTGCATCAAATCTGTAGATTGCTTTGATTAGTATGGATATTTTAACATATGAATTTTTCCAATTCATGAACACAGGCTATCTTTCCATTTATTTGTAACTTCTTTAATTTCTCTTGTCCATGTTTTATAGTTTTCATTATACAGATTTTTCACCTCCTTTTTACTAAATATCTTAACTATTTTTGATGTTGTCCTAAATGGGATTGTTTTTGATTTCTTTTTCAAATAGTTCATTGTTGGTACATAGAAACAACTGGTTTTTGTGTATTAATTTTGTATTCTGCAACTTTACTGAATTCTCTTATTATTTCTAACAGGTTTTTTTGTGGAGTCTTTGTGGCCTCCTGTGCTATAAAGTATCATGTTTTGTGTGAACTGGGGTAGTTTTACTTTTTTGAGTTGGATGCTTTTTCTTTCTTTATCTTGTGTAATTGTTCTTGCTAGTAATTCCGAGTACTGTGTTGAAGAGAAGTGTTGCAAGCATGGGCAACTTGCCTTGTACCAGGTCCATCCTCTAAGCTCTGTAATAGCAGGATTGAAGGGGTTTGCAGTGTTGTTCTGCAGAAGGGCACTGAGTTACACGGCTAGTGAGAGAATGACAGAAGAGGAGCTGGGGTGTCAGAGGCCTCAGGAGAGCACTAGGGCCAAGAAATGTAGCTGCAGGGAGGCAGGTCTGAAGAAAAGACATAAACACATGGTATGCACCCATCAGATTTTGAGAGGAGTGCTTCTGCTACTTGGTGGAACTGTTTTCAAAAACACTGCAGTCACTGTTTACCGATAGGTAATTTCTCTTTATGTAAGATGATTTTCATTTATGTTAAAGTGAATTTTCAAGGATCTTTGTCCAAATTTGTTAGCATTCTGAAAGTCACCTTGTATATCTGAAAACTCGATGGCTTAAAGTAAAACTTTAGACCAGGTTTCAGTTTTTCCAGTATTTTTTTCTTTTGTATTCTGGAAGAAATTGATAATTTAGAATTGGTGCATTTTGAAGGCTAACATTAACCATAGTCTCTTTATTTCTACAGAGGTTGCGGAACTTGAAGCTAATTTACCTTGTAAGTATAGCATCACCAGTCAGAATTAAGTATTTGAAAATAATTGCATGAAGAAAGGTTGTTTTATGTTTTAATGATCTTGCATAGCAAAAAGACTTTTTCACGTATGTCAGGAATGAATTTTAATTTTGTGCAAGAATTTCTAGAGGATCTACTAAGAATGAGGGTCTGCAGTTTTTCTGAACATCTCACATGAACTGCTTTCTTAGTTAGCAGAGGTGAGTTTGGTCAGGTTTCAGATTTCTTCCACATGCATTTTATACCATGACCACTTTGTGAAAATTTAATCTGTAACAATCCTATTTTTGTTAGTGACAATACCACCATTTGAGTCCAGAAGGTACTTGTCTGTGACCTGTCTTTGTGTTTGAGGTAGACTCCTGCACTGCCTTTCAGTCCACAGGTGTATTCACCTTGCTGTTTTTCCCACCCCGGACACACAGCCCACCTGGGCCGTCCTCACTTGGAGTGCCCACTTGCCAAGTGCTGCCTGTGTGTAATGTGTGTCACGTTTTCCTTTTTTCTTCTATCAGTTCCCTACCAAACCGTGATTTATTTATTTATTTTTGGTACCAGAAATTGAATGTGGGGTGCTTAACCCGTGAGCCACATCCCCGGCCCTTTTTATCTTTTGTTTTGAGACAGGGTCTCTCTAAACCCTTAGGGCCTTGCTAAGTTGCTGAGGTTCTCCTCCAACTTGAGACCCTCCTGCCTTTGCCTCCTGAGCCATTGGGATTGCAGGTGTGCACCACCATGCCCGGCCTCCCAAGCCCTTTGTGTTTGATAAGAGCACCAAACTTTGAAAACTTGGGCCATATTAGTATTTTTTGATTTATAACTTTTAATCACACTTGTTTTAAAAACAGGTTAAGACTTAGGATGTCTATTGATGTGGGTGAAGTATTTTGTAAGTTGGTCTTCTGTTTTGGGTGAGTGCTGCAGGGGACTTGGGGTATTGATGTGGAGGCCCAGATGACATGGCTAGGAAAGAGCCGGTTTTCCATGCCACCTCAAGTTGGAGGGCTGCAATCTTGAGTGGTTAGCTTATGAGGGTAAGTACATAAACTAAGTACTTAAAAGTTATTTTTAATGTATAGTATTTTTGTGTGAGGAGAATGGTTGTGATATAAAATGTTTTTTTATTCTATGTCTTGGTCAAAATGTTAAGTCCTGGATTGCTTGGCCTCAAAGTGTTCAACTCAGAACTGAAGGCTTTGTCTTAGGGTTCCACTAAAAGGTTAACTTTCTACCTACTGGAGTATTTATGGTTGAGATGATGTGCTTTAAAATGCTCCAGGAGAACAGCAGGTAATTGTGTGGGTGTAGGATAGATGAAGCACAATTGGCAAAAAAAATCTTGAAGCTGGGTGATGGGTCCATTTCCCTCTCCTCTCTGCCTTCTCTGCCTTCTCTTATGGTAGGCCACTTTCCTAATAACAGGTGGCACACAATCCTTCCACTTGCCTCTCCAGTCATTCTTGCCTCTAGTCCTGACTTGAACATATACACATGCATCTTTTCATTAACGACTACAAAAAAGTTTCCCTGATAAAAGGTTTGTTTCCTTCTTTTTTTTTTTTTGTACTGGGGATTGAACCCAGAGGCACTTACCCAACTGAGTCACATCCCCAGCCCTTTTTAATTTGAGACAGGGTCTTGCTAAATTGCTTAGGGCCTCTGGGTCCTAAGCTGCTGGGATTACAGGTGTGTTCCACTGCACCCAGCGGTTTGTTTTATTGTTGAACATGAATTTTGCAGAGATTGCTGGTTTGTAACCCAGAGTGCAGTTTCAAAACAGTAAAAGTTCACATCCCCTTTTTAAATTGGGATTTTAACTAAATGACTTTGAAAACAAGCTTTCTTGTGGCTGCAATGGCTGGTAAAAGACAGTGTGCCACATACCTCTTCTTTTGCTCTTCCTTCCTACCCTCTCCCCTGTCAGGGGCAGGACATTTAAATTAGTTTATAAGGTAAGTGGTGCTGTCCACCAAGGCTGCAGCTTGTTATCCTTTTTTTGACTTTTTGCATGGTACTGGAGATTGAACATGCTAGGTAAGCACTCTACCACTAAGGCACAATTTCAGCCCTTTTTATTTTTTATTTTGAGACAGGGTCTTGCTGTGTTGCTGAGGCTAGTCTCATATCTGGTGTCCTCCTGCCTCAGCCTCTCAGGTAGCTGGGATTACAGGCCTGTGCCATCACAGCCTGCTGCAGCTCATTTATTCTAAAGGGAACCGAGAGGCCATTAAATATTAAGTCTTCATTATGTTTAATAATCTTTTCAAAATATTTACAAAGGCAAACAGAATAACTTGCCATGTAAGTGTTGTTTCATGATTATTCAGAATTAGTTTGCATCTCTGTAGATGCAAATTCATAGAGATTTCTCATTGCAAAAAGTAGAAAATGTCTCTCTCATATAGACTGAAACATTACTAGAATTTTGATAGCCCACGTTTGTTATTGAGGAAAAGTTTAATAAAATCCCTGCATTGAACTAAAGCAAACCTGACTTTTAATCTTTTGGATTTTAGATTTCATCCTTTCTTGAGCTTTAAAATTTGCCCCTGCCCCACATTGTTTCATTATCTTTTAATCCTCTTGAATTTCCTTATTCCTGGTGGCCTCTCTTTAACTTTAGAGGTCTGGCTTCTACATCTGTACCTTTGTTAGTGTGAGCAGAGGGGAATTCTAGCTATTAAATACAGGTGGGTGATGCCAGTCTTGGCTCATCATGGAACTGTTTCCCACACCTTCCTCATCTGTTTTTCTTACATATATCTCACAAAGAAAAATGGCATTTATACTTTCAAGATTAAGGGAAAGGAAGCCATTTTTCAGTATTTTGTACACAATTCTAAGGTGTTACTTGGGGGAGAGTTGTGATCTCTGATCTCCAGTGCTTTGCTTCTAACTTAAGGAATATGGGAGTGTCTCCTCTAGGACTGCTCCCTGCTCATCATGGCAGAGCTGTCTTTCACTCTGAAGAAGAAATCTCACCAGCAATCCTGAATGGTTTTTTGTGTGTCATCTCTCAGTGTCCTAGCTTTCACTGAATACCAAAAGGAAATGAGGCCTGTAGTAGGGAAAAGAGTCATGAAGTAGTTACTAATTTGGGAGCTAATCTTGCTTCTGTTGATAACCTATGATCTTGGGCTAGTCATGGAACCTCTGTCTTAATTGAGGATGTTGGACTAGAATGGTCTTTACTGTCATTTCTGACTTTATATTTGAATTATCCTATTTTTGTTGAAAATGGATGTCGTTGCAAAACTAAGTATTATCAGCGTGACTTACAAGAGGTAGGTGAACTAAAGAATTTAACATCCTCAGAATTTATAGATAAGTGTAGAAAATTTTTCTCTCTTCTTTCCCAGTTCCTTGGGTGTTTATTCCTTGAGTAGCTCCCACTCTTCCACAGTGTTGGTGTGAGTGAAGTAGGCAGGTATGTGTGGGCTGTGGCCACTTCCCCTAACCTGTACCACCAGGCAGTGAAGTGGCTCTTTTTTCCCAGGGGAAATACCTTGTCCTGGTCCAGAACCCTCCTGGCTGGGGACCAGTGGGTACAGAAAGTTGCCATCCAGCTCAGCAGAGCACCATTTCACCAGCAGAACAAGCTGAGTCACCAGTTTGTGAAGATGTTCTTTTTAAAACATCATGGTAAACTCCAGGTGGAGCCAGTTCTTAGGAAACACACTTATTTTCAACTTCTCTTCACCACAGTGACTTGTGTGTCTCCGTGAATTGGTGCTAACGGAGCAGATTAGAAATTTGACCCGATTCTTTTCCTGGATTTTCTGTGTTTAGCTAGACTTTACCCACATCATATATTAATCTCCCCAGGGATGTTTTCTTCTTTCTCCTCCTCTCCTCCTTTTCATTTCCCCCCGCCCCTGGTGTTTAACCCAGGGCCTTGAGCATGTCAGCAAGCACTCTACCTGAGCCACACCCCAGCCCTTATTTCTTCTTTTCAGAGTAAGATAGTGTCATTCTTGAAAGCAGTGGTCAGATTGCTATGTTTAGTGATCATTTAAGGTTGAAGGAAAAGGACTGAATTTGGAATTAACTAGTAAAAAACTATAAGGGGAAAAACGAATGACAAAACCCACTGGTTTGCAGTTTGAGCCTGTTGGCATAATTACAGAACACTCAGCAAGGGAGGGTCTTGCGTCATGGCCCGTAAGCAGCGTTGTGGATGTGGAGCTGCTGTGTGTTCGACGGTCACTTCAGCACGCATAGTGCTGCTTGCCACAGACTTTCCTGATGTGCTGTTTCTTTTGCAGGTACTTGTAAAGTGCATTTTCCTGATCCAAACAAGCTTCATTGCTTTCAGCTAACTGTAATCCCAGGTAATAAATATTCTTACATACCTTAGTTTTAAAATGATTTTCAAACGTCAAGTTTTTAAAGGTTTAAAGGTTACAATCTTGGCTTTGTCCTTTAAAGTTAAGACATTAACCACTTTTCCATGTGAAGATAAGACACGTGCTTTGTAGTCAAAGCAAAGTAAGTGAATTTGAGGTGTTCAGTTTACACTCCATTAACCATGTATAACCCTAACAATTAAAGCGAATGGTGGCTGAGGCTGTTGTGCAGTAGAGTGTGGCCTGTGAAATGAGTGGGTTCAGTTACGTGCTCCACTTTGGAGCAGCACAGCCTTCATTAGAGACAGTGTGTACGGCACATGGCCCAGGCCTGGTGCGCGGCAGCCCCGCTTACCAGCTGTCCTCATTAGGATTGATAAGTGTCTGATCTCCAGGCTGCCCCTGCGTGGCAGCACCTCTCTGTGTGTCAGCCAGGCAGCTGAGGGAGGACTAGGGGCTCTTCCAGTTATTGGTGCAGCCCCAGGAGGCAACCCACTGTGTTGGTGTTGGAACAGGTGGCAGTTGGTCTGTGCTGCTGGGGGGTGGGTAGGAGGGAGGAGAAGGGGACTTTACCACAGGGAGTCCTAGAGTTCTGAAGTCTAATTTCTTGGAATTTCTCTAAGAAAAGTGACATGTAGGTGTTTGTAAAGAGGTACCAGAGTAGGAAATGCACCAGCTGTGTCCCGTGTCCCCTTTCACATTTGCTGCCTGAAAGCTGAAATATCAAGACGTACCCAAAGGAGGACAGATGTTCCTCAAATGAATATTTTCAGTCACTGTAAAGATGGAAGCATTGGACGAAATCACCCCAAGGATCGTGATAAAGAGGGGAAGGGATAATTTGTCTTCTTGAAATGAAGCTGACAGAGCATGGCAGTCAGTGGAGGCTGCAGTGGTCTGACTTTTTGGAGTAGGTTGGTTGAGGTTAGATACCCAGAGCTATTTTGTGGGCAGCCAGTCCACTGATGTTTTTGGCATCATTTGGCAAATGTAAAGTTCAGATTGTTATTTAGAGCTGAGGTGGGTAGAAAATGCAAAAACAAACAGGCGAGAAAGGAGTTTTGTCGTGGAAACAGTGTGTTATTTTATTTGGGGGATGGAAAGGGAGTGAGGAACTGGGAATAATGAGTCACAGCTATAAAACTGGAAGAGAATAGGGGATGTTAGTGGGTGATGATGAGCCTGGCCCTGTCTCTGTGTGGGCAGGTGTATGACTTGCTGTGGAAGATGTTTTATAATAACAAGAGGAATCCCAATTTCAGAGTGTCCTAATAGTGTTTAAAGTGCGTTTTCTCTGTGTAGAGGGTGTGCAGAGGGCTCTGGGACCCTGCTGCTCATGCACGAGGAGAGTTCCAGGCCTATCCTTAGAAGTGGCCTATGGCCAAGGAGCTCGTGACGACTGCCCTCCCTTGCTGCCTTCCTCCAGAATCACGTGCTCGGCCACATTCAGCTCAGGGTGCTGAGCACACAGGTGCTCTCTCGGTGCCCAGGGTCTCCCTGAGGAGCCCTGGTACTGTGTCTGGAGTCATGTGTAGTGTTTTTCAGAAGTTCTCAGAGAGATCAGGACTGGCTCCCTTTCACTAAGAAACTTGACTTGTGTGTTGTGGTGAAAGCTCTTCCCTTGGCCTTTCCAGTGGTTCCTAGTGATTATCAGGGATTCTTTGCTTTGTGGTCCTTTGTGGTTGATTCTTCCAGTCTTGGTACTGTCACGTGGTAGGGTTTCTTTCAAGTCCAACCTCCAGATGAATGTTCCTCTTCTGTTTATTAACTGAAAGTTTTTATTGGATCATATGAATGTTGCGATTATTGAAATCATGCATATGGCAGCATCTTTGTTGTTTGTATTCTTGAAAATGTGAAATAATTGTTACAGTTTTGGCATTCACTATCTCATCAGATAAAAAATAACTTCTATATTGGTGCCTGTAAATACTTAGTATATTTTGTAGTAAGTCCTCACTGGGGACATTGTCATTGCATTGAACTTTCCGGACACTGAAAAACCACTGATCTTGTGGGACCAGTGAATCGGAGAGCTGTGGGGTCTCCTGCCTTTGGTTATTAGAGATGTGTCAACTCTAAAAACTTGTCTAGTATCATGTTTTTTCAAAAAAGCTTTGGAACCATGGTCCTGTCATAAAAACAAACAAACAAAACAAAAACTTACAGATATGCCTCAGCAATGAAGCTTTAACTTCATGCCTATGTATAAAACAGATGGTTGTAAAACTGACTCATTTGTAGCCGTAAAACTGGCTCATTTGCAGCCGTAAACCTCGGGCTGGATCTGAAAACGTAAGAATGCATGTGCTGTGGGTGTTCAGTGGTCTGCAGATTTGCATTTGTGTTTCCAGCTCAAAACTCTTCTTTATCTGCACTGGCCACTTAGTAACATTATCGTGGTTTTGTTTTGGGAATGATTCCTCATGCTTGGGAATAAATACACTCTTCAGAGAAAAAAATGGGAATAGAATTTGCTGGTGGGGAAATGAAAGGGACTGTCTGTTGGAAGGGGGTCTCCATCAGCTTACAGAACAAGTGAAGTAGGACAAAATAAATGCCTGGGGATGGGCCCAAACCTCCCACTGAGCCTTCTGTGAAGTCAGTGGAACAGCTTGAAAAACTGGGTCAGCTCAGTGGCCCAGCTGAAGGGACCACAGACTTAAAAATTTTTTTTTAAATTTTTTACTTTTAAAATCACTTTACTATGGTATAAAATTGCAAACAGCAAAACGTGCTAATTTGAACCATCCAGCTTAAGAAAATTTAAAAATGTATATACCAGTGCCACCATGACCCCAGTAAAGATGAGACACCTATCTGAGTCATAGAAAAATGTATGTCCAGCTTTCGAAGAAGCTTTCCACTCAGTTGTACCGTACGCTGACCGCAGGTGAGAGGTCGCAGTGGCTCTGCACACTCTCAGCATGTGGGTGTGTGGTGCTGTACCTTGGTTTCTCTCATATTTCCTGGTGCCAAATGATGTTGAGTATCCTTTCATGTCCGGACTGGCCATTTGTCTGTCTTTTATGAAGTGCCCAAGTCTTTTGCCATTTTAAATCTTTGTGGCAGTTCTCTCTGTGACCTGAATACAGGTCCTTTGTCAGACATGTGAGCTGGGAGAGTTTTGTCCTGTTCTGTAACTTCTCTGCTCATTTTTCAGTGCTCTTTTGTTGAGAAAATTTTAGCTTTAATGATGGGCAATTTTTCAGAAATTTCTAATGGTTTGTGTTCCTTGTGTCCTGTCCAAGAATGTTTGCTTACCCCAAGGTTGGAAATATATTCTCCTGTTTTTCTCTGGGAAGCTTTGTGGGAAAAAAGTTTGTTGCTCTTCAGATTTATCCCCCTCATAATGGTTATCTCCATACTCTTTGTGACTTAGTAATTCTATTGCTAGGTATTTACCTAGGAGAAATAAAAACAAAGATGTGTGCACAAAAGTTTGTATCAGCTTTATGCATAATGATCCCAAAGTGGAAGCAGTTCTTTCCCTGGTGGATAGGTAAATAAATTAGTGTACATTCATACAGTAGAATACAGCTCATCATTAAAGAAGATGCAAAATGCTAGCTGGGCCTAGTGGCACTCAGCTGTGATCCCCACGACTCTGGAGGCTGAGGCAGGAGGATCAAAAGGTCGAGGCCAGGATGTGAGGACAATGACAGCCTGTTCAACAAATGGTGCTGGGAAAACTGGAAATCCATATGAACAAAATGAAATTAAACCCCTCTCTCTCACCCTGCACAAAAATCAACTCAAAGTGGATCAAAGACTTAGGCACTACAACAGAGACCCTGTGCCTAATAGAAGAAAAGGTAGGCCCAAATCTTCATAGTGTTGGCTTAGGATCTGATTTACTTAATAGAAATCACCATGGAAATCAGTAAGCATAATTCATCATATTAATGGACTCAAAAAACAAGAGGCCGGTTGTGGTGGCGCACGCCTGTAATCCAAGCGACTTGGGAGGATGAGTCAGGAGGATCACGAGTTCAAAGCCAGCCTCAGCAACTTAGTGAGGCCCTACGCAGCTCAGTGAGACCCTGTCTCTAAATAAAATACAAAAAAAAAATAGGGGTGGGGGTGGGGCTCAGTGGCCGAGTGCCCCCGAGTTTAATCCCTGGTCAAAAAAAAAAAAAAAAAAAAAAAAAACAAGAATCATATGAGCATCTCAATAGATGCAGAAAAAGCATCTGACAAAATATAGCACTCCTTCATGTTCAAAACACCAGAAAAACTAGGCATAGTAGGAACATACCTTAACATCGTAAAAGTCATATGCTGAACCCAAGACCAACATCATTCTAAAAGGAGAAAAATTGAAAGCATTCCCTCTAAAAACTGGAACAAGACAAGGATGTTCTCTTTCACCACTTTTATTCAACATTATGTTTGATACTCTAGCCAGAGCAATTAGACAGAAGAAAGAAATTAAAAGCATACAAATAGGGAAAGAAGTACTCAAACTATTACTATTTGCCAATGACATGATTCTATATTGAGAAGATCCAAAAAATTCCACCAAAAAACTTCTAGAACTAATAAATGACTTCATCAAAGTAGCAGGATATAAAATCAATGCCCATAAATCAAATGCATTCCTATACATCAGTAATGAATCCACTGAAAGAAAAATGAAGAAAACCACCACATTTGCAGTACCCTCAGGGGGAAAAAAGATACTTGGGAATCAATCCAACAAAAGAGGTGAAAGACCTCTACAGTGAAAATTACAGAACACTAAAAAAAGAAATTGAAGAAGACCTTAGAAGATGAAAGACCCCCATGCTCCCGGATAGGCAAAATCTGTTGTCAATGGCCATACTAAAGCAATATGCAAATGTAATGCAACTCCTATTAAAATCCCAATGACATTCTTCATAGAACTAGAAAAAGTGGCCATGAAATTCATTTGGAAAAGTAAAAGAGACCCAGAATAGCCAAAGCAATCCTTAGCAAGAAAAGTGAAGCAGGAGGCATCACAATACCAGACCTCAAACTATACTACAGAGCTATAGTAATAAAAACAGCATGGTGTTAGCACCAAAACAGACACGTCGGCCAGTGGTACAGAATAGAAGACACAGAGACAAACCCACACAAATACAGTTATCTCATAATAGGCAAAGGTGCCAAAAACATTCACTGGAGAAAAGAGCCTATTCAACAAAAGGTGCTGGGAAAAATGGAAAGCCACATGTAACAAAGGGAAATTAGATCTTTTCTCTCATCCTGCACAAGACTCAACTTACTGTGGATCAAAGACCTGGACACTAGAACAGAGGCCCTGCGACTACTAGAAGAAAAAGTAGGCCCAAGGCTGTGGTTGTAGCCCAGTGGTAGAGCACTTGCTTCACATGCATGAGGCACTGGGTTTGATCTTTAGCACCATATAAATAAATAAAGGTATTGTGTCCATCTACAACTAAAAACAAATTTAAAAAGTAGGCCCAAATCTTCTTCAAGTCAGCTTAGGATCCGACTTCCTTAACAGGACCCTTAAAGGATAAGAAGTTAAATCAAGAATCAATAAATGGGATGGATTCAAACTGAAAAGCTTTTCAGCAAAAGAGACAATAACATGAAGAGAGAACCTACAGATTGGGAGAAAATCTTTACTACATGCACCCCAGATAAAGCATTAATCTCCAGAATATATAAAGAACTCAAAAAACTTAACACCAAAAAAACAAATAACCCAATCAATAAATAGCTAAGGAACCGAACAGACACTTCACAGGAAAAGAAATACAATCAATCAACAAACATGAAAAATTGTTCATTGCCTCTTGCAATTAGAGAAATGCAAATCAAAACAGATTTTATCTCATTGTAGTCAGAATGGCAGTTATCAGGAATACAAGCAATAATAAATGTTGGTAAGGATGTAGGGGGAAAAGGTACATTCATACATTACTTGTGGAACTGCAGATTGGTGCAACCACTTTGGAAAGCAGTATGGAGATTTCTAAGAAAACTTGCAATGGAACCACCATTTGACCCAGCTCTCCTACTTCTCGATTTATAACCATAGGACTTAAAATCAGCCTACTACAGTGATGCAGCCACATCAATGTTTATAGCAGCTCAGTTCACAATAGCTAAACTATGGAACCAACCTCGATGCCCTCAACAGATGAATGAATAAAGAAAATGTACATATGCACAATGGAATATTACTCAGTGTTAAAAAAGAAGGAAATTATGGCATTTACAGGTAAGTGGATGGATTTGGAGAATATCATGCTAAGTGAAACAAGCCAATCCCAAAAAACTAAAGGCCGAATGTTTTCTTTGATCAGCAGATGCTGATCCATAGTGGGCAGGGGTGGGTAGGTAAGAAGGAAGGAACTTTGGATTATGCAGAACGGAATGAGGGGAGGGGTGGGGCAGTGGGGATTGGAAGGACAGTAAGAATGAGACTAACATTATTACCCTATATACATGTATGAAAAAATTAAAAAAAAAAAAAAACAAAAAAAGGTCAAGGCCTGGCTCTGCAGCTCATTGAGACCCTCAGCTACTTGGCAAGACCCTGTCTCAAAATAAAAAGAACCATGGGCCAGGGATATAGCTCAGTCGATAGAGTGTGTTCCTCTCATGCACAAGACTCTAGGTTTAGTCCCCAGCACGAATGAATGCATGGATGAATCAATGAGAGAGAAAAACCAGGCTCATACTCAGTGGTAAAGCACCCTGGGTTCAAATCCCCAGTAACAGGAACATAAAAGTAAAAAAATAAAACAGGAAGTGATGCGTAGTGCCGATGCCTGCAGCAGAGAGCTGAAGCTCAGGAGCACGCGCTGAGTGGAGACAGCACTGCAGCGCAAAACGCCGAAAGCTGTGATCTAGAAGAAAAAGGAGTCAGAGCCAAAGTATGAAGAAGGAAATGATAAATAGCAAACAAGAACAGCAAGCACTGGTTCTCTGCAGAAGTCACCTGGGTGATCCGTAGTCCAGCGTGATCATGATAAACGAAGGACCTCAAATTACAGCGTCAGGAAGGGGACATTGCTGTCGGTCAGTGTTTTGTAGTTTTCGTGTCTTGTGAATTTTTGTTGAACTTAAGTATTTTGTGCTTTTTGAAGCTATTATAAATAGGGGTTTTTTAATTTAAATTTTTGATCTTTACTACTTTAGTTGATTTTTAAATATATCAATCATGTATCTTGTGGTCTTGCTAAGTTTACTTATTAATTCTAGAAAGTTTTTCATATAGTCTTCAAATTTCCTTGATTATTGTATCTCTAAATAAAAGCATGTTACTTCTTTATCAGTGTGTAGACCTTTTAATTCTTTTCTTGGTCCCCTTTCCTTGATCTGCAGTGCAGTGCCGAGCAGAGGCAGTGCTCACGAGTCATTCCATACGGTGCTGGCTTCGGTGTTCTATGTATGCACTCTGTCAGGTAGAAGGCTTTCCTTCTTGGTTTTTTGAGAGTTGTTTTGTTTTTTTTGGTACTGGGGATTGAACCCAGAGGCACTCTACCACTGAGCCACATCCCCAGTCCTATTTTGTATTTTATTTAAAGACAGGGTCTCACTGAGCTGCTTAGGGCCTCACTAAGTTGCTGAGGCCGGCTTTGAACTCGCAGTCCTTCTGCCTCAGTCTCCCAAGTACTGGGATTACAGGCGTGCGCCACCACACCCGGCCGAGAGGTTTTTTAAAATCATAAATGTGTGTTTAATTTTTCAGCTTCAGTTGAGGTGGTCATGTGGTTTTCTCTGATTTACCCAACTATGGCGAATTATATATAGTGATTTTTTTTTTTTTTTTTTTTTGCGGTGCTGGGGATTTGAACCCAGGGCCTTGTGCTTCCAATGCAAGCACTCTACCAGCTCAGCTATACCCCCAGTCCACATAGTGATTTTTTAATGGTAAGCTGGTCTCATGTTCCTGTGGTGGATCATACTTGGTCATCATGTATTATCATCTTTTTGAAATTCAGTTTGCTAGGATTTTGTCACTCGATTTTGTGTCAGCAGTTATGAATAATACTTTCTATGCTTTTTTGTCATTTCTTTGTCTAATTGTGGCAGTAGGTCAGTGTCAAGCTGATGAAGTAAGTTAGAAGTGTTCCTGCTCTGACCGGACACTGTGGCACACGCCTGTAATCCCACTGCCACAGGAGGCTGAGGCAGGAGGATCATGAGTTCAGGGTCAGCCTCAGCAACTTAGGCCCTAAGCACCTTAGTGAGACCCTGTCTCTAAATAAAAAATTCTTTGAAAGGGCTGGAGATGTGGCTCAGTGGTTAAGTGTCTTTGGGTTTAATTCCTGGTCCCCCTCCCCAAAAAAAAGTGTTTGTTCCTGTTCTGTTCTGAAAGAGTTTGTGTAGGCTTATATTACTGCTTCCTTAAACGTTTGATCGGGGTGCTCTACCACTGAGTCACATCCCAGCCCTTTTTATTTTCTATTTTGAGACAGGGTTTCACGAAGTTACCCAGGCTGGCCTCAAAATTGATGATCCCTCTGCCTCAGCCTGAGCTTCCTGGGATCACAGGCTTGTACCACCATGTCCAGCTTCACCAGTAGTCTTGACCTGGAGTTTTCTTTCCAGGAATATTTTTGTTTATGAATATAATTTATTTAATAGATAATGGGGTTATCCATCTGTTATGTTGCTTCTTAAGTCAGCTTTGGTAATTTTCCTCTTTCAAGGAATTTGTCCGTTGCACTTAAACTATATGATCTATGGATGCAAAGTTTAGAGTGTGGGAAGTTCACATGCAGTTCAGCCTTAATTTGTCAAAGTTTCAAACGTTGGAAATTTATATGTATTCATTCTTGGTTCCTTTTTTTTGTTGTTGTTTCTTTTTTTTCTTTTTTTTTTTTTTTTGGTGATACTGGTGATAGTTAAACAGGGCTGCTCTACTGCTGAGCCACACCCCAGCCCTTTTTATTTTTTGAGGCAGGGTCTTGTTAAGTAATCGAGGGCCTGACTGAATTGCTGAGTTGGCCTTGAACTTGTGAGCTTCTTGCCTCAATCTCCCAAGTTGCTGAGATTACAGGCATGGATCACCATGTCTGGTGTTCATCCTTGGTTCTTTTTAGAAGAATTCTTAAAATTTTAGTGTAGAGATAACCATTGTGAGGGGATAGAATAACAGACCCCCCTGCCTTGGAGTTTTTTCCTTTCATGTAATCCTTAAAAAACCAAAAAAGTTGGCATTCTCCTTTTCTTACGTATTCTAGAAACACAGTTGAGCTCTTACAGCAGTAGCCGTCCGTCCCAGTACCCTCTAACTTTTCTTAGGCAGGCACTTGCTCCTCTCTGCCTTGCTCCTTGTCAGCACTCTGTACTCCACGGTGTGATGCTGCTTTGCTATGGTGGTGCTGAGCGGAGACCCATGCACACACATCACACCTGTGCCCAGCTGAGTTCTGCCCTGCCTGGTCCCCAGCTCCCAGGCAGCTCACGGGGGCACTGGGGCTTCCTGAAGTGAATTTAAAGCAAATTGTTTTAAAAGCCACTCATTGCCATGGTTAGGATACATTCTGGTGTTCACCAGTAAAAATGTGTACAATGGCTGTAAAAACCCCCAAATGACATGGCATTTAAATACTACTTTTTTTAGCATTTAAATTTCTCCAATGTCATGTCTGTCACCTTTTCAAAAAGTCCCACTCCTAGCCCTGGCATTTGCTGATCTGATTTCTTTTCTTACAGTCTTGCCTTTTCCAGGAAGTTTTCTTCCTCTCAGTTCACTGCTTCCGCTTGCCGGGCTGTGATGTGGGAGGTCAGTGGTGTGGGTGAACTGCGCTGAGTATCCATCTCATCATAGGCACTTGGCCATTCCCAGCTTTGGCAGTTAGGAACAAAGCTGCTGTAAACGTTTGTTCTTGGGCCTTCCTGTGGACCTGTTTTCATTTTTTTTCTTTAGCAAAATGTGTAAGAGTGGGAGCAATGACTCAGAAAAATGTCTGTTTAACTTTGAAGAAACTTCAACCTTTTTTGTGAAGTAGCTATACCTGTTTGCACCAATAATGCCTAAGAATTCCAGTTGCTCCAGATTTTCACCAGCATTTAGTTTAAAAATGTCAGTCATTATGATGGGCATGTGGATGTGTTTAATTATGTTAATTTGCTTTTCTTTAATGATCATCTCTTTTTTTAGAGAAGTCACTGTTAAAACTATTTTGTGCCGGGCGCGGTGGTGCATGCCTGTAATCCCAGCACTTGGGAGGCTGAGGCAGGAGGATTGTGAGTTCAAAGCCAGCCTCAGCAACTTAGCGAGGCCCTAAGCAACTCAGCTCAAGTGAGACCCTGTCTCTAAATAAAATACAAAATAGGACTGGGGATGTGGCTCAGTGGTAGAGTGCCTCTGGGTTCAATCCCCAGTACCAACAAAAAAAACTATTTTTGCCCCCTTGGGTTTTTTTTTGCGGGGGAGGGTACTGGGAATTGAACCCAGGGACTCTCTGCCACTGAGCTACATCCCTAACCCTTCTTGTTTGTTTTTATTTTTAATTTTTAAAAATATATTTTTTAGTTATAAATGGACACAGTACTTTTTTTATTTGTTTGTTTTTATCTGGTGCTGAGGATTGAACCCAGTGCTTCACACCTGCTGGGAAAGTGCTCTACTACTGAGCTACAAGCCCAGCCCTTGTTTTTGTTTTGTTTTTTTTTTAACTTTTTAGGCAGGATCTCACTAAGTTGCCCAGGCTGGCCTTAAGCTTGTGATCCTCCTGCCTCAGCCTGCCAGCCAAGTTGCTGGTATGGCAGGCATGCATCATCCTGGCCAACTAGCACTTTCTTTTCTAATTTAATTTTTTCTTTTTATACAATTTCAAGAATTCTTTATTCTAAATATTAGTCTTCTCAGTTGTGTGTTTTACAAATATTTTCCTAGTCAGTGGCTTGTCTTTTATTTTTATTTTTTATACTGTCTTTTAAAAAACAAATTTAATTTTGGTAGCATCCAATTTGTGAGTATTTTCTTGGTAATTGTGTGGCAGATAGAATAGTGGACCCTGCAGATGTCCATATCTTAATCTGTGGAACTGTGGCTAGGTTCTGTTACATGGAAAGGGAAGTGAAAGCTGTAGATACAGTTGCTGATCATGGAATCTTAAATGGGGGATTGTCCTAGAGTGCCTTTGTGAGCACCACGTATCAAGGGACTTTGAGTGGCAGAGGGAAGGAAGAGCAGAGTTGGAGTCAGAAAGGAAAGAGTGACAGCGGAAGCAGTTCAGAGTGATTCACTGTGAGGGAAACTCAGTGTGACATCGCTGCCTTAGAAGACAGGTGGGAAGGACCTTTGGCAGCCCCTGGCTGTTGGAAAACGCAAGGAAATGGATTCTTCCCTGGAGATACCTTAAAGGATTGTCACTTTGCCAACACTTGGATTTTTGCTCAACAAACCCATTTTGGACTTCTGATATATGGAAAATGATCAGTTTGTATTGTTTGGCTACTGAGTTTGTGGCAATTTATTATAGCAGCAATATGAAGCTAATAAGAATAGTTTATGCTTTTTATATCCTAAGAAATCTTCATCTAAATATATAAAGATTTTCCTTATTTTAATTTAAATAGAAGTTTTGTAAATTTTAGTTTGATCTATGGTCTCTTTTGAACTAGTTTTTGCACATGGTACCAGATAAGGGTCTGGCTTCTATCTCTCTTGGCATAAATAAGACTGTCCAGCTGCTCTAGCACCATTTGTGGAAGAGGCTCACTTTTTCCCATTGAACTACCTGCCCCTTTTTTGGCATCATTTGACCCTGATTTCTGGACTCTCTTGTGTCCCATTGTTCCATGTTTGTGCTTCTAGAAATCCTGTTACCTTGCCGGCCGTGGCTTTATAGTAAGTCTTAAACCCATCATGTGCTTCTGACTTCTGCCTCTTTGTTTACTTTTTAAACATTTTTGCTATTTTTGGTCTTTTTCTATATATATTAGAGTTAACTTGTCAAATTCTGCCCAAACCCCCACTCCCGCCCCCCACCACCATCCCTGCTTAGATTTTGACTGGGACTGTGTTAAATTTTTCATAGATCAATTTAGGGAGAATTGCCATCTTAAATTATTGCATATTCTGATCTTTGAACTTGAGTGTATTTTCATTTTTAATTTTTGCAATGATAGTACATAGAAATACAATTTATTTTTGTGTAGTAACCTTATATCCCACAACCGTGGTAAGCCTACTTTTAGTTCTAGTAGCCCTTCTGTAGACTCCATAGAATTTTCTGTGTAAATTGTCATGCACCTGTGGATGAGGACAGTTTCATCCCTCCCTTTCAGGCTTTTAACCCTAACCCCAGCCCAGGCCCCCGGTGCTCGGCAAGGTCTGCTGTGAGTTTAGCCCCAGCCCCCATCTCAGTGCTCATCCTTTCGTCCTTTCTTGCCTTACTTTACTTTCTAAGGCTCCCCGCACGGTGGTGGATAGAAGTGGGGAGAGGCATGTCCTTGCCTTGTTTCTAATCCCGGGGGTTCTAGCAGGTTTTCATTGTGCAGTACGTGGTTAGACGGAGGGTGTCTTCGGTGCTCTTAGTGTTGAAGGGCTCTTTTCCTAGTTTGCTGAGACTCTTGCTGATGCGTGGTGCTGCTTTGCCAGATGCTTTAGTGCATCAACTGACAAGGCACGTGGTTTGTTGCTGTGTCTGTTTCTGTAGCGAGTCACATGATTGTTTAAAGTGTGGCGCCCCCTGCGTGTGTGAGGTGTGCACCATGAGCTACGCGCTGTGTGGGCTGTGCTGTCCACTACGCTGTGCCACTCAGCTTGACATGCTGATAGTTTACTTAGGAATTCTGTGTCTACCTGTGAGGGATATTCGTATTGTTCTTGTATTTGCCTAGTTTTGGTGTCATGGTAAAGCTGGCCTTAGGGTAAATGGGCACATGTTCCTTTCCCTTCTGTTTCTGGAAAAGTCTGTGTAGATTTGGTATAAACTCTGTTAAATGGTAGAATTCACCAGTGAAGGCACACCAAGGCCTGGAGTTTTGTTTGTAGTAAGATTTTAAGGATAAAAATAGTTTTCTCCCCTCCCACTCCCCCTCCTCCTCCTCTCTCCCCTCCCACCACCTTCCCTTCTTTCTTCTGTCGGCAATGGGAATTGAACCCAGGAATGCCTAACCACTGAGCCCCATCGCCAGCCCTTTTTATTTTTCATTTTGAGATAAGGTCTCATTAAGTTCCTGAGAATGGCTTGGAACTTGGGACCCTCCTGCCTCACGAGCCACTGAGATTACAGGCATGCACCACCACTTCTGGCTTAAGTCAGTTTCTTTAATAGCTGCAGGTGGTTTGGGTTCATTATTTGAGCTTCAGTGATTTGTGCCTTTTAAGGTATTTGTTCATGTCATCAACCTTTTCCAGTGTATTGGTATCATGTTGTTAATATCTTCTTTTAAGTTCTATAGTCTGCCCTGATATTCTTTAACCCCTGCTATTAGAATTTGTCTTTTTTCTTGATCAGATTAATGAGAGAATGACCCATTATATTGATCTCTTTTTAAAAAACAGCTTTTGGTTTCATATATTTTCCTGTATTATTATTCTGTTTTCAGCTTATATCATTGTTATTTACTTTGTTCCTCCTGTTTTCAGTTTAATTTTACTTTTTCTAATTCTTAGGACAGAAGCTTAGATAGTGCTCTATTTCTTTCTCCCCATCCCAACCTTTTTTATAGTTCTTATTCACGTAACTTTCCCATGTGTTGTACTCTAACATGTGTTAACGTGGCTTTAGGAGTCTGTTTTCTTTAGATATGCATACGAGTTTGTATGCACGTTTCTATGTATCTGTATGTTTACACACACACTCTTCAGCGCTTAGACCCTCATTGCTTCTTTTCTTTTTTTGCTGTGCTGGTGATTGAACCCAGAGCCTTGTGCTGGCAAGCAAGCATTCTACCAACTGAGCTGTATCCCCAGTCCAAATTTATTTATTCATTTACTTACTTACTTATTGATTGATTTCTGGTGCTGGGGATTGAACCCAGGGCCTTGTGCTTGCGAGGCAGGCACTCTTATCAACTGAGCTATACCTCATTGCTTTTTTTTTTTTTTTTTATTGAACACAAATGGAGTACAGCTATTGTTTCACTGGTTGTACACAAAGTAG
>JAJEJO010002971.1:418306-440037 GCA_020662805.1 Glaucomys volans
CTTTCTGGCCTTTTACAGAAAGTTTTTGACCCCCATGTCCACCATGGTAGGGACAGTGTTAGTCCTGCCTTTCAAGCTCAGCATTGCATAAGATAGAATTTGTAGTGTGTGGAAATTCTGCCATTTAAAAATCAGTCTGGGGCTGGCAAGATAGCTCAGTTGGTAGAGTGCTGGCCTTGCAAGCACAAGACCCTGGGTTCAATCCCCAGCACTGCAAAAACATAAAAAAATAAAAATCAGTCTGGCATCACTCTTGGGAATGTTTCTGTGTGGGATCCAGCAGCTGGCCTGCAGGGGCGGGGGGAGGCCTGCTGCTACTTTTCCTCCCTGCACCCATGTTTTCACTCCATTTGTTCTGCAGAATTTCAGCCTACTGTGGCAATGTTTGTCACTCTGGAATGGATAGGTTTAACTGTTTTGAAAGTCCCTGTACTGGAAGGCTTGTCAGAACAGCTATGGTTCCCACAGACTTCTGTCTGCCCCTCCTCCCTTGAAATCCAGTGTTCAACTCAAGTGTGGTGGCCGCTCTTTCCTTTTGGTGGCAAGGTAGAGCCCGTAGCATCTTCTGTGATTATTCCTCCTGTGCCCCACTCCTAATCTGTCAGCAGATCCTGGTATTGCTGCCATCTCTGTGTCCCTTCACTGCCCACTCCAGGGTAGCCCTCTGTCGCTCACCTGGGTGACTGCAGTCTACCCTGCCCTCCTGGGCTCAGATTCCTTTCATGGTTCCTGTCTTCCCCTGAACCAGCCAGCCTCCTCCCAGGCAGTCTTCTTGTCACTGCTGACCTCTCCACCTCACCCTCCAGCTTACTGGCTTCTGTGCTGTCCTGAGAGAATGCCAGGCCTCTTGCTGCCTCACCTGCTGCCCCTGCCCAGAGTGTTCTCGGGCCCCCACTGCCCTGTGGATGTCCGTGGGAAGTGCAGCCTCTCCAGCCCCCTCTTCCCTTCTCACCTTGTGTTGTATAATGTACTCATTTACTTTGTCTTCTGGGTTCCACTAGAATATAAGTTCCCCAGGGGCAGGCATTGTCCTCTGTTGATGTGTCCCATGTGCTGGCACATGGTTGTCACTCATCCAGGACATGTGGAACAGAATGATGAATTTAAGCACTAGGTTTTAAATTTTGATGATTTCAAACATAAATGAGCATTTCATGTGTCGGGCATCTCTGAGAATGACGGAGGTATTATTAGCACTTTCTCCTAATTGGGTTGTATTTGTGAATGAATATTACTTCACTCCAGAAATAAGTGTTTAATACCAGATTCTTCATTTATTTGTCTTTATAGATATAAATACTGAGTTCTGCTTGTTCACATAAATAAGGAGACAGACATGGATGGTGGTTTGTTATAGCTCCATCTTAGGGACTTGACAGTTAAGTTCAAAGTTAAAACCAATAATCCAAGAAGGTATTTTCATGATTGTTCGGCTGACTCCTAGACGAGGTGCCTTCTTTATTGTTATAAGTAGAGGATTAGAGACCACGTAACTTGGAGGAGGCTTTGCCACCCAGGCTAACCATGTGTCCCACTTACCGTTTTGCTTCCAGATCATCTCAATACTTTACCTGAAATACTGAGTTGAGAAAATGACGGCATTCTTAAAACTTCAATGTAATGTTACCACCGTAATATTGAAAAAAAAAAAAATCTTACCACCCTCCTTATATTTTCATCTAAAAATTGGAGATGCAGATTTGGCTAAATTTATTTATTTATTTATTTATTTATTTATTTATTTATTTATTTATATATTTTAGATGTTGTTAGACCTTTAGTTTTTTCATTTGTTTATGTGTGGTGCTGAGAGTTGAACCCAGTGCCTCCCGCTTTAGGCCAGCGTTCTACCACTGAGCTACAACCCCAGCCCCTCTACTCAATTTATGAGCTATTTCTGCCAAATACGTGAATTGTCAGACTTGCTCTCAGACAAAGTTCTGCTTAACTTTCCATCTCTGAGAATCCCTCTGACAGCCATCTATAATTCCTTTTTGGGAGGCAAGGCATGGAGCTGGGTGCTGGGTGGAAGAAGGCACCATGCCTGCCGCTCACTGGCATTCTCTGTTTGCCTCTTGTGGGGTGGGGGTGCCTTCTTTTTCAGTGGTCTAGAGATTGGAGTTTTAGTCGCCCCTGCCACCAGACTCCCCAGTGTCAGAACTCAAGACATTGCAAAAGTGAATTGTTTTTATTTATGGTGCCACACTTTGCTCTTACAGAAATGGGTGTGAGACAGGGAGAAACAGTGCCCCCACAGGGCTTCCACCACTGTGCCACCCTGCCACTGGTCCTCTGGTCCTCTTGGGATGTGTTTATGCCTCGACGCAGAGCTTCCTGCTGAGAGGGTGAAGGAGACATAGGCCTTCTTTTAAAGGTGGGAGAAAGACGGTGAAACATTGTCGCAGGGCCCAGGCGCCTCCAGGTGGAGCCTTAAAGACGCTGTGCCCCTGGGGAAGCTTTGTTTCCAGAGTTACCTGTTGTCTCCTTTGAAGGTGCAGGTGTGTGGCCTTCGAAGGCAGGAGTAGGTGGCAGAGCTCAGAGGGCGAGAATGATCACAGTGGTGGGCAGCCAGGAGCTTTCTCCTTCTTGGTCCCCTTACTGTACTTTAAAGCCCCTTTTGCTGAGAAGCAGAATGGTTTCCGTTTCAGCAGCCATGGGTAGTAACATGGAGTTGGCCTGTCTGTACGTGGAAACGGTGCTCTGGGCCCTGTTCACACTGTGGTTCTGCAGGCACTGATTGAGCCCTCTGACTGCCAGTCCGGGGATGAGGGATGGGGTGGCACAGCTGTAGAGGTAGGTGCAAAAGGAAGTGGAGAGCTGTGATCTGGGGTCTGCAGAAACAACCTAGGGAGCAAGCTGCTCTTCGGTCTCACTGAGCCCAGTCTGCTCCCCACTGCCTTGTGAGTTGGACAGTGGGACTTCTGGGCAGATGTAGTCATTACTAAGCAACCTTGGTCAGGTCCAGCAGCTGTTCAGCTTCCAAGAGGGAGGAAGCACTGATTCAGAAGCAGGTTGTTTTCCTCAGATTTGTTTTTTGAAAGAGAAAGAAATTAGAACACTCTGTTCTTGGTTTTCAATGAGTTAAGATATAATTCTGACAGTTATTAAATGAAAACTTGATTGGGACAGAAGCATGAGGCTATCAGAACCACATTAGACCAGACTTTGAAACTGGTTGATAACAGAGTTGAAATGTACAGAATCAGTGAAACAGAGAGCCAACCAGAGAGAAAATGCAATGTGGTAGGATGGCGTGGCCAGGCAGTCTTGTGGATAGCTCCGGTGTGTGACATGGGCCACTGTCAGTTCTGTAGGGACAGTTCAGAGTGGGCCATGTGCCTGCAGAGTCAGTGAACCTAGGATTAGGGTTCCCTGCCACAGTGGTCAAGGTCAGCAGGAGAGACCCACTTCCACAAAACCTTTGGTGAATGAGAGTGGACTCTAGCTTTTTACACATAAGGTGCCACTTTGAAAAGTTCTTGTATGTAGAGTTAAACATTTTTCCAAACAAGTATCTTTTCCAAAGTGTTTATACTATCAGTCACAAATCCAGATATATTTTTAAGAATCTGAAATATATAGGGCAGGGGATCTAGCTCAGCTGGTAGAGTGCTTGCCTTGCAAGCACAAGGCCCTGGGTTCAATCCCCAGCACCGCAAAAAAAAAAGAAAAAAAAAAAAAATATATATATATATATGTGTGTGTGTGTGTGTGTGTGTGTGTGTGTATGTATATATACACATATATATATACATATATATATATATATATGAAAGTGCTAGAAGGATGGAAGAGTAAATGCTGTAGGGATGGTTAAGTGACCAATTAGAAGAAAAATAACACTTTGTTCTGTATAATGAATGAATGAGCTCATCAAACGTAACATGTGAAATCACAAAATTGCCAGAATAAAATATAGGAGGGCATTCGTATAATTTTGCTTGGAAAAGATGATTTTCAAGCATAATACTAGAGACATAGAGCATGAACAAAACTTGTTTCTTAAAAATGAAAAGCTTGTGTTCAGAATTAGCAAGATAAGAAGGCAAACAGCAAACTAACAAAAATTGCTAACAAAAATTAGGCAAAGGCTAATTTTCTTAAGAATCTTTTTATATTGATAATTTATAATTGATAATTATATTGATAAAGATTATCTACCTTCTACCTTAGCATGTTAAAGAATATCAGTCATTCAGTTCATAGAAAAAGTACAAATGAGCAATGATCTAAAATAAATTGCAGACTCACTGGTATTCAGCAGATGAATTTAAAAAAGGAGAAATAGCATTTGTCTTCTTCATCTTGTATCAAATTTCTTCCTATCAAAGCACTAGGGCTTGATATAGCTCTGTGGTAAAGCAGTTGCTTCCTATCAGGAAGCCCTGGGTTCCATCTTCCACGTGTGCGCCCACACGTCCTGGGGTTAGGGTGGAAGTCCAGTTAACCCCATCTTAACTGCTGGGCAGCATAAATGCTAATGTGGTCTCAAAACTCTTAAAGAAGTAGAATATTTTTAGTGGTGATTTGTGTGAAGCCAACAGCCTGCTATTGAATGTTCATTTTGTAATAAAAAGTTGAGGGAAGTGATGAGATTTAAATATTAAAAATTTCTTCAGGGTGATAGATGTTTTAGGGGAAGTTGAGCCTTCATTTTATAAATGTTGCTAATTGTGGCACATTTGAAAGTTTGAAAACAATCTGAGGCTTGGGGGTCTTTTTCCTGGTTGGTTCATGCTGGAGCACCCTCTACTGGCAATAGCAACTGAGCCATTTCCTGACGCCCAACCCTGGGCAGTCAGGGAAGAAAGGATTGCCTGTGGCTAGACCCAGGGCCTAGACATTGTCCTGCTGCCCAGCACCCCCTATTCCTGAGGGCCTGCTCTGAAGTTGCACCAAGCACTCACTGAAGCAGCAGTTCTGTCCCCGCAAAGCCTGGCAGAGGGAGGGTGCTCAGCCTATGTGAGCCCAGTGGCTAGAAGTCCTGCAAGTGCTGGGGAGGCCAGCAGGAGAAGAGGAGCTCACACAAGCAGGAGGCACAGGCTAGGAGAGTGGACACCTCCTAACTGTGGAGCAGGGAGGACGTGGGGTGGCGAGCAGCCAGGCCCTCCGAGAATGCTGCTCTTCACTGTGAGATCCAGGTGGACCCCCTTGCTGCCAGGTCAGGGGAGGGCCCCGCCCGTGTGCCTGCCTTTGGTCGTGGAATGCTGCAGCCCTCACTGTAACTCATTATTCTGTGTTTGCCTTATCCTAACATAGTATTTGCTTTTTGTTTCCTCCTTTTTTTTTTTTAATTTAAAGGATTTTTTTGTTTTGTTTTGTGTTTTTTAATAGATGAGGGTTACTACCAGGGTGGAAAATTTCAGTTTGAAACTGAAGTTCCTGACGCATACAACATGGTGGTGAGTAGCCTGCACCTGTGCCTCGTCTTCCTGCAACCAGGGGGGTCTGCCAGGGGGCCCGCGGCCACACAGGGCCCTCGCCCCTCCTCATGACCCGGGACCCAGCACGAGACTGCTAGTGTTTCCGTGGCAAATCCACCCACCAGCAATACTTAGAGTATCAGTAGGGAAATGGATTTGTTCAGCAAGTGTTCATGGATATGACGTGCCAGGCAGTCTACCTGTGTGTGTCACGTAAGTCTTACTCGTTAAATAAGAAAAAAGTATTTAAAACTAGTTTTATTTATGGTATAATGCCAACATTCCTGAAGTGTATAACGTGTACTTTAGAATTTGAGAGAGTGATAACTTGTAAGCCATAAGTAGTTTTTCCCCGTGGCTACGTAGTAATCCCTCCAAGACCCTTCTGGGTAATAATTACACCAAATACTATCACATCTCTCTCTGCTTCTGAGGAATTAACAGAACCCTTAGGGAGGTGAAGTAAAGGGTAAAAGCCGATGAAGTGATAAGAGTGGTAAGTAGCAGGCAGGCTGGTGAAGGATAGGAGCTCTTTGGAGGGGATTCAGAGAAGGGAAGGAGATCGTTTTTAGAAAGTGGTTGACACCAGTACAACTTGTCAAGAGGAATCAGATTCGAGTCGTCGATTTGAGTTGCATAGCTGAGGTGCTCAGGTGAGCTGGGAGTATGTGGAACTGTGGTCCCAGGTATGGAAGAAGAGTTTCCCCTGTGGAAAGCAGAGGGCCCAGTTGGCAGAAAATTGGAGTCAAGGAATAATGAAGAAAAAAAATAGAAGGCTCTGATTTGTTGAGTGTTTTCGATTTGGCAGTGAGAAGCTGCTGAAGATTCTGAGCGACTCCACATGCCTGAGTCTGGCAGTAGAGAGGATGAGGCTGAGCCTTCATGACTCGTGTCCCTCATGAATTGGAGGCTGTCCTGGAGGTCGACATCTCAGGCTGAGGCTATGGCAGTGCCTGTGGCTGGCTCACCTGAATGGTTTTATTGACATGTACATTTAATGTAGGGTCAGTGTGCGAGGGTGTAAAAAAAAAAAATCTGTGGTGGAACAGGGACAAGATGAAGTCTCCTGTTGACCTGCGCATGTGGGCCTTGGGGACCCCATGTGCCCAGAACTCTGCTTGCAGTCACTGGCTTCCTTCTGTCTCCTACCCCACACCAGGGTATAACTCAGAGCTGCAACTCTTGTTTGAAGCCAAACTTTAATCTCTAGAAATTGACTTTTGCTGCACTATGTTACGAGTTCTTTATAAAGATGAAAGATAGTTGGAAATCTCAGGGGAAAAAAAGAAATTTAATTTTTAAACAAAAATAAGTGTGTATTTCAGGTGTTTGTGTAGCCAGTTAGCTACCCACTGAAACTTTCCACCTTTTCCAGATTACATACCATACTCAAAACCTTATGGAGAGATAGCTTGGGAGGTTTGGCTTAAGAACAGATATTTAGAATTTGGGGACAGTTTGGTGGCTTCTGGAAACATCAGCATACAGAATGTAAAAATTCCAGGCTGGACATAGACCATCTCAGTGGATCATGCCTCAAAAGTAAGAATGTTGGCTTGAAGGCGGTGCGTGTGTGACTCCGTCCTGGCTTGCATAGGAAGGAGCCTGGACGAGCTCGTGCGCTTCTCCAGCTGGCCCGAGGAGTCAGGACCCTTGTTTCAGGGTTGTCAGCTTTATTTAGTTGTGAGTTTCCTGTTCTCATTACAGAAAGAAAGCAAAGCATGAGAAACACCAAGGTGGGAGCAGGTGTTGGCAGAGCTCCTGTGTCTAGGTGTTCCCCCTTCAGGTCACCTCCGTCCATCCTCCTGATAGTTCAGTGGCAGGTTGTAATCTTCATGTCTCTTTATATGGTCGGGAATTTGGCGTGGAAGGCTAACTGTAAAAACTTACTTAATTAAAGCTGGGCAAGATGTTATGCGCCTGTAGTCCCAGCTTCTCAGGAGGATGAGGTGGGAGGGTCGAGTCCAGGAGTGTGAGGCCAGCCTGGGCAGCATAGTGAGACCCATCGCAAAAACCCCAAATAAAATCAACTTACTAAGTAGCTTTGCCAGTGCAGGTAGCTGAATTGCTGAGGCCAGTGCATGTGCAGGGCTGCCCTTCCCTCTGTCTGTACCTGGTAATGTTTGTCATTCTGTCCCACCCACATGTGAACTTTGAGAAGAGGAGAGAATTGCAGGGAAATGGAATGTACTGTGGCTAAAAACCCTGAGCTTTCATGACTTGTGCCCCTATGAATTGGAGGCTGTCCTGGAGGTCGATGAGGTGTGCATCTCCCCAGTGGCTCTGCTGTCCATGGTGCAGGCCTCTGCTCTGTGGCCCTGCCTACTCTTGTCCCCATGCAGAGCAGAGGTGCTATGTCCTGCAGCCACAGCAGATCCTTGTCCATCGTCTGGCCTTTGGCTTGTCACCATGGGTCTGCATTTCCTCGCTCTCACTTTTGCTCTGGAAGTGTTGGGAGAGATGGGCTGGCCAGGTGTCCTGCTCTCTGCCCAGGGACACTGAGAAGAGCTTTGTTCCTGCCTGCTTCTGCTTCCCGCTCTGTCCTGCCCCTCCTGATTCTTTTCCCTTCATCTGCCTCTCTTCAGGCAAATGTGGGGTTCACAGCAAGGAGTCTCCAGGGGGCCATTAGGTGCAGCGCTGAGCTGAATACAGAAGTGCTTATGATTGATGTTTACTTTCGGAGTTCTGCAGCCTCTTTGCATTAGCCCATGAGTTCCTGGCGGGAGCCTGCAGCTGTCCTTCAGATCCTGCCCAGTGCGTAGCCCATACTTGCCTTTCTAGGCACACGATGCTCATCCTTCTGGAGCTCAGCTCCCTGCTTAATAGTGTAAAATGGAAAATGAAGCCAATATGTGCCCGGGTCAGTTGCAAGCCCTTAGATAGAGGTCACAGTGTGAGCCTGGACTGATGGCCTCACTGTGGACAGTGTCAGACCGGAGGTTTGGGGGCTCCTTGGTTTGTCTGCTCCTGTGCCCCCGCCACAGCTTTGCTCACGTGACTTCTATACTTCATGAAGACTTTTAAAACTCCTTACAGTTACAGTTCTTGCAATGAAGGCTGGTTACTCAGATTATAAATTGGAAAAACATTTAATTGATAAAGTCATTATTTTAAAATGAAACTTTTTTTTTTATTTTTTTCGTGGTGCTGGGGATGAACCCAGGGCCTTGTGCATGCGAGGCAAGCACTCTACCAAGTGAGCTATAGCCCCAGCCCTTAAAATAAAACTTTAAAATTGCCCTTTCACTATCTATGCCCACACGTGCTCCCACATCCTGGCAGCTAGAATTCACATTTCCTGGTGAGTTGTTTTCCTTCTTGTCCCTTTGTTTCTGAACTTTTCCTCACAGCCTAAGCCTGCTTAGTAATCTCAGTCTTAGAAACTGGCTGACTTGATTTAGGACACTTCCTGAGCTCCTGCAGTACCAGGCACTGTGTCAGACACTATAGACCCTGAGGAGGTCTACTCACCCTGGAGACAGAAGTGGGACTCCTGGAAGCTGACTCCTTGGTTGGAGTGGACCCTGGAAGAGCACTGCCAGCCTGGGGTGTTGGTCACCTGCAAGATTTGAGAAGCAGGAGAAAGGGAGGAGCTCTATACTCATTTCTCTGGGTTTCTCCTGGAAGTGATCCATGTCATGTCCCCATATGTGGTGGTGGCCAAATCCTGCCATGTGTGCTGAGGGAGGAAAGCCAGACACACTGTCAGGTGACCTTGATGACTGTAGGTGACTCCTGAAATCCCACTTGCCTCTCGTCATATAATTTATATTTATAGTTTGAAATTGAGATGGCATGGCTGTGTAGAAATAGAATGTTTATCATCAATGACCCTTTCCTGGAGACAGGGTGACAGGAAACCTCAGGGTCACTGCACAGAGCTCACTGCATGGAGCCTGGCAGCTTGGGCTCAACTCACAGTGTGACAGACACTTAGCAAGAGTCCTCATTAGCCTCATTAGCAGGAGTGCTTCAAATGCACCTTTTTGGAAAAAATGGCATGAGACTCTCATTAACTGTTTTCTTATTCCTGTTCGAAGTGTATAGTTAACCATTGTTAATCTAAGGCTTGCTTTGTGAGGACGCTATAAAAATGAGCTCAGTACCCTATGCTTGGAACATGTAGTGTCTTCAGTAAACATTTGTTAACAGAAGGAAAGAGCCCTCCATTGTACAGTGGGTACTGGGTTAAGCCAGTCCTTTATTGTTGACCACTGGATGGCTGGTTTTTTGATAGTACATAAAGCAGACTTTCTATAATAGGCAAAGTGCTAAGCTGTTTGGTAAGCCGTTCAGACATTCTGGACTACGAATGGTCTTTGCCCTGCCCCCCTTTTTTGGGGGGGAGGCATGGTACTAGGGATTGAACCTAGGAGTACTCTACCAATGAGCTACATTCCCAGCCCTTCATTTTTACTTTCTGAGATGGATTCTCTTACTGAGGTTGGCCTCAAACCTGTGATCCTTCTATCTCAGATTCCCAACTAGCTAGGATTACATGGATGCAGCAGCATGACTGGCTTTTTAAAATTGTTTTTCTTCAGACAGCCTTTGAAAATGTAAAACACTGTCTCAGATCATGGGAAAATCGACCTGACCTGGCTTTGCTCCCAGGGATGTGGTTTGCTGAACCTCGGTGGGTCCCAGACACGCATCTGGTATCTGTCTTCCTCTCCCCTGGGGTTCAGTTCTTAGAAGAGGCAGTCTGGGCGCTAGCTATGCAGTTTCGAGGCTCCTGATAAATGCTATTGCACTACCTCAGAGAGGCCCTGCCAGTGGCTTCCTCACCTTCAGTATTTGAAAACCCTAAGCTCTCCCCAGATGGAGCATTTTCATAATTTTTTCTTTTAGCTATTTTGGGAGGAAATAAATGGAATCTAATTGCTATTTGACTTTTCATTTCATTTAGGATACTAAATGTAATTTTCTTTTTTTTTCTTTTGTTTTGGAACCAGGGATTGAACCCAGGGGCACTCCACCACTGGGCCACATCCCCAGCCCTATTTTGTATTTTATTTAGAGACAGGGTCTCACTGAGTTGCTTAGGGCCTTGCTAAGTTGCTGAGGCTGGCTTTGAACTTGCGATCCTCCTGCCTCAGCCTACCGAGTTGCTGGGATTACAGGCGTGCGCCACCACACCCGGTGAATAGTAGAAAATGTCATTTTCTACTATTAGTTATGTAAGCCACTGTTATGTCCTTTACCCCTTTTCATTTGGGGTGTGTTTTTCTTATAGGTTTATAAGCATTTTTATATATAAAATATATGGTACTTTTTTCTTGTTTTCTTAGTTCTGCTATAATTTTTTTTTCTTGTTTTGTGTCTGTCTTTTGTTCTCTAAATTTTGTGTTTTTTAATTTTACTTTTGTAGTCAAATACATTTCTTTATGGGCTTTTCATACTTTAAAATGCTTAAAGTGGGCCTTCTGACCCCAAGATGTTGTCTACCTTTTCTTCCAGTACTTTTGTAGTTCTCTTTCTTTTTTGTTCAAGGTATGTTTGTTTGTTTGCTTTGGGGGGTTTTTGGTTTTGTTTTTAGTTTTCCTGGTACTGGGGATTGAACCCAGGGGTGCTTTACCCCTGAGCCACAACCACAGCCCTTCCTCCCTCCCACCCTCTCTCCCTCTCCCTCTCTCCCTCCCTCCCTTACTCCCTCCCTTCCTTCCTTCCTTCCTTCCTTCCTTCCATTTATTTATATTTGGGGACAGGGATTAACTGAATTGCTGAGGCTGGCCTCAAATTTATGATCTTCCTGCCTCAGTCCCCCGAGTTGCTGGGACTACAGGCATGTGTCACTGTGCCCAGTTAGGTTTAGTTGTAACATGCCTGGGGTAAAGCTGTAAGGGGGATCTGTTTTTCCAAACAGTTAGCCAGAGAGAGGTCCACTGAATAGTCCCCTTTTCCTCCTTGATTGGAAGTGCAGAGGTAAGCTCTTAGCTCTGTGAATGGGGGCCAGTCACCCAAAGGGGACTCGAGGGAGGGAGGGACAGACTCACGAGACAAGTTCTGTTTGGGCACTTTTAGCCTCAGAGTCCAGGTCCACACTACCAGTGCAGAGCTCTACGTGCTGGTCCAGCACCACAGTTAAGGGGCACCTTGGACAGAGGAGGCATCTGTGTCAGCATCTGCCTGGGGAAGCTGTGAGGGGTCGAGGAGAAGCACGGGCAGAGGACACACCCTGGGAGCTCTCGGAGTCTCAGCTCCAGGAGCACTCCAGAGAAGCTCATGGTCTGGCTGATCCTTTCTGTTGCTTCGATGCTGAGCACATCGCCCCTGGGCTATGGCTCAGTTCAGCTGCATGTGGGCTGTGCAGTTCCGACCCTCCCTCCTCGGCATGAACGCCTTATTGGAAGTAAATAGCATGTCAGCTTTATCCCAGACATGTTCCAAATGCATTCCCATTTATTTGCAGAAAAAAAAAGAGCATGTGAAATGTATTTAAACTCAGTCAACCTAAATTCTTTCATCCTCAGACACGTAAGTTTGCACAGTGGATTTAATCACATTAAGGGGATTTTCTTTGATTTCATGGTTTTGAAATCAGGTAGAAAACAGTGTTTGTGTTATATGAATTAAAAGATGAAGTTGTGAGTACTAGAAAAAGTACAGGAGAGTATTTGGATGGTGAAATATATTTTAGGTTTGATATCAAAGATAAAATTTTGACCCCAAAGATGAAAAGGAAAACCTTCCACGCCTCAGGAAACAGCATAAATTCAATACCAAATGACAAGCAGGGAGGATGTCGCCCCATTTGACAAATGGTTGATCCTTCATGAGATGAGATTCTGATGAGACTGTGCGAGGACACTTACTGCAGACCAACCACAGGGGACCCGCGGAGGGGTCCTCTGCCTCTCTGCACGGGAGGCATCCTGGCCTTCCTGAAGGACACAGGCCCTGCATGAGAGCCAGGGTGTCTGACCAGTGCTGCTCTTCAGGGCTTCATCCTAGGAATTCTTTCCTGTAGGATGTGAGCAAAGATGAGAGCATTGATGTGGAAGGGCTTGGAGTGGACGTGGGAAGCAGCCTGATTTCCAGCAACCTTGTCAGACATCAGGGATGGAGGAAAGTCAAGTGAAATAGTCCCTGAGATAGGAAGAGGTGCAGCACACACATTCAGAAAAACGCTGGAGCACACATACCTCTGTGTGTGAATAAGAGCATTTCTGGGTGGAGATATTTTGTATGTGTGTACATTCATAAAAACAATGAAAGGAAACAACTATGTAATTATGCATATAGTATTATATATAAATAAATGCTTTTCCTTTCATTTTCTCCCTTTAATTATGAATGTGATTTACTTTTATAATAGAGAAAAGAACTTATTCAAACATCCCAAGTTGTGAATGATGTTGGTACACTTCATCCCCACATGCCTCTTCGTTCTTGCCCCTCCTTTATTAAGTAAAAAGTGGACTGGGACTTTTATGTAAAATGTGTGTAGCGACAGCATCTTCAGACCCACACAGCCAAGGTAACAGCTGGTCTTGCAGGAGCAGCGACGTTCAGCTGTGGTTCAGTAGCTGGGTGCCAAGACGTTTGTTGTGCTGGGCCAGGAGGACGTGGGAGCCTTCCTGGGAGTGTGCTGCACACTCCTGCTCCACAGCCCAGTGTCAGTTCCCTGTCCCCTCATCGTCAGCTGTGGGAAATGGCCCTTGGCAAGAGGTGTGGTTAGACTCATGAGAGGAGAACGTGTGCTGTGTAGGCACCTGGGGCAGCATTTGGTGTTGAGCTAAGCCTGGCAAGTCAGCCTGCGTGCTGAGCAAGCCTCAAAATGATGACCACCAGATGGGGACATGGGAAGACTTGGGCCACAGGTGTGACCTGGAGGGACTGTTGTGGTGACATCCTTCTTTCCCTTTATGTTGCAGCCTCCTAAAGTGAAATGCTTGACCAGAATCTGGCACCCCAACATCACAGAGACGGGGGAAATATGTCTAAGGTGAGCCTTCTCTTCCTCTCATGTGCTCATGGACACGGGTGAGTGCTGGTCTCTTCGCACCACATCTCCTCTCAGAGGAGACCTTGCGGCTTGGCCAAGAGTAGGAAAAGGTCTGGGCTTCACTGAACCAGCTGCCCTCAAACCTTGCCTCCCCAGCTCTGCCTGCAGACGGCATCCTTCCACTACATTCTGTGGTCAAGGCCCTGCTAGCCCTCAGTATAGGATGTTCCTGGAAGGCCATCTCCCTTCCACCACCTCCTTTAATAAGGGAGCACATTCCCTGCATGTTGCTGATTTTAGCTAAAAGGGAAAAATATGATTAACGAAGCCCAAGAGAAAAAGGGTAGGTGACAGGCTAAGCTGTCCTCAGGTGCTCATATCGGATGTACCCTCTACCAGAACGGACTTCATAAACAGGATGCAGTAGGGCATGCCTGTATTCCTGCCCACTCTGGAGACTGAGGTAGGAGGATCACAAGTTAGCAGGATCCTGACTCAAAAGAAGAGAAGGACTTGGGGTGTAACTCAGTGGTAGAGCACCCCTTGGTTCAGTCTTCAGAATGGATGTGGTACATGTAGGAGCCCTTCTGGAATGACAGTTTCCCTGCTCTGTCAGCATGTGGCCCTGTGTGTTTCACTCATCCAGTGGCACAATGTCAGGGCATGTCCCCCTTCAAAGGGTGCTGGTCTCTAAGGGAGAGAACTGGAGAAGATGTGCATATTAGGTTTTTTTACATTTTTGTTTTAGAAGTAAATTTAGCATTCAGACTTTATTTTCCTGCATATCTTCTCCCTTTTTTGTAAGGCAGTGATGTTAATTATCAGACCAACTGGATTTGAGTGGAGACCCACCTTTGGTAGCCTCAGAGCTTGGACAGGCTAAGTCCTCTGTGCTCATACTCAGCTTTGCTGGGAAAGGAGGCAGGATGCATTTCTTGAGCACATTTCTCACGTAGTGGGAATGCTGCAGGTGGAGGCTGTTCTTGGCCATGGCCTGTGTCCTCTTCCTCCACTCCTTTAGCCTCTCAGTAAATATTTAGCACATTGGAAAGAAACAGAAGCTGTGTGGCTCTGAGCTTCTGAGAAGCCTTCCAGACCTTTCCTATCTCAAAAGTGCAGTCCGTGCCCACTGGTGCAGTCCATTTTTATGTGCACTGTCTCCTTTTTTTTTTTTTTTGCCAGTCTTATTTTTATAGATAATTAAGCTTACATTTTATGTCCAGGCACAACTTTGAAAGGAATTTTCCCTTTGAAGTATGTTTCCTTTAAGCATTGAAACCTTAGAACCCAGAGGTCCCTAGTAGCAAGTCCCCACTTCCCCTGCTCACAGGCCACTGACTCCACGGGACTTACTTCACTCTGCTTCCGTGTGTGTCCCCTGCTACCGTTAGAATTTGGCCCAGGTTAGGAACTCCTTGCTCCACTTGTGCTGTCTCCTGGGAAACCAGATTCTTAGCAAAGTATGACAGCAGCTAGCAGGTGGCAGCCTGAGACAAAACAGGAATCTTAAGGGAACATTGTCTAGGTGGACCATGTTAAAGTCAAAAATACATAAGCAGCCGGGCGTGGTGGTGCATGCCTGTAATCCCAGCACTTGGGAGGCTGAGGCAGGAGGATTGCGAGTTCAAAGCCAGCCTCAGCAATTTAGCAAGGCCCTAAGCAACTCAGTGAAACACTGTCTCTAAATAAAAAAAACATAAAACAGCTGGGGATGTAGCTCGGTGGTGGAGTGCCCCTGGGTTCAATCTCCAGTATCCAAAAACAACAACAACAACAACAACAAAATACATAAGCACAAAATTGAAAGAGAAAAGATTTTTTGTGTGTGAATTATACTTATCACTCATGAAAAAGATGGGCACTGTTCCTGGGAAAATGAGCAGCGTCGCACATGGTGACTCACAGGAGAAGCAGATGCTCAGCCTCACTGGCAACCAGGAAGAGGTGCGGGAGCACCATGAGGTGCAACAGGTTGCTATCAGATGGCCAACACTGAAGCAGTGCTGGGGGCCCGTGGGCCGAGCAGGCACTTAGCTGGAGGGTGCATGTTTGTACAAGTCCTTCAACAACATGGTCTCTCTCTAACTTGTGTTTACCCTTGGACTTGTCAGCTGCTCTTTTAGGATTTAACCTAAGGAAACAATGTCACAGTATGTACAAGGGCCACCTCATTGTTAGTAAAAAGTAGACAACATGTTCGCAGCAGTAGAGCCTGAATGTGCCTCTCCTGGATGAAGGGAGAGGAGAGGCAGCCACTCCTCTAGCATGCAGAGTTCACGGGCAGCCCCCCGCTGCATTCTTCCCAGCAGTCTGAGCAGCGCTTGGATCCACGAGGACAAGTGCCAGCTAGTGTGCGGGAGCACTTCCCTCTTTAAAGGGTTGCTCTGGCCTGCCCTGTCATACTGTGTGCCCCACTCAAGAGGCTGCAGGGCCCTCACTCTTCTCCTGGCAAAGGGTCAGAAGCTCCTTGTCAGGGGATTGGAAGACCCAAGGTCAGGAGCTAAGTGATTGCACTTCAGCCTTTTTCTTCTGGAGTCCAAACTTTGAGTATAGTCCCGAGGTGTCCTCTGATCCTTTGCTTAGTAACCTGAGGATTGCATGTCTTGTACCTGAGCTCCTGTTGTGAACTACCCTCTGCTGAGGCCAGTCTAGAACTTCCTCAGTGACTGGAGCACCATACCCCTGAGAGCCTTACTGCTGCCCACAGGCTGACGAGACCCATGACTCCAGACACTGGGCCCAGCCTCCCAAATGGCACTTGCTCCCCAGTTACCGCTTCCATGTGTCAAGTTCTGCTCTGGTGAAACTAGGAGGACACTGACAGGTACCTAATTAACCTGAGCTGCCTCCCTCCTCCCCTCCCCACTGTTGATTAGGCTTAAGCAGGTAGAGAGCAATTTTCATTCCCTGCTCTTATGAGACTTGCTGTTGGGTGGGTAAGGCCAGGAAACTAACAAGGTGGCATTATAAGAGGATGAGCTAGATCAGAACCCCCCAACTCAGTAACAAACTCGCACTGGATCACAAAAGCCACTAGGATTTGACAGATGGCTCCTAAAAAAGCTATTCAGAAGTTGTACAAATTTCCAATTCTTCTAACATCAGATTCACTGAAATCTCTGAGGAGTAGAAAGATATAGGATTCATGATTTGAGTGTTCAAAGTAAATTTTAATGGTTTATTTAAGTTTGGTTGTTTTTTCTCATTGATATTCATAGACAATTAAAATTTTAGCTTTGATTCGAATTCTGAGTACATATTTTCTCCTGATCTGAGTAGACTGATGTGGATTTGGACATACTCTAATTTTAAAAAAAGTTGTCTTGCTGGGTATGGTGACATACACCTGTAATTCTGCTAAAGCAGGACGATCACAAGTTTGAGGCCAACCTCAGCAACTTAGTGAGACCCTGTCTTAAGATGAAAAGTAAAAAGGGCTGGGATGTTGCTCAGTGGTAAGGTGCCTCTGGGTTTAATCCCCATTATCACCTCCCCAAATTGTCTCAGGTTATAATTATGGCCTATAAAAGCCTGATATTGACAGTTAGCCTGGGGACTTCTATGTACAGATCAAAGGCATGGCATAATATAATAATTTAACAAATACAAAAATGACTATCTCCAACAGAAGCTTGACAGTAACTCAGTTTTTCAAAGTATGGAATGATCATTTATGTTAGGGAATACAGTGTGTATTCACAGTTGATAGAATAGTAGTGAAAATGATTCTCAGGCATCAGTTACGGAAACAAAACCCCACCACAGCCCTGAAACCTGGTGTGCCACCTTGAGGCTTGGTCCTTCCTACCAAGGGCTGACTCCTCTCCAGAATTTAGCTTTAATCTGCTGAAGTTTTCCCTTCTTGGTTTTAAAAAACAGCTATTAATATGTCATGTGAAAAGCTGGTATGGCAGTGTGCATAATCCCAGGGATTCAGAAGTTTGAGGCAGGAGGATAGCAAGTTCAAACCCAGACTAGGAAACTTAGCAAGACCTTGTCTCAAAATAAAAAGTATAAAGGGCAAGGGGTGTAGTTAGTGATAAAGTATTCTTGGGTTCAATCCCTAGTACTAGAAAAATAAAAAAATAAATAAATGTTTAGAAAAGGTCACGTGTGAGTTGAACGTGATGGTGCACACCTGTAGTGTCATCAGCATGGGAGGCTAAGGCAGGAGGATTGCAAGTGTGAAGCCAGGTTGGTCAACTTACCAAGATGTAGCTCAGTAGTAGTGTCCCTGAGTTCCATCACTATTACTGCCCCCCAACACACACACACACAAATACTAGCAAAATATCTGTGTAATGAGCTCACATCGTGGTGAGCCCCATCAGTGGTGGCTCAGGACGCAGGTTCTGGGTTTGAATGACATACCACTTGCCCAACATGCCCCTTGGGGATATTTTCTTTGCAAGACAAGGAAATGTTGGCCCTTTCTTCAGGGGTTGTTGGAGGTATGAAGTGAGTTTAATGACACAACACTAACAAACATGCCTGATAAAAAAATGGTAAGCTTTGGGCTTCAGTTATTGCTGTTTTCATTTTTGTTGTTATTATTTTTAAATGTTAAATTGACAAATATTTTTTGTATGTTGTTTTAAGTATGTTTAAGATGTCCATGGCTAGGATTACAGATCTCTGTGTACAGATCTCATGTGAATGAAGGTAACGCATGGCATTGTAATAGAATATGTGTACAACCTTGGAGTAGAAGGCAGCCCTCAGCAGGACAGGAAGCAGCAGGCCACAGAGCCAAGGCAGGTTTCACAAGAAGTAGAGCTCCCCTTTGTCACAAGACAAAACTACATGCTGAGCACTACCTATGGCTCAGGTGCCTGTAGGTGGCTCCTTCCTAGCTGCTGTGCATTTCTCTGTTTCAGTTTACTGAGAGAACATTCAATTGATGGCACTGGCTGGGCTCCCACAAGAACCTTAAAGGTAAGAGTCAGCACCTTTGGGGCACAAGTCTTCCTTTACAGTCCTCACCTGGCACCCCACACAGGTGGTCAGGCACACCTGCTTCCTCCTATCCCCACTGCTTGGCCTGCTTAGTGAAGCATTGGTTCCAGTCCATTCTGGTTGGGTCATTCTCATTGGCCAGTGCCAGGTGCCATTCAGGAACCAGAGATAGGCGCACACAGCGCAGGTTTCAGAGCCACACCATCAAGACAGTGTAGGAAGGGTCATGGCTGTTATTCATTCCACAGCAGTATGCCCCCAGAGAGCTGCAGTCTGCCATGTGTAGATCACTCCTGTGGCTGGGAGGACTGCCAGATGGTGGCTTTCTCTCACAGGTCGACACTTGGGGGAACAGTGCAGGGAAAGGGTTTTGACCCCAGTCCAGTGTCAGGGAATATTGCAGACTTCATGCAGTTGTGACCCATTTCCTCCCCAGCTGTGGTCTTCTGTCCAGCCTTTCCTCATGCCCTTAACATGTTCTGTCCTCTCAGGACTTAGTGTCTGCAAGATAGTCCCTCTACCTGGAAGCTGCTCCCCTCCTCCAGCCTTCCACCTGGCAGACTCCTGCTCCTCCCACAAGCCCCCACTCAGATTGCTGCCACTTCCGCTGTGGGGCCTCTCCCCCAGGATCGCTGCTCTGGGTGTTAGCCGGCTGGCCAGCCCTTCTCTCTGACACCCCCCCACCAATAGAATTAGAGCTTATCCTCATACCCAGCTCCAGCCCAAGGCCCAACTCACACCAGGAAGTCAGGGAGTGGGTGAGTGGGTGAGTGGATGAGAGAAAGCAGAGAAGCCAAATAAAATGACCACATAGCAGAGACTATGGAATGATCATGAGATGCAGCTTAAAAAGTATGAAAGATTCTAGCTGATGAAGAGGTAGATGGAGAAAGAATTTGTGGTTGAGTTGCAGATCTTGAGTCAGTTTGGATGGAACAATGCCAGTTTCCAGTTTTATTTTAATGAAAATCTCTGGTTCTTGAACTGTGAATCTCCTTTGATTCTCGAAGTTAAGTACAGCAAAAGTATTATAACTCAGTAGGACATGGGTTATTAGCTTATCCATGACCTCCAAGTGCAATTGATGCTAAAAACAACAGATATTATTTGAAGGTCCTTCTCAGAAGTTGGAAGCCTGTATGGTTGTGGGAGTGGTTGGTTGGTGGAAGCAGGCATGTGGCCTGTGGGCTCATGCCCTGAGTCCGAGGGAAGGCAGTGGATGTTCCCTTTGACCTTACATTGACTCCTGTGGCTGCTTGGTCTCTGAATTTCCCACCTTATCATACTTGGAAAAATTGGTTGTTTTCATTTTGTCTTCAGAAAAAACAGCAGGTGCTGAGGACAGGTTTTGGTATGGCCCAAAGCATAGTTTGAGTCATGGGTTTAAAGACTTTCAGTGAGCAGGAATCTGAAATTTGTTTTCTTTTTTATTTCAGGATGTTGTTTGGGGATTAAATTCTTTATTTACTGTAAGTATATTGATCAAACTTCCAAGTTGTCTTGCTTCCTCTGGCTGCAGATTTGAAACATCAAATGTTGGCACAGGGGATTAAAAGCAAGTTTAAGTTTGCTATTTTATGATCAGAGATGGAACTGTGGCATGGGAACCTCTGGGGCTTTGGAGTGACATAGGGGGAGACTGTCAGGGGAAGCCCTGCTGGCTAGGCTGTTTCTGCCTTCCTGGGGGACGAGCCTGGTTCCATTTGCTTTGGCTCCTTCAGCAGGTTCCCCTGGGCTTGCTGTGCCCAGTCTCTGCCTGTGCCTGTGGTCTTCCCAGGCAGCCCACTCTGTGACCCTCTTCTCTCCCAGGGGTCCTGGTTTGCATGGATGATGTGGTCATCCAGGAACCCTGGACCTTATGGCCATTTTCTGTTGTCTCTGAGCCTCTGAAGTTTGCTATTCTCGGACAACAGTGCATCCCAGGCTGACTGGAGTCTCAGGCAGGCAGGCAAGAGCTAAAAGGACACAGCTGAAAGCTCTTACTTGGTTTTTAAATATATTTGTTCCTTTGAATCTTTACTTTCTGATTCATAGAAGAGCTTTTAAAGCATCAGGGTTATGGTCTCTAATAAAAAAGGATTTCTACTTTTGGAAGTCCCAGGACACTCCATTAACATGTGCCCACCGTGGCCAGTCTGCTCGGGCGTCCTCCTGGCCCATGTTGTATGGGCTCTGGATACACCTGCACTGCTCAGACGTGCTGGGGCCAGGTCTGCTTCTCCTCCTGTCCTCTGGGGCACAGTATTTTTGTTTTTATCTTCAGCAAAAGAAAAAATAGCAGAGCTTCAAACTGAGCTGAGAGTCCCTCCCTACCTTTGCCTACTTGTCTGTGTTCCTGGGCAACACCTGCCCCACAAGCCAAGGAACCAGCACGAGCATTATTTTGGGAGTTCCTTACTCTCTAGAAAGGCAGCGTCTGTGGCATGACCTGGATTCGGCCCTCAGGCCAGTTTGGCTGTGCTCGGTTATTCTGTCACAGGCGTTGGCTTCTTCATTGAAGCAAATGAAGTTTCACTTGTGGAGCTGCAAAGGCAGAGCATAATTTTACATCTGCCCAGCAGAGGGCCTTGATTGTCATGTTGAGTCTCTGCATCTTCAGTTTGAGAGCCACTGAGGGCAGGAGCTAACTGGGGTCCTCTCACTGTCATTCTGCTCTGCCACCAAGATAATCTCTCTGGAACACATCCTATCTGCCCCAGGTTCCTCAACCACAAACAGGTTTTGACTGGCAACTTGTTACTGGGGAGTTGGTGGAAGGAATACACGTTGGCTCCTTAGATTTTTATTTAGAGAAATCTAGTGCTCCCCAAGTGCCCCAAAACTTCCAGATCCTGATGAGCCAGTTAGAAGTGCAAGTTAATTCCTTCCGGTATTTTCATTCTGAGTGAGGCTAATGGTAAAGATGAGTCTTTGTATACACCAGGTATTGCATAAAATATGTACTTGTATATTTTGCCTATTTCTAGGACTTGGAGTCTAATTTTCCAACTCTTAGTTTTTCTTTGCTATACTTGTAACATGTACCTGTCATTATCATTCCCATATATATTTCCAAATCAAGAGTGCAATCCCCATATTTAACATAATTCCTGAAGAGGAATATGGTGGTCCTTGCAGTGACCCATCATAGGGCATACCTTACAAGTTTTGCTGACCTGAGTTTCAAGGAGAATGGGTGGTCTCTGCTCCAAAGTCCAGGTGCTTCTGGGAGGAAAAATGAGTGGCTTAGCCATTTCTTTTTAAGGTATCAAGAGTCTGCTCCTACTGGGTGCAGTGGCACATCCCTGTAATCTCAGCGGCTCAGTAGGCTGAGTGAGGTAGGTGGCGAGTTCAAAGCCAGCCTCAGTGACAGTGAGGCACTAAGCAACTCAGTGAGATGCTGTCACTAAATAAAAATATAAAGC
>JAJEJO010002971.1:440137-463141 GCA_020662805.1 Glaucomys volans
CCCTAAAAAAGAGTCTGCTCCCCTGAAGCTGGGATGCCTGCCCAGTGTACTGCTGTGTTCTGGCTGGGGTCCAGGATGTTGTCCCCACTTGACTGTGAGTGGGTGTCCAGGAAGGTGAGTCACAAGATAGGGGAATGCAGAAAGGTTGGAAGAGAAACCATAGTGCCTGGAGGCAAAGGATCAGTCATCAAATAAAGAGAAAAATTAATGTTCATGAAAAAGAATGGGTTTTTATTTAGAAATGCTCAGAGTGGGAGTGGTTATCATTCTCGATTTATAAGAAATAGCATCAGAAATTCATGAAATTAATGTGATTGCTGCTCTCTCCATTTCTACTGACGTTTAGAGAGTTTATCTAAACATACCCTTGAGCAGTCATTGGTCAGCCACTGTTTTGCACAAAGAACCAGCAGGCCCAGCACCCTGACACTGAATGAACTTGAGGACTCAGAGGTCCTCTCAACTCCGCTCGGCCTGCAGGTGGCTGATTAGGTTTTGTTGCTGCTTTGTAGGGTGAAGATTGTGACCGCAGACAAGCGGATTCTCCAGTGTTCACCTTGAGTTTCTCTCTTTTTAAGGACCTTTTGAATTTTGATGACCCACTGAATATTGAAGCTGCAGAACATCATTTGCGGGACAAGGTGAGCCAGGAACAGGCTTATTTTAGGTTGATGTATTTAGTAAAAAGATAATTCCTGGGGCTGGAGTTGTGGCTCAGTGGTAGAGTGCTTGCCTGGCATGTGTGAGGCCCTGAGTTCGATCCTAGGCACCACATAAAAGTAAAGAAATAAAGATTAAAAAAAAAAAAAGATAATCACTTCCTTTTTTTTTTTTTTTTTCTTCGTCTTTTATTTTTTGGAACTGGGGATCAAACCCAGAGCTTTGTGCATGCAAGGCAAGTGCTTTACCAGTGAGCTGCATCCCAGGTCTAATTACTACCATCTCTTGATTGCACAAGTGAGAAATTGAGAGTGGTGGAATACAAGACCAGAATTTAAAGCAATTTATATATAATGTGTTACAGTAAACCTGTGTGATCTTGGGAAGGTGTTTTGCCTACATAGAGAAGTGGTTTTTATTAGATGGGATTTCCTAGTAAAATTCAGTGTTAGTAATTTGAAATAAGCAATGATTCCTTGTTTAATAGCATAGGCATGCAGGCAACTGGTAGCCTGTGGTTCGTCCTGCTCCCCTGGGCTCTTGCAGGTTGCCTCCACCTCATACAACCTTTGCTGAGCTTGTTGGTACATGCACTTGGGCTTGACCTTTTCCCAGAATCGTGAATCCTGTTTCTTACTCTTGATCTTTCATTCCCTTTTGTCATTAATTAACTTTTTCCCTCTTAGTCAATGCATAAACTGGCACTCATTCATTTCCCCAGTTGCCTTGTGTTCTATGAAGTGACTCTACCATGCTTTTAAAAACTCATTCACTGATGTTCCCCATGAGGGTTTTTTCCAACTAGGAACCGTAAATTCAATAAATATCCTTTGTATATACATCTTCAAATACTGGCGGTTTTATTTCTACAGAAGGGAGTCCTAGAACTGGGGTCACTGGGTCAAGAATGATAGTGTCCTTAATCTGAGTAACTTTCACCTGATTATTTTCTGTGGTTGTGACTGCCTGGCCTGCCGGCAGTGCAGACTGAAGAAGAAGGTTGTTTATCTTGAAACGGTATCTACACCCACAGGGAAGGGAGAAGTATAATGGGACTGAGCTGGTGGAGTTGCCCTCACTGAATGTGGCCCACACTTGAGCAGCAGGCAGTGGGGATGGGGTCTGTTCTCACTACAGATGAGGAGGTATTAAACCCTGGTGGTGGGGGCACGCCATCCAGCCAGAGTGCCTGAAATGACCTGGCATATGGGCCTCCTCTGGTGTTTATGTAAGAGCTGCTATGTGGGTCTTTCCTGCCATGCTGGCCGGGCAAGTCCTAGGTCCCACTGCTGTCACCTGAGATGCCTTGGCACCCAGGTGGCCTCTGCCCAATGTAAGGCTGGCACTCCGTAGCACACCTGCCTTTCCTCTGGGCCTGCCACCACCTGAGGCTGTCTAGGCTGCCTGTGGGCAGCAGGTCCAAGGAAAGTCACTCTGGAAGGCAGATCTGGAAACAAGGGCCCCAAGAGCAGCAGCTAGTACTGTTTATGGTCAAGGGAGTCTTGTCTTTGGGGCCAAGTGTGACCACACTTTGCAGATGAGTTGCTCTCAGGATTTCCCCCCCACAGGGTCTTTCCCTCTGGCACATCTGTCTGTCTGAAGTGTTGCTTTCCTTGTTCATGCACACACTCTTCTCTCCACAGGAGGACTTTCGAAATAAAGTGGACGACTACATCAAGCGTTATGCCAGATGATAGGAGGGGAAGAGACTGCAGGCCCATGGACTGTGTGTCACAGTTTGTCTGTAATGTGAAGCAGCACGAGGTAGCCCTCCTCCCTGTCCTCACGCTCCCTCAGTCCCACGGGATTGTCCCAGTCCTGTGACCTTGTCCTGAAGAAGACCATCCTCCTGACCGCCCACCGTAGGCGGGGAATGCAGCATAAATACAGCAGGAAATGTGTTTGGGCCTCTAAAGAGTTGTCTGCTTCCCTTAACATGTTCACTTTTCTGAAATTGTGCTGTCCAGGCTGTCAGTGAAACTCCTGGGAAGTTGTTACGGGCTCAGCATTGAGGCTAGCGCTTGCTTCCCCTTCCCCTGCAAACGGGTGTCCAGCGTGACTCACAGGTTGGCAGTCAGAAACCACTGTGCACTGTGGTTGGATGCACATTCTCTTAGCTTCTCCCGCGAATGCTGGCCCTGCCCAGGTGTGAAGCTTCCCAGAACGCAGTCATTCACTGTAGATCTTACTGAAATGCGTATTTTATTTAATGTAAGTATATTTTGGAACAGATTTGTAATTTGTACAATTTAATGCTTTATTTTTTTCTATTCTCATTTAGTTTGTATTTTCATTGTATAGAGCAGACAGATGTTGGGTCAAGCAACTATTGAAGAGAAATACAAAGTAACAATGAAAGACATATCACTCATTCTGTCCAAATGAGCTGGAACCTGGCTCCTAAACACCAGCTCTTGCTTTCAGGTCCAGATGTGGCAAAGACATTTCAGAGCCCTTTGAAGCCACATCTGGATGATAAAAATAAAAACAAAAAGCAGGGAGCCCTTTCTCACATACTGCCTGGAGGAAGCATGCTGGGCTCGGACCAACAGGGGCATGGGTGGTTCTGCAGTGGTCACTGGCGTGTGAGCCAGGTCCTCCTTGTCAGAACCAGGCCCTTGCTGTACCGAGACAGGACAGATAATTGGGAATCAGCCCAAGCAGCAGTGTCTGGACCACTGGAACGTACTGTGGCTGTCATCTGAGTTGCTGTGGTTCTTGGGCCTTTCTGGGGTGAGCCTCCCAGCCTCGGAGGACCCTGGATCAGCAGCAGCATTTGCCACCCTTGGTCAGGTTAATGTACACAGAGGAGGAGCCCTGAAGAGAGGCAAGTGGCTTCACTCCAGCATTCAGACATCTGAACCAGTGGAATCAAATGCAAAATAAATGTTTGTCTGGTTTCATTTGCTGCCTGCCTAACACTGAGGTGTAACTGCCAGCCTTCTCCTTTGGAGTTGCCCATTTGCCATCTGTAGGACTTACTTTACTTTTTTAAATTATAGAATCCCTGATTGTTTGATTAACCTGTGGAGGAGATCCAGCAGGTCAGCATCAGGATTTTGCCCATTAGGCTTGAGGGTGGACCCTGGCTAACAGGCCACACATCGGGGTGCAGAGCAGGAAGGGAGGGCATTGTGGGTAGGGATGCTGTCATAAGAGTGCTTCTGTGGAGAATTGGTGCCAGTGTCCTGTGGAGACATGCCCAGTGTAGGAACGGCCACACTGAAGGCCATGTCAGCCATCAGTTCTGACCTCAGTATTTGCACAATAGGAAAACACTTCACTTACTACCAGACTTTAAGTCTTTAAAACTGACATTTCTGATAGCTGAGTCATCTCATTCTATCCAGTGAAAACCCTCCAGAGATATTTTGCCCTCTCCCACCTCCAAAAAATACATGGGAGACTCAACTCATGGCAGTGAGCAGCTGGTACTGTGCCAGGTGCTTGACCAGTGAGGTCCCTGGGACCTGCTGGTGACTGTGACCCTGACTTTTCAGATTTTCGTGGCACCTTAAGGTTTCCTCCCCACTCTCAGGCCAAAGCCACATTTCTGGCCCTGTCCATTGCTCTCAACCAACTGCTGAGAGTAAATTTCTAAGCTGCCCTGGATTGGGAACCCTAGACTTGACCAGAGAGGCCAGCCCTAGAAAATGGATTGGAGTGGCCAGGCCCTTGGGGAGGTGAAGCTTTTGGACATCCTGACTCCTGCTCCTGGCTGTGCTCTGCAGCGTCGCTGTGACTACCCTACTTAAAATTTGATGTGCAGGCTGCATGTTTTTTAAGCACTCAGAAGGAACCACTCGAGGGCAGGCCTGTCCCAGGAAGCGCACCTCTCTTCAGGTCTCCCCTAAACACACACACCAGTGGGAGCACTCCTCAGAAGCAGAAACTCCTGCCTTCCCAAGAGGTTTAAAAATAGTCACATGTTCCTCTGCACATGGGACATTTTAACCAATAATCAAGCATTTTTTTTCCTTGTACAAATTCCAAGAAGTGTTAGGCAGCCAACTGCAGTCTCTAAGCACTTCGCAGCTGTACCATACATCCCTCCCATGGTCATTCTCATCTTCATCCATTTCAAAATGTTCCATCATGGAAACTTAGGTTTGTTATGATTTCTATATTCATAAAATGTGCTAAGTAAAATGCTAAAATATAGTCTTAGTAAAAAGTTTACCATTCTTTTGTCAGAGAACTTGAAAAGTGAGAAAACCTGTGAATCCCCCCTTCCTCCTACTAGCCTGCCCTGAGGAAAAAAATACCTTGACAGCTTAGAGAGGCCAACTCAGGACTCCATACCACCCATCTCTGTTTCCATCTGTTTGTTGAGACTCTCTGTCCATGTTGGGTTGCATAAACAACTGAATTATCTCGTGAGAAAGCTCAGCAGCAGGCTTACTAATTTTCATTTCCAAATTGACAGAGCCAGAGTTCTTCCAGTAAATTTTTAGCTTTCATCAGGCTGGTTGGAAATGACAGTACCTGTCACAAGACTTCTTGTTGCCAGAGGAGAGACCAACTGTGAACCGGTCCTCAGACATAGCTGATGGGAGTAAGTACTTGTCAGGCAGGCACCAGTCACCAGCAGAGACGGCAGCAGTGATGGCCTAGGGCTTCATCTAGGCTCCATCAAGCCTTTGGTCCGCAGCTCACATCAGGCATTTTATTCCCTACTCTGATAACTGCGGAATGCCTGGTAGGCCTCCTGTGACCACCACTGCGGTACTCTGGGTTGGATTTTCATCACCCCAGTGTCCAGCCTTGCTGGAGTTCCTACTCCTGACTCATGCAGTGCATGATGTTGGAAGACCATCTGGTCTTGTGCCCATCTTGGATAGTTGAAACATCTCTCTCTTTGAAAAAACAATTATATTCTAACTTCAGTGGCCTCACCTATGTCCTTCCCCTGGCCATGCATATCCAGGTGCAGCAGTGTGGGTAGATAGTCTTACTCCCTGTTTGAAGGGTCTCGGCCACAAGTCAGACTGGAAAGATAGAACCTGTGTTCTGTCTCCATGGATCCCATGGTGCTTCCTATGGGCCTTGCCAGACCAGGAAGATTGGTGTGTGACAGAAAGCAGTCAATGCCCGACATCCAGGTGAGGCCAAAACATGCTGGTGGTGTGGGGACTCCCAGGCCCTCCTCGCCTTGCCGGAAAGGTTTCTAGCACACCTCTGCCCATCTTCTCCACTTTACCTCCAGAACCAGCCCCCATGTCTGGCCAGCAGAGCCCATTCTAATTAGGCCTCTGTCCACCCTGCTAGCCTCATTTGAGCCAACTCCTGCCCCAAGGCCCCTGGCCTCAAAGTAGTGCTTCCCTGCCCTGGAATGATGTCCACTCTTCTGAGACACTTGGCTTCCCTCTTGGGGCTCGTCCCAGATTCAGTTCCTGTGCTGCCATTGCTGTGACTTACTTCTGAGGAACCTCATGCCCCCAGGCTTCCCAAAGCACAGATGCCAGGACTGCATTTCTTTACATAGGTATTCCCACCCCTCCCCAGGTCAGTGCACACCTGGAGTACAGACCCGACCTTGCTGTCTGCATGGCTGGGTGGGCTATTACAGTGTGATTGTTCCTGGTTGAGTAAATGTAGAAAAGCTGAAGGACACAGTACATCAGAGGCAGACTGCTCAAAGGGTCACCAAAGAAGTAGGCACCCTCACCAGCCCAGGCAGTAGCTCAGGAGCATTTGCTGGCCCTAGCTGAGCTACCTACCCTTCCATCAGCAGACAGGTGCCAGGTCTGGGCAGAGTGTGCTGCTTGGTTGAGGGCCTGTGAAAAAATACTGCAGAAAGAAATCATCTCCAGGAGACTGAAGGATACAGATGACAGAATGAAGCATGGGATCAAAAAGCCTTGGGGAAGAAAGCCACATTTAGGAACAGGCAGTAAGTGGCACCTTTGACTTGGTTAAAAAAAAAGTCAAGTAGACAATAGGCAACAAAGGTAACAGAATGAAATGTAGAAAAGGAGCTGGAAGAGGAAACCCTAGTGAAGCCCACATCTGAACAGACAGGATTGACACTGAGAAAATAGCTCAGTGACCTGGAGGCAAACTTGAGGGTTTTCCCTGAATGCAGAAAGGATCTAACAAGCCATCAGAAGATTACAGAAAGGAAGGGTGATGATGCTTGCAGTGTGAATAACAAAAGTGGCTTTATGTTCCTGAGATGAGCAAAGCCCCAGGAGTGCATATGGAATGATAGTTTTTGGATTCTGAACATCAGGCAGTGCAGGACAGTGATTAGTGGGCGAGGCTTGGCAGGTCCTAGCTCAGAAAAGGGAACCCAGGTGGAAGCAGCAGCTCCCTGTTAATATGGCACTGGGGAGGCAAGAGGGCTGGGGTTGCCAGGAGCAGAGAGCCATGCAGGACAGGCTGCAGAAGTCCTCTTGGCTGTCAGCTGAATGATGCCAGGTATGCCCATGAGAATGCTGAAACTGGAAGAGAACCAACCAGTGGAGCAGAGAAAATGACACTTGGAGCTCACACAGGGCCAGGAAAAGTCCACATTCCCATGAGCTAGGGTGGAAACTGTTACAGATAAAGTACTCAGAGGTACTGGCTCAGTAACAAGAAAATTAACCCTATAGGCTGTGCTGGTCCCATCCAAAACTCGAGAGCCGTCCCAAAATAAAGCCCCAAAATATTTGTAGAAAGATCCACACTGCCACAACAAGCAGTGAAGCCTGGAAGCCTCTGATTCTGCAGGCCTGAGACCTCAGTCCCCCACCCATTGGCACCAAGAAGGCCAGATAGCACCTGCAAGAGAAATTCTATGGCCACAAGCACTTGCCCCCTGAAGCTTCTTTGGCTTTCGGGGGCCTGAGACTGAGCAACCAGAAACTCTGGTCCTCCTGGAAAGGAGCCCAACAAAGTAAGTGCCCACTCAGGTACAGTGCAGCTTCTGATGGCCCAATGTTCCCCTTCTTAAGTGAGAGACGCCTTTATCCAACCTGGGAACACCTTCCATTTTCACAGACCAAGGAGATGCCACAGCAGCTCAGCTGCACCTGGATGCTAGACCTAAACACAGTTGCCACCTGATTAAAAAGGCATCCACAGTCTCCTAACTAGAGCATCCAGGACACCAAGCAAAAGTTACTCATCACAGTGAGAACCAGGAGAACAACTTCAATGAGAAAAGGCAATTCACTGATCAGTCATGAGATAAACTAAATGTTGGAATTCTCTGGAAACAATAGAAAATATCTACAAATATGCAGAATTTATAGACAACCAAAAACATTAAACTAAAATATGCAATGGCAAGCTTTAAAAACTTCCTGATCTCAATAGTACAGTGGAAATAAATGATAGAAGACAGAATCAGCAAATATGAGAACAGATCAATAGGATTTACTTAATCTAAGCAGAAAAAACAGACCCCCGCATCCTGCCCTGCACCAAAAGCAGAACCTCATGGGGCTCATGAGACAATAGCAAAAGACCTAATATCCATATATTTGAAGTTCCAAAAGGATAGGAGAAAAAATGGGGCTGAAAGAGTAACTGAAGGAAGAAGCTTCCCATATTTGGTAGAAGTACAGGTTCATGAAGCTGAGTGAAGCCTTAACAGGATGAACTCAAATCCACACCAAGAAACATGATAAATCAACCTTGTAAAAACAAAACAAAAACCTTGAAAGCAGCCAGAAGAAACAGTACATTACCTAACGGGAAACCAACTTGAATGACAGCAAGTTTCAAACTCCTCAGAAACCATGGGGTCAGAAGGAAGTGGCATGTCGTTAAAATGCTGAAAGATAGCCGGACACAGTGGTACTCACCTGTAATCCCCACTACTGGGAGGCCGAGGCAGGAGAGTCATGGGTTCAAGGTCATCGTGGAGGCCCATAAGACCTTACCTCAGAAAAACAAAAGCAAAACAAACAAGTGCTGAAAGGAAAATAACTGTCAATCATGAATTTTATATCCAGCCCAACTTTCTTTCAGGAAAGTGAAGTTACAACCTCAGATGAGATAAAACTAAAACAATTTGTTACTTACAGATCTATCTGTAAAGATTGGCTGAGGGAGGTTCTGAAGAGGTAGACAAATCTACAATCACAGGACCCAGTTACTGCTTTCCTGGACAACAAAATTTTGTTCACACAAAAACCTTTACGCCAGTTTTCACAGGAATCTTATTCATACTGGGCATAAACTGGAATCAGCCCAGCTGTCCCTTCAGTCTGTGGGGTGAAACACACAGCTACCCTAGAACAGTCCTAGCAGTGAGCAGGAGGAGGGGGGTTGTTTACAGAAGATCCTTGACGGGATAGCACTGTCTCACCTTTATTTTATTCCTTTATAATAAAATGCAGTGTTGAGAATCAAAACCAGTGCCTCACACCTGTGAGGCAAGTGCTCCACCACTGAGCCCCAGCCCCAGCCTGTCTGTTGCATCCTGATGGTGGTCCTGGATGCACAAACCTACCTGTCCAAAAATGGCACAGAACTAAAAATCCACACCAGTGGGTATAGCTTACAAAACATGAAGGAGACAAGTTGATTGCAGTCCATGTCAGTATCCTGGTTGCAATATTACACATGGTTATCAAAGATGTTACCATTATGGAAAACTGGGTAAAGGATTTTTCTATTATTTGCATGTAAATCTATAGTGATCTCAATAAAAATTTCAATTAAAAATATTCAGCACCTAATAAGATAAAATGTATAATGCATTATTAGCATTCAGTAAAAATATATATATATGTCATGAAAAAAGAAAAAATAAGGCCCATGTTAATCAGGAGAAAAATCAGTTAATAAAAACAGACCCAGAAATGATAAAAATTGCAAAAGTGATAAATGAGTGGAGGAAAGGTTGTGCACATTCAAGTAAAAATACAGAAAATATAAAGACAAATTCAACTTCCAAAAGAAAACGTGGATGTCATGAAAGATATACTGGGTGTTTTTAACAGTGGATTACATGTTGCAGAAGAAAAGACTCAGAAACTTGAAGATACAGCAATAAAAACCAAAGTGAGGGCTGGGGTCGTGGCTCAGTGATAGTTTGCCTAGCATGTGTGAGGCACTGAGTTCAATCAGCACCACATAAAAAAATAAAAAGGGCACTGTGTCCATCTACAACTAAAAAAATGAAAGAAAAAATGGGAAGTTCCCCCTGACCACAAGGAATCAGTGAGTTGAGGGATAATTTGTAATTTTGTGTTCCTAAAGAAGCAAGGGAGAAAGGAATCTCTGGGGAGGGAGACTGAAAATAGTGACTTGGGAGTCTGAGGTAGGAGGACGGCAAATTTGAAGCCAGCCTCAACAACTTAGCAAGACCCTGTCAAAAAACAAAAAGGACTAGGAGTATGGCTCAGTGGTAGAGCACCCTGGGTTCCATCCCCAATACCAAAAAAAAAAAAAAAAAGAGAAAAACTGAAAACAACACCCAATCACATCATAATTGCTTAAAATCAGTGATAGAACAAAAACAGTAGGCAAAATAATAAAAACAGAGGAATAAAGAGAAGTGTAACACCAGATTTCTCCAGGCAGACAACGCAAGCATGATAGCGGTGGAGAAACATCTTCAGAGTACTGGGGAAAAAACCCTCGGGACTAAATCTAGGGAAAATATAGCAAAGATGAAGGCAGAGGAGAGACTCCACGTGTAAACAGTCGAAAGCAGAAACCCAGCAACTACCACCAACTACAAGAAGTTCTAACTTCAGGCAGAAGAAATGGTACCGGATGAAATGTGGAGCCGTATCACAGATGTTGACATTTTGGGTGATAATTTTGTGTGGGGGGCCATCCTGCATATTGGAGGCTGTTCAGTAACATAAGTAACCTGTGCTCACCACAAACCCCAAGAGCACTGCCTTCCCACCCCCAGGCACAACAGCCAAAATTCTCTCCTGCACATCTCAACATCCCCTGGAGGCTGTTGCCCCTGGTTGAGAATCACTGCATCAGATGAATGTTTCTCTGTACTTTCCATCTCTCTCTCCTTCTGAGCTACATGTTCTGAGAGCTTTCCTTAGCGCAGGCTCTTAGGTCGCTAATCGACCACGCAGGTCTGCCTGTGCTATTCAGCTATTTTTTAAAATACAGATTTTTTACAGCAATTTTAGGTTCAAATCAAAATGGACCAGTCACTATACACCCCTTTCCTATACATGAATAGCTGGCCCCGCTATCAACATCTGTAGTGACAGCTATAGCTGTCAGCTGATGAACCTTGATCATCATTATCACTTGAGGTCCAGTTTACATTTGGAGTCACTCTTGGTGGTGTGCACTCTTCAGCCTGACAAACGTGAAGTGTCTGCCATTGTAGCATCATGCGAAATAGCTTCATTGCCCTGAAAATCCTGTTTTACCTAGACCTCTTCAACCCAAGTTTTTAAATGTCAGTTATTACAGTTATAAAGTTCAATATCTTTGTGTCGGGGATGGTCCTGGGGATTGTTCTATCACTGAGCTTTATCCCCAGCCCCAATATCTTTTAAAACCGTTTCACAGCTGTTCCTTTTTTTTTTTTTTTTTTTTTTTTTTAGCAGTCCACTATGTCTCAGCAGATCTCTGTGGTCCCGTATTAACTTTGTCCTTGGGTGCAAGTGCTAATCCACGCATTTGTAACTCCACTTTGGTGGAGAGAGCATTCCTCCAGTGTTGGGTCATTGCTGGCCACTTATTGCATAACTGAGACGTCCTATCAGATCAGCTCTCCCTCTCTGACCAGCCCACCTGGAAGCTGGTGTCTGCTATGCCTGTTGCACGACGTGCTGTTTTGGGTAGAGTGGAGGAGCAGAATGCTCTGCCAGCATGCTACCTTGGTAGTTGGTATCCATGTGGACATGGTTCTTCCTGTGCATCTTTGCTTTTCTGATTCCACAGCTACACTCTGCATCTGGTAACACAAACATTCCTATTGCGGCCCAGCTGGTCCAAGAGCCCTGGAGGTGTATCACCCTCTTCCAGCCTGATGCATACATTTAGAGGATGAAACTCGCCCCCACCTTTCAAATGCCAAGTCCACCCTTGCTCTGAATTTTCCCTTCATCTCCTCCAGGCCAAATAGTCTCCTCCTTTCAGCACCTGCCTTCATCTGACAATCAGGCTCATGTGCTTCCCGAGTCTTGGATGTCTTTTTGGCTTCTTAGCCTTTTCAGAAATGACTTCTCCATTCTTCAATTTCCCATCTTGTTTCTCAACTCTTGGCATTCTTCTTCCACCCTCTCCACCACTGAGATGCCGCTTGCTAAATCCACCAGGGCCTCCTAAAGGTCTCGCAGTTCAGCAGACACAATCTACTCAGCCCACTGGACCATTAGCTGCACTCATGGCTTCTCTGATTCTTCCCCATCTCCCCTCCCCCTCCTTGGACTGGCATTAGGCTCCAATGCAGTCACTTGCCTCTTAATCCCTGGTATGCCCTTTGCTACCGGCTGCATTTGGCAAGAAGTGAGTTCAGTTTGCAGGCAAGAAAGAAAGAAAGAAAATAGTTACCACGTGGAACTAGCCATGCGGGTAAAGTCAGGTTCTAGACCCCAGCAGGAGATGAAATTGGCACTTATGAGGTTACACCTCCTGGTAAAGCTGGCCTGAACGCAAACCTGTTTCCTCATGTGCAAAAGGGGCCACAGTACCTACCTGACGGGATACTTAGAGATGAAATTAGTGGATATCTGAAAAACAGGCACAACAGTGCCAAAGTTAGAAACTCTTATAATGCCAAAAAGGCCAGGGGTGAGGGATGTTTTCATTAGAATCAAGAATCTGGATCATTGTCCTTTGCTACTTAGCACCTTCGTGGCTCACAACCAACCCACCATCTCCTCTCCCTTGTTCCTTCCTCTCCCAGATGGAGGCTCTGACGTCTTCCGGGTTACCTGGGCAGCCTCCTTCCTAAGGCTGGCCCTAGTCCTACCTATCACACATTCCAAGCCTACCTTGAATTCACCCTCCCTGCATTTCTTAAGCCCACTGGTAACAGCCTCCATTCCAGAACCCTGCAACTCCATCCCCAACGAATGGACCTCTAATTTCAATCAAAATCACCCAAGTTAGAGATCAAATTACGGGCGTCCGTGCCCTCTGCCGACTGATGTCTAAGAGGGGCACTTGTGTCGGGACCAACGCTGCTCAGAGCACAGCCTCAGCTGCTGACGCCCAACTTTGCAGCGTGCGTCCCGGCACTTTTCTCCCACTCATCTTTGCAACGCGAGTGAAGCCACACGGCCTTGCTCTCCCGGAGCCTGCTCAGCGGACAGGCTCCCAGGCCGGGGCTCCTCCGCTCGGCTCGAGCCGCCTCTCAAAAGGCCCGCCCTTTGGGCCCCAGCCTAACCCAGCAGCAGTCGCGGCCTCCGGAAGCGGGTGGCGCCGCGGCGGGAACCGAAGTCCTCGCGAGGCCGCAGCATTCTCTCCGCCAGCGTCTCGGGCGCTCAAGGACCCGCCCACATCCGTCACCTGACCTCGCTCAGCCAATCAGCCCCTCTGCAGCTCCCGGATTGGCCTGCCCGGACGCGCCCCGTCTGGCGGCCCCGCCTCTCCCGGCGCCCCGAGCGCCCGGAGCGCGGCGGAGTCAACGTGCGGCGGGATGGAGGCCGTCCCGACGCCGAGGAGGGCTACGCGGGGAAGGGCGGTGAGTCCGCCTGGATGCCGCCGAGAGAAGAGTCCGCAGGAGAGGTGCGCTCCGGAGCGGGGACCCCCCAGGCCAGGGGTCGCTCTCGGGGTCACCGCAAAGGATGAAGGGAGGGGCTGCCAGCTGGTGCTGTGGTCACTCTGGGGGTTCGGGTACCCCGCCTACTGGAGCTCACTCTCCAATGTGGGGTCGGGGTTCTCTTGCCCGGGTGTTTTCAGGGAAGGTCTAAGTCTGGCACTTGCCATGAGAGTCCGGAGCCAGAGACCTGATTCTAGGGGTCCAAGAAGTCAGGTCTGGCCACTTGCCCCCAAAATCAAACTGGAAAAGTAGTGATCAAAAACAGGAAAGGCGCTCTCATCTGTGTAACTACATGGGAAAACAAGGAGGACCCTTGCCTCCAGGGGCTGGCAATGACTTCAGGTTTTATGGAAAGGGGAATGAGGGCAAAGTTTGGGGGTTTGTGTAGCTGGAGGGATGGCACAGCTGCCACAGCAGGTGATCTTGTCAAGTCCTATCTGGTCGATCATTATCATCTCAGAGTTTGGGATTTGTTGGGTGGGTCTTTGTCAGGATAAGAAAATTGCTCTTGCCTTGGACACAGGTTTGACTCTTGTCACAGATGTTTATCCTTCTGACCTTTTGTTCCTGGAATCCCAGGTGACTGAAGAGAATGACTCTGGAGAATTCAGGGAGGGGGAAAGGAAAGACAAAAACGGTGTCAAATAGAGTTAGGTCAGCAACTAGGCCCTCCTGCATCTGAGCAGATTATCTGTAAGATATTAATCTGAGATGCAAAGTTTAAATTAGTTCAGACTGCAGTCATGTTCAGCAATTAGTGAGCTTGGGGCACTTTGGGATACTTAGAGAAAAGAACAGATTTAAGGTCATGTGGAATGTCCCTGCAACACAGGGAGACTGCTGGGGTTCTTAATCTAATACTAAACTGATCAAGGATGACTAGTCAAGCTTTCCAAAACCCCACAGCTTATTGGGTGATTTTTCAGTTTATAGAAAAGATGATGCATTGAAACCAATGCACATTCAGCCGGGCACAGTGGTGCTGTAATCCCAAGCACTTGGGAGGCTGAGGCAGGAGGATGGCAAGTTTGAGGGCAGCGTTGGCAACTTAGTGAGACCCTGTTTCAAAATAAGCCGGAGATGTAGCTTAGTGATAGAGGGCCCCTGAGTTCAGTCCCCACGACTGGGGGGAAAAACAGCTGTCCATGCATTCTATCCATGCTGTCCATCTTAAAAGCCAGTCTTTGTCATTGTATCTGAGTTTTCTTATGGATTGGTTAAAACATGTTGTTTACTCAAAATCAAGTAACAGAATTACTAGTATCAGAATTGTCTACTATATAGATTTCTGAAAATTTCTGATACTGGTTAAAAGATATATAGATAAACTTAGTAAGGGATCTTTCAGAGGATTTGGATTTTTGTGGCATTTACTTTGTCCCCTTATAAAGCAAGCCCATGTTGTGTGGCAGCCATTGTCTTTGGCATTGGTGATAGAGCAGGAAGAAACCAACAAAACCCACAAGCACTCCGTTACCCTGCTGAAATGGACACTAAACTAGGAACACGTCATGTGGGGGTCACATGATAAGCACTGCTGACAGGAAGTGGGGGGGATCTCGCCCAGATGTACAAGTTGAAGCCGAGACCAAAAAAAAATTAAGATGGGGTGAGGCCAGGGTCATTGTAATTCAAAGAAAACTGAAAGTGCAAGCCCTCCCCAGGGAAGGAGGCCAGGGATGAGAAGCCAACAAGGGGACAGTGGCAGGAAATGGGCACCCAGATTTCCTGGAGCCCTGAAGCTATCCCATAATAAAGGGAAACTACTGAAGGAGTTCAAAGAGCAAACAGGAATTTGAGTCCCCCTGGGGAGCCTGCGGTGCGCCCTTTGTACCAGTCAGGCGTGATCCCACCAGCCAGTAGTAGGAAATGGTGAAGCGCTGAACAGATGGGCTGTTGATAAAAAGAAACATGGAAGCTGCAGATTGTTAGAGACTGTGCTGGCATGTTCCCTCAGTGAGGGGCTGTGGAGAGCCTGGAGCAGTCTGTGGAAGACTGCAGGGGTATGCAGAGGAACCCCCAGCCCTGGACGTTATTTGCTTCTACTGACCCAATCCACAAAGAGCAGCTGTTTCTCGTTTTTCACCTCCTTTACCTGAACTGGTGTGTCTTCCTTTTCTTTTCTTCAGGAGAGTTTACATGGACTATAACGCAACAACTCCCCTGGAGCCGGAAGTGATCCAGGCCATAACCGAGGCCATGTGGGAAGCCTGGGGGAATCCCAGCAGTCCCTACACTGCAGGTAATTCCAGAAGAGGCACTTGGGCACAGTGCTGGGATGGGGTGGGGAGTGGCCTCCTGAAGAGCAATTCAAGCAAGTGTCTGTTTGCAAAAGATTTTCTGTTAGTTGTGGATCTCTAGCTCAGTTTTTTTCTGCAAAATTCAGATTTGTAAATCAGGCCTTGCTGATGCCACTGCCTTCCCCCTTCATGTTCACTCTTCCACCTGCTCTCCTTTGCTCTTTCATATAAAAAAGGGTCTCATTAGGAGCTATCTGTAATGCCAGTGTCTGCTGAAATCTTTTCACATAGCCCTACAAAATTTGCACAATGTCTTTTAAATCATCAGGAGCACCCAGAATCCTGGCTTTTTTAAAAAATGAAAGTTACTTGGGCTGGGGATGTAACTTAGTGGTAGAGCCCATGCCAGGAGGGCAGGGGGCAGTTACTTTAAACTTTGTAACTTTTGTTACACATTACAATTTAAATATTCTTATTTCTTCCTGATTTTTTTTTTTTTTTCTGTAGAGTTTTTTGTGTGGGGGGGAGTAGTTGGGATGCCTGGGATTGAACTCAGTGGCATTGGGCCACTAAGCCACATCCCCAGCCCTATTTTTTGTATTTTATTTAGAGACAGGGTCTCACTGAGTTACTTAATGCCTCAATTTTGCTGAGGCTAGCCTTGGATTTGTGATGGGATTACAGGGTGCGGGAGATTTAGGAAGGTAATTTGCTTGAAGTGAGTGTTACATGGCAGTGTTACATTGTGTTTTCACAGAGACAAGCTGAAGTCTTGCCTTTTAAGGTAGCTAATGTTTATTGGGTAATTAAGATAAACCATCTTAACTGGATCATGATGAGCTAAAATAACTTTTCAGACAGGATATGCCTTGACCCTAGGGTTTAAAAAGGCCCATGGGCAGCTTCAGGGGGTTCTGTGTGCTTCCATGTCCCTTGCTTATTTGGACTTTTACTGCAACTTAGTAACTAAACACTTGTTCAAATCAGATACTAGTAATTTATTAACTTATTTGTTGGCTAATCTTCTGGACATTGCCTTATGTCTAACCTCTCCCTTGATAAAATTGAACTTTCTGAAGTGTTAAACTTGAGAATAGGAAAATAATTACATAATTACATAATAAAAAAAGGAGTTTGGGAAGTTCTCAGGAAGAAAGTGTTCTTGGCCTGAATGAGACATGCTGGAGACTCTAAGGTTGCTTCGACAGCTTTTGTTTTCACAAGTTAATAAAAAGTGGATCGCAGCCCACTTTTGTGTTGATACTCTTGGGAGAAGGAGAAGGAGGAGAAAAGAAAAAAATGACTATCATAGAATGCTTTAATTTTCACGATATCATGATTCAAAATCTTTGCGGGGAATTTAGGGAAAACATTGAGCATGTCAGTAATACCCAAGGTATATACCACAGCCTCACTTACAGTAGCGAGACATAAAGACAGGCTGGGGCTGTAGCTCAGTGTGGGGCACTTGCCTAGCATGTGTGAGGCACTGGGTTCCATCCTTCGCACCATGTAAAAATAAGCAAATAAAATCAAAAAGCATCCTGTTCATCTACAGGTACAAAAAATTTTGTAAAATAATGAATAAAATTAAAAATAATAAAACCTGGATGTAACCTCTGTTCATTAGTTGAAGCCTGGTTGTCAAGCATGGTGCTGCCCCAGAGTGGACTTCTGGACCCTGTCCAAGTGAGGTGTGGACTATTCATGACCTAGAAAGATCATATTCACACCCAGTTCAAGTGAAAAAAGCTCGTCATAAACAGGACATGCAGCAGGATTTTATTGTTTCCCCTGCACCACCAAAGAAAAAGTCGTGTCTGAGCAAGTGTGGAAAATGTAGTTTGTAGTTTTGCTACAAGAGATCAACACCCAAAATTAACAGCAGCCTGTATAGCTTGCAGTTTATTTCTCACAGTCTGGGCCCATGTGGAGCTACCCCATGAGGGACTGGCTCCTTTCTTATTCCTTCTCCATCCTCAATATGCACTTCATTTTGTTGCTGTTGTTCTTGTTGTTGTGCTAGGGATCGAACCTCGGGCTTTGTGCGTGCTAGGCATCCACATGCACCTTGACTCTTATGGTTAAGATGGCTGCTCCAGCTCAAGTCATTGTGTCAACAGTTCTGTCAGTCAAAAGGAGAAAAAAAGGAGGATAAAGATATCCCTGAGTCCTTCAAGGACACTTCTAAAAGTAGCATGTGCCCATTGTGCCCAGAGATTGGTCCCATGGCCAAGTGTAATTGTTATGTAAGTTGGGAATTGTGGTCTTCATTGCGGGCGGCCATGTGCCAGCTGGAAATGCAGGCCATTCACCTGGCTGGTTGGGGCTGGGTCATGAGGACAGTGGGCAGCCCAGCCCAGGGGCTCATTAGACACCTGCACAGCACTCGCCGTTTTAAAGTTATCTACAGTTGACATGCACAGTGTAATGAAAAGTGTTGCAAAACCACACACGTAGGGAGAGTCTCTTCTAGGCTCTGAAGGTGAATTTTCACTTTTTAATCACCAAAACTGGATTCACTCTAACACTCCTCTTTCCTGCCTCCCTGTTCTTGCCCTGAAACGATGACAGCATGTGCGTTCTTCTGCTGCGCTCTGGCTTCTCTGTCTCAGTGGCCTGTGACTGCTTTTCTAAACAAAGCCTGTGGACTGTGGGCAACAACTGGGAGGGCGCCCTTGAGTTTACAGGGTGAGTTTGATTAGGCTGTGAGTACCTGCCAGGTGGGCTGGCAGGCGCCTTGATTGTCCCAGGTTTACAGTGGAAGCAACTGCTTGGAGCAGTCCAGTGGGACACAGTGCCACATGGCAGACGCCACATGGAACTCAGCTCTCCTAAGTTGAGTCCTGGACTTTCCCACATTAGCCGCTCTCCCTGCAGTCAGACTCCCTGACAGCATCCCTGGTGCTCGGAGACTGCAGCAGCGGCTCTCCAGGAGGAAGGTGGGCCAGAAGGCAGGGCTGGTGCTCCCACTTGGAGGTCTGCCACTTCAAAGCGCTGTCCAGCCAGCTCTTGGAGGGAAATGGGATGCCTCCGATGGGCGGGACTTGAGAGGCACTCCTGGGGAGCCAGGAGCAGGTGCCAGACGGAGTCCTGCCCCCGTGTGTGGACAGTTCAGAGTGAGCACACTGCTAACCCTCATACTGAACATTAAAGTCTATGCAGGAGAGCAAGGAGTGTGAGAATTGCTTTGTGAGTTTATCTCGTCTTTGTATTTCTATTTTTATGATGTTTTACATTGCATAGTTTTTAATAGTGCCTGCTGAACTTGTTTTTACAATTGAGATTAGATAATCCAAGTTCAGGGACCACAGCTTGGCTGACTAAGAGTGGTCACCGAGCTTTTCATCCTCCCTCCAGCACCTTCCTTTCTCTGCCACAGGAAGCGTGACTCCTGTCTTTCCTTCCTGTCCAGGGAACCTGGGCAGTAGCTGGACGTCAGCCTGTGGGAAAGCAGATACCTTTGTCACACCTGAGGCTGCCCTGCACCTGTGACGTGGCCTTGTTTGTGGAGTTATGAGTTCTGTTTCTGCTTATTTTTGTTGTTTTGCAGCATGATATTAAGCCAGTTATTCCACCTTTCATTCTCCTGTCTTGGTGAACAGGAAGCCAGGCAGGCGGCCACAGCTTCCCCTGTCCTCTAGCAGCTGGTAAGAAGAAAGCCAAGTCGTAGGGAGCGTGGGGCTCCCAGGCATCCCTGGATTTGTCTCTGGCTCTAGTTCCTTAGACCCCGGTGGTTGGCACCGGCTTGCTGATGTTTTCCTGCTGCCCCTGCCCGGGCACTGTTTGGCAATAGCACTCTGTGACCACGCGGAAGGACGCCTTTCCTCCTTGGATTGCCCGTTCAGGGCTCTTTCTTTTGTGTGTGGTGATTCTATGAAACGTGTTGATTCGATTTAGGATACAATGGTAATGAACTTCCTTTTTGTTTCTCAAGGTAAAAAGGCCAAGGACATTATCAGTGCAGCTCGGGAGACCCTTGCGAACATGATAGGCGGCAAGCCTCAGGACATCATCTTCACCTCTGGGGGCACTGAGGTAACGTTTTGGTGACCCACACTTTTAGTCGTAAGTGGCAATAGAGTATAGAGGACAGTTTGCTCTGGGGTTTTTTTTTGTTTTTTAAGTTTGGTTTTTATTTGTTTGGTATTTTTAAGAAAGAGTTGTGCTTGGTGATGTTGTATTACAAATTAGCTTGACATAATTAGGGGGCATTTACCCTGTAAGTGACTTCTAGTTGGCCTTTGGATATTTGTAGCACAATGTGTAAAGTGACTTGCTTTGTCTTGTTACTGCACTTAAGAGAGGGCCCCTTGGTTTTGCCCTGGAGTCACTCCTTTGAATCCCACTGAAGTCTTTTGCCTTATTGAGTTTGAGGTGCATCCAATGGAACTCGTTTTCACATTGATAAAGACCCTCCCTCCAGAACACTGCAGTGGACATCTGCCATGGCCTCTGCTAAGTTAGTAGCACCGTCCCAGTTCCCTGCTGAAGGACAGAGGCAACAGCTGTTCACATAGAAAATCCACAAGAATCCACAACTAGATGATCAAACTTAATAAGAAAATGTAGCCAAGCGTTTAGATACAAAATCAATTGACACTGGGCACAGTGGCACAGGCCTAGAATCCCAGCGGCTCTAGAGGCTAAGACAGGAGGGTCCCGAGTTCAAAGCCAGCCACAGCAAAAGCGAGGTGCTGAGTAACTCATTGAGATCCTATGTCTAAATAAAATATAAAATAGGACTGGGGATGTGGCTGCAGTGCCCCCTGAGTTCATTCCCAAGTACCAAAAACAAAAACAAAAAAAAAGAATTTTTTTATATGCCAGCAGCAACGAGGTATTTACCATACATGAAAAATACCAAGATTTAGGAAATCTAGTAACAAGAACAGGGAGGGCTGGGGTTGTGACTCCATGGTAGGGCGCTTGCCTAACGGGTGAGGCACTGGGTTCGATTCTCAGCACCACATAAGTAAATGAATAAAATAAAAGTCTATCAACATCTGAAAATAAACATTAAAAAAAGAACCAGGAAAGTTAGAATATTATGGAGAACTTTCAAAGAAGTTCAAATAAAGGGCTAGTGCACCACGTCATAGCCTGAAGACTCAATGTTATTACAAACATGTCTGTTCTTTCCAAATCGATCTATAGCTTCTGTACAACCTCAGTTGAAATTCTGACTCCTTTTTGGTGAAATCCCACAAGCTAATGTATATAAGAATGTGAAAGAGCCAGAGTGGTTAGGAGTTCTGGAGATCAAGAGCACAGTAAAAGGCTTTGCCGTACCAGGAATCAGTTCTGTGGGAAGCTCTCGCACCTAAGGCAGGGTGTTCTTCAGGCAAGGCACAGTTGGTCTGAGCAGAGTCAGCCAGGTGTGGGCACTTGCCATGCAACGAGGGTGGCCATCTGTTCTGCTTGCTTGGGGCAGTCCCAGGACAGCTGTTGCTGGGCACTTGCCCTCTCTTGAGTTTACAATGGGTATACAGTCATCAGGTTTGACTGATGAGGACAGCTCAGGAAAGGAAGAGGATCTCTTCAGTAAACATTGCTGGCATAGCAGAGAAAGGCCTCTGGACTTGTGCTTCAAAATAGGCAGGAAAAGTAACTCGTGGTGGAACAAGCACCCAATTATGAAGATTTTTAAGACTTCGAGGTGATAATTCTTTGTGATGAATTTCTCAAATAAAATACAGAAAGTGTTAACCTAAAGGAAGATATTGACCAATTCTATCCAGAAACAGCAAAATAAACTTTGGTTCATCAAAGAACACTGTGAAGAAAGTGAAAAGACAGACAGCTGGGGGCGAAGGACTGGCTGGCATCCCCGAGAGCAGGACCTCGCTCTCGGCCAGAGTCCAGCTGGAAGGTGGACAGGAAGCTCGAATACATACTCCCTCGGGGACCTTGGTGACATCCGCACACAGAGCAGTCCCTGGCCTCGAGGGGACCTCAGCAGAGTGTAGGACAGCAGAGCCTCTGCCTACCCACCAGGAGTCCAGCGATGCCAATGTTGATGGGGGTGCAGCTGCAGGAGCGTAGACTGAGGACCAGTGTGGGGGCGGCACGAGAGTCCTCCCCGCCAGAGTCCTGCCGAGGCTTCCCTGGAAAACAAGGCAGCGGGCCAGGGCACAAGACAGGAAGGACGCTTGTGGCAGCGTTGTTCCTGATCACCAGAGACTCCTTCCCAATTAGAATGTACATCTAGTGACCCAGTCAAGCAGGGGAGACAGCATTTAGCTCTGTGTGACCATGTGGGCGAAGTCAAATGAGTGTCTCCTGCAGAGCTGGGCCTCAGGGAGTAAAGGGCGTCAGGGTGTCACCTGGTGCGGGTACTGTCATTCAGCCCCTGGCCTGGATTCCCTGGCTTACCAGGAGGAGCCCCCTGGGCCTCAGCTGCCCCTGTGGAGTGATGTGACTGCATCACGTGCACTTTTTGCTGTGACCCACTGTTTGAACAACTCGCTGCTATGCTCGGGGTTCTCTTAGGGAGTGTCGCCACAGCCAGGTTTCTTGGGGTGGCAGGAGTGTGCCTGGCCAACGTGGAGTCCCGGGTCTGGTCTCAGCAGTCCCCTGAGGTGGATGGCAGTGCGGCCCTGTGGAGGGCTCCAGACATCACTGTCCTTCGGATCATCCTCTGTGACCTCTGGCCCCCATGGTCTTCAAGGGCCACCTTATGTGGGTAGGATTGCAGGGCCAGTGCAGCCATGAGGAGCCTTGAAGACCCTTCTTTCCGGACCCAGAGCAGCTGTGCAGGGGTGACCTGGACTTGGAGGAGCCACCTGTGCCTCCCCATCCCCACCTCCTCACCTTTGTGTCAGTCGAGGCCCCTCATCTGGTGGAACGCTGCAGGCAGCCTCAGCCCTGCCCCGGTGTGACTGTGGCCTTCAGAGTCCTCAGGGCACAGCCTGCACAGCACGAGGGACTGTGCACAGTGCAGCATCTGGCAGTGTCTTGTGGGATTTCTTTTCTGGAACTTTAACAGATTGGATCCTGAAAGGGTAAGGAACTTGAGTCCCACTCCTGTGGAGTCAGAAGAGGCCAAGCAATGTTGTCTCAGGAGCTGTGACAGGAAGCCCAGGACGGGAGGCACGGCGTGATTCCCGTGGCGGTTAGGGGAGCTGGCTTGCGGGAGGGCTCCCGGGTGGGCAGGGTCTCCCTCTGAAAACTCAGGTGTTTTCACTGGACTTTCATATTTCACAGACTTTCTGGTGGGGGGTGGGGGTACCTTTTTTGCTGTATTTAACAATAAGAATTTAAAAATTTTAAAAAGCATTGCCAGCCACCACTGTCATCCACTTCCTCTCCCTATGGGACACCAGCCTTTCTCTTGCCCCCTCCAGAGAGGGTCTGTGTTATAAAGCAAAGAAGCAAAGCACCTTTGACTATTCTTCCCATTTTGCCTTTTCAAGG